>BMAW01011268.1:13509-47234 GCA_019974015.1 Nephila pilipes | reverse complement strand
TATATATATATATATATATATATATATATATATATATATATATATATTCGAGATTAAAAGAACTCATTTCTAAATAAATTTATTTATATTACAGTATTTCCTTGACTTCCGTTTGGTTTTATTTTGTTAACGTCGCACTAGTAGAAGCAACACGTGGGCTATTGGCAACGGACTTCGTAATTTTGATCCTCCATCAAGTGACGAGGAAGGCACCTGAGCTGGCATGCCATATCCTAACTTCCACACCATGCCAACGGGAGAACTTTGGGCCCCAACAAATTTAAAATGTATCAGTTCCGGCTACATGGGGGATCTTTAGTGCCACCAAGGCAGAACCCACGAATCGATTAAATCCTCCAGCCGCGAGTCCGCGACCATGACCATTGGCCTACTGCGGCCACCTTTGATTTCGGTGTATATAATTATATTTCAAAATTAAAATTGTATTGACTCGTTTAAAATTCATATTATATTTCTAAGTGTTGTTACTTATGCAACAGTTTAAATATAGAATGTCTATTAATTTCATGAATATAAAACTAACCATAGCAAAATGCTTTGTAAAAAGTTTAATGAATTACGAATAAAAAATGTAAGGTAAATAATTAGCGACTCTTTTTTTTTTTTTCAAAAAAATTAGAATGGTAATTATATTAATGAAATTTAAATTTTTAAAACGAATTAGCTAAATTATGAGTTATAAGATTCAAATATGTTTATTTATTTTGATCTGTCTAAAGTGGCATTGATTCTGTATTCTTAATGACAAAAAAAAATCAAACTTATCGATTCATCAGCTTAGAAGAAAGTTCCCTCTCGTTAGCCTCATTAAAAATTGCCATTTTACATAAATGCATTTTGAAATTGAAATAAAATTTTCTAACGATCACTCTCTTTTAGAAATCTGGAATAATAATGATGAAAAATGATTGAAAGCAAATACGTTTCAGAGCTGTTAAATACATTTAAAAATTATGTGAGATAAATTTAAAATGTATTAATTTAATCTGTGTTGCCCATTACGCTTAGTAATTGTTATCTTTGACTGATATTTGACATCATAAATCTAATATTCAAAATTTTCACAAGGCTAAATTAAATAGATCCAAAAACATCGTAAAAATGTTAGTACATTAGAAAAATAAGCAAAAACAATTACTGCTAGATTTACCAAGAAAAAGAACGCTTTATAAAAAATTAAACCTAGAAATACAGAAACTCGCGCGCCGAACAATACGTCGTCCGTAACTTGTGCAGAGAGTCTTCCTTAAAAGATAAAGGCAAACAGAAGAGGGATTTGGCCATAAATTTGCTTAACGCCTTCAGCATGAAGGCGAACAAAGTGGTTTTCATGTCTTCCAAAAGCCAGTTGCAGACAGTAGTAAACATTGATATGATTTTGCTAAGGTCCTTAAGTGGTATGCCACTCCTTCAAGGTAATCACAATAAAAGCTCTAAGTAGCATCATAAAAGAAGAACTGCTCACCTCCTCTTTTGAGATAGGGTTCGGTATAAAGGGGCTCAGTCTTTACATTCTTTCGCTTGTCTTATGAGTCCTAACAATGCCGAAACAAAATGGTGATTTATTGTATCTTTCTTTAATTTAGTGGAAGCTTTGAGAGAGAGACAATGCCCAACTTTTAGATCTGTTCCTGAAAATGTATTTTTCGTCGTAACTATTGTGACAAGTTATGGTTACTTTAATGATCGAATGAATCGAAAAGATTTGGAATTCGGTAAAAACATTTCTATCTGGAATATCGTAGTTATTTCATATTGAGAATCTTTTTTGTTTGCTTGTTTATTTCTTTCGTTAGATCAATGTTATACTGTAACCGTCTATTTAAACTGTTTGATATTAAATATACGATTAACGGTTTAACGAAGCATATAAGCTTTCAGCTTTTAGTCACCGAATTTTGATAAACTTTTGGTGCTTGACTTCGGCTTGTACCTTGCCCATGATAAATTAAAATAAGGAACTTAAAAAATTAAGAATGCTTTATACTTTAAATTAAAAATTCTAAGAATGCATGAAAATATTTTTAAAAAGAGATAAATTAAAAAATATATAGATTGATAGATACATTCCAAAACACAGGTTAGATTTTGATGTGTCTCAGTTAGCTATCATGTCTGATATGAAATAACTCTAAAACTGCTAAGTCTTCCTTTTTATTTTCCCATTGATATTGCCATTTTCCCCGTAAGAAAATACCCCTTTTCATTGCGAAAAACTTAACTTAAAAATTAAATGTTAAAGAAAAATAAGGATTATTAACCTAGCAGTAGGAACCCGAAACATTCTACCGTCACCAACAACGGTGTATTAAAGTGATCCATTAGTTATTTATGACAGTTTAAAGAACACAGAATTACATAATTATTTTTATAATTAGGTAAAATATGCACATAAAATCCTAACTTAATATAAATAACATAATAATCACCAATTTACTATTCTTACGGATAAATTGTCTTTCATTAATTAATGGACTCAACAACAACAACAAAATGAAAACGCATAACATTATCTTAATTCCTATAATACTAACAAAACAGTTCTATTCGACTAGAACAAATACAGAGTAAGTATTTGTGTAATTATGCTTCAAGTAATTGTCATTGCAGTCAAGGCAATGGATCATTACTTTGAGGGGTATGGTTGATTGTTTTTTGGAGGCATGTATTTCGTCAAATTTTGTGTTATTAGAATTATTTACTTATTTAAATATCTCTCGATGGGTCGAAGTTATTCAAGGTTTTTTTTTCCAGAAACAGTTTTCATTTACATAGCAAAGGTTCTTTCTAGTTTCTTGTTTCTCCAGTTCCACTTCATCAATTCCTTGTTCAGAAATGTGTTATGTATACTTTTTGCTCAAATGATGTATTTCAAACCTTATCATTACTTGATAAACATTTAATATTTTCTTAAGCTCGTATATTAACTCGATATCTTTTGGGTTAGATAAATTAAACTTTTTAGACGAATCAAAAATTTTAGAAAAATGTCAAATTAATGGAAACTGTGGATCAAATTTATCCATCAACCACACTTTTAGAAGAAATATCACACTACTTTAATATGATAAACTCAAACTATTGCATATCTGCAATTAAATATGAAGAAGGTAGATTTCTACTTCTACTTGTTTTTGAATTTGTGAATAAGTAAAGAACTATAATGTCATTTAGTTAGTAGAGTACTTCATGGATATTGCTGAGTCAAAACGACCAAGCGTTTCCAATACCCGGTAAAAACGGTACAATAGGTTGAATTCTTTAAAGAATATCTTCAAAATTAAATTAACTTTGATTCACAAATGATGTATTAAATATAGAACAATTTAAATATATTCTCTTATCCAAAATGAATGTAAAATCACTGTTTAATCACCGCAGCAGCAATATGCGACTTTGGAACTTTGTTATAAAAAATCAAATTTTAAGAACTGAATAAATAACTTATAATATCCAATTGTAATTTCATACGAATAGATTTATCCAATAAATCTTTCTAAAGTTCTGGGTGTTGAAATAATATTGAATAATTAAAAATATCACAATTATGTAAACAACAATACAAAGAGTTACATTTCCCAAAAGAATATATTCACTTTTTAAGCAACCAGAATTTTTTTATATAGGAAACATAAAATAGTTTTAGAAAGTAATAACTATCTAACACAATAACATTTTTATGAAGCAAAGAAAAATATTTTAATCTTAAAACATCTGTTTGCAGTTTACGTTTTAATAAAATATTCCATATTAAATTTACATAAATAAATATAAATTTTATTTCGTGACAATTATTTTAATTTACACCTATTTCTTAACTTTAGAAACAGGAAAAGAATATATTACTTTGAAATAAACATCTACAATTTATTTCACTAAAATTATTCTTCCATTCAAAATCTACATGTGCTATTGACAGTTTGATCCTGCCGTTTTATTTGCATCTATTTAATATGTAGACAAAACAAACCGAACCCTTTTCAAAATATTTAATGTTTTACTTACATTTTTAAAATAGTGATTTTATCGTGGGGAAAAATAAATCCCTAGAAATTTGTTTCCTACAGTAAATTGTTATACATATGGACTGAAGAATAAATTTGCCACATTGAAAGAACAAAAAAAATCGTTTCATAATTTAGAATATTCATTAAAGATTTAAAAGTAACAATGGAATAACACTTCATACTTTATTTATGCTGTTATACCTGTTCATTTCGTCATTAAAAATACAATTGTCTGTGTATGGGACGTATTTATTTCATAGAATAAGGCATAAAAGTTTTAAAAATAATGTTGAATAAAGAAAAAGTTGCATTGAAATAATTTTAATAAGTCGCGTTTACTTTTTTATTAGTAAGTATAAAACTGGAAGAAAATGAAACGAAATTTAAGAGGCAAACTGTTCTACATGCAATTATTTAATAATACGAGTATTTTATATTTCATTCTACTCTTTCAATACGTATAAAGTGCAATTGAGTTGAAAATTTTAATTCGGTTCCTTAAAATATCCATTGAAATAAGACTTTAGAGAAAAACAATTATAAAGATTTAATATGGACACAGTTATTCTCAGCATAATTTAAATTATAAATTATTTAATTGAAGTAAAATTTATTTGGGTGATTATATAACATTTAACATATAAATCACACAATAACTTCTAACAGTGAATTAGTATATTACACAAATAAATTTAAATTAGAATCAACAATTGTTTTTATTTCAGACAGTAAATAGCAAAATATAAATGATAATGTAATTTTAAGTGAAGCAATATGAAGAGATATTTTCGTTTTATATTAAAACAGGAATCAAAAATAGTTTTTGAAATATTTTTTTATAAAATTGACTTATTTTTATTGCATAAAGGTAATTTTATAAAATATAGAATTGAAATTTTTTTTTATCAGTTAATGTTGAAATAGGTTCTTTTTTTTCTAACTCCTTATAGAAATATAGAAATAAACTATTTAAATCTCCATTTTTTTAACGAATTACATGACGTATTGCTCACCAATTCTAAAAATATTTGTTCATTCTTTAAAAAGAAATTGTTGGAACTTACCTTGCATAACATTTCTTAAAATTTTAACCATAAGAATTCTTTTTCTCTTCTTTAAATGTAATTACAATTTATGACACTAACATTTAAACAAAAATTGGTTTACTTTTTTAAATGAGAAAAAAAATCACTATATCTTATACGAAAAATTCGTTACTCTTGGTTATAAAATACGACTTTTACAATTACAAAATGATTCCCATATGTTCTTCGATACCACTCAATTCTATTTGAAGTAGAGAAAATTAATTCTTGTGACTAAAATTTTAAAGAATGTTACGGGATATTTAAATTGTAATAGCCCCTCCGTAAGTAAGACCTGTAAAACTTATATTAATCTCTTTTATAAAATAATTAAATACAGTTTAAAGTCAAGTCTTCTTGTAAATTTGTAAAGCGATCATTTTGAATAGGAGGCAGTGCCCCTTTTTATATTTGAATGTATGCTGACAATTCATTAGTTAAATCCATTAACTCTCCGGAGGCAAGAAAATATATAAAAACGCTACGATAACATAACGTGATAAATATCTAGTGATCAAAAGTTTTTATTTCGCGTTTTTAATTGCATAATAAAAACTGTCAAAGAGGAAACGAAATTACCAATTATTTTTGTTCTACATTGATAGAAAATTCCTAAAAGTAAATTTTTCAAAGTTAGGAAATAAATTTTGGGACCATTTAAAATTTCTCTGAGCACTTTTACAACACTTTACTGATTCATTCCTAATCATTAATACAATTAAAGAAAGTTGAGCCAATAAATTTAAGTCAATTTTGTTAAATATTATGGTTAAACCAGATTAGTTTATTAATATTTTAAATTTAATTAACGAATTGAAACCTTCCTGAAAATAATTAAATATGAGTAATCTGTATCAATAATACAATCTTGAAAATTGAATTTCTGTGATCCTAATACTACAAAGTAACTCGAGCATACAACGTAATCTTCTTATGGTAGTTATTGCAATTATATTTATTTTTGAATACTTTAGAACACATGAAAAAATCAGTATTGAATGAGACAAATTATATGAATGTGGACTTCACTCCTAAAATTATTTTTGTCATTATCAACGGATTTAATAACTAAAAAAAATGATTTTTTTAGATATGAACAAGAAATGAAATACTTTATGACAAAATATTAATATGAAAAAGAATAGGACGTCATTAAATTATTTTGTTATCTTTAATCTATATTTATAAGAATTTAAGGAAAGGAGACAAATTTTTAGTGAAATAGGGATTTAGTTTGAATTTTAAGAAGGAAGAATAAATTTAAAAATGAAATTAATCGAAATATGTGAAAAGAGGAAAAATTAAATTTAAGAAAATTTAACACTTGTAAATACTTTGCAAAATCTCAAGAACGCAAATCAAGCTTAATACAAATAATTGTTTGAACTTTTCTTCATGAAATCGCAAAAATACGCCACCCTTCTCAAAATGAAACTGAAAAAAAAAAATGATAGAAGATTGAAATCTATTTCTAAATCTCGCTTATCCTCTTTAATAATATAAGTAACCACAAATAAGTAGTCTTTAAACTAAATATGTGAATGAGATAGTATTTATAAGAATGAAGATGATATTTAAACTAAGCTTTTTGTGGGAGTGCTTTTTTTTAAAAAAAGGACGTATTATTAAAGGATGTTACGATGTTGTTTTGATAACGAATTAAATTTTCCTTTAACAAATATGTATTGATAATACCGAATCTGATATAAGCTCTGTAAACTATTTTGTTTTTGAAAAGAAGAAAAAAATAATCCTTTATTTATTTTACTAACACGAATATGACATTCACTTTAACAAAACGGTATTAATGTCTTGCTTTTAATTAACAGCGAATTTAAATTTTATTTTTACGATAAAGGACACAATTGCGAATTAATAACGATGGAAATTTAAAAGCTAAAAATTATTGTTTCGTCAAGTGAATTTTCTTAAAAAAATTGAAGCTGATCCGCATGCGTGAAATTGGGGCAAAATCGCTTTGTTAGATTCCAAGCTAGGCATTTGAGTGATGATGTACACTCAGGTGTACAATTGGTATTCTTGTAAGTGTTTTTATTGAGAATAAGGGAATGAACTATTTTATCAGAATTAATACGTTAAGAATAAACTCTAATTGAATATTTTATTTTAAAATAATTAAATCATAAGTCAAGATTAATGTTAAGATGGTGTGAATTAATCTCCTAGAGAAGAGTTTTGGCTTTTCCAATATGACGTAAAATCAGAACTTTTCTATTGTAACATTTTAGGTAGCCTTGGAATAACGTTTCGGTTTAGTAGGTTGCCACATTACAGGGTTAAGCGCACAAGCTACTTTATTCCTCTTTAATATTCCGTCTCTGTCTATACGAAAACGAACTCATTTATGGAGCAGACGGATTCGGGCCTCTTCTCGTCATTTCCTATCTATAAAGCGTTTGTTGAAATCGTTTTAAGATAGTCCTCTTTCAATGTCAGAGAATAGGGCCCAAACAAAACGTAAACTTTTTCATACAGATGAAAACTATTACATTAAAAGCGCACATTTTAACTATACTAATGAATATAATTCATAACATTTTATTGTTCTATTCATTTCTATTTAAAATAATCACACTTTCTCGAATAAAATATGTTTTAAATGCTTTATCTTCATTCTGCGATCCCAAAGTGATTTTTAAATCATTTCGCTTAAAAGGGGGGAAATGCACATTTCTAGAGCACTTGTAAATCCAGTACAATGAATGAAAAGGCGTGTTATATAGTAATACTTTATATTAATATGAGGATAGTTCCTCATTCGATTTTCACTTGAAGACAACAGTGAAAGTTAGAACATTTAACAAGATATATGGAAGCTAGAAATCGCAACTGGCTTTCTTTCGCCTTTTTTATGGCTACCTTGTGATAACTTTTTAATTCAGGAAATTAATATTCGATATTATACACACAAACATCAATTGTGCAAACGAATTAACATCATTCTACAGTATTTAAATAATTTTGATTATTTTCTGATTGAAGGGTTGATTCATCGGTTTTTTGGCATATATCTTTTAGTTTTAGCCATAGTCAAGTAATGAGGATGGAACATAAATTGATGATTAACTCAATGAACTTCCAAATATTGATGAATGATGTGAAAGTATTAAAAATTTATTTACATTTAATGTTCGGTCAGAATAATGTATTCAGTGAAATTATGACTCAAACTCGCAGCCTTGACCATTGGATTGACAACGACATAAACACAAATCCTTATAGAACCTTAATGATACATTTAACTATAGATGTTATTTGGTAAGTTGCCTAGTGTGCAAAAGTAAAAATAATATGCAACTTAATTCATCATTAATAAATTACTTCCACAATGCCAGTCAGATTCTTCATTAATAATCAAATCACCAATGTTTAATGTCGATTAATTACGTGTGTAATTTGCTAAACACTTTCATCAAATCAAATCGAATTAATTCCACGAATTTCATCAAAATAGAACAAACCTTCGGAGTAATCGTCTGCTGCTCTTTCCCAAAGTTTATTTCACGACATAGCCATTCAAATATTGAAAAGGAAGTCTCTTTCTCCTAGATGGTAGATTGCTTACTCTGTTTGTGTAGCAGCTTTCTATACTCCAAAGGAAATGGCTCTAAAAGTTTAATCATGGAGTTAATTAGACAAATTCTTCGCTGAGAAGGAGTGATCTCCCTACTCTAAAAGGTAAACACAAGTACTCTTAAGGTCAAGATTTACATTGCCATTAAAGTTGTTCATTAAATGCATAATTTAAAGTGAAGTCACAAGGTCTTAGAACGATCAACTTTAAAAGAGTGCATAGAAATTGGTAAACATAGTGTACGTTTTGTTAAGCCTGGATTACATTTATGTATATAATTTTCTCTCTAATTCATAATATGTAAATTAAGAAAATATTTAATGTAAGATGGCAGCCCAAACTGGTATAAAACTGATATTATGAGAACTTAAATTAGTTCAAACTAAATAGATAGTTATCGTTTACATATATTGTGATGATTAGAGAGTATATATTTATTAAAATAAATCGTTTTAATTATAAATTAATAGTTATCTTTTACATGTACTTGTTGTGATTATTAGAGAATATGTGTTTATTAAAATAAATTATATTTACTGAGACTATTTTCGTTTAATGATAGAGAACAGAGCATTACCGAAAAATACTTTTTTCAAATTATAAAAAGTCCGCTACAGATACAATTTCGTGTTATCACAATACATGCACTTGATTACAGTAATTACACGAGTGTAAACTATATTGTACTTCTTCATTGTTACTTTTTAATTTAATTATCAATATAATAAGGTTTAACATCTAATACACTATGATTTTACTCAAAGAAATCAGACGGAATTCATACAAATGTATTTACTAAAAGAAACATTTCAACAGTAAAATAACTTCTATCATTATACTCGTATTACTTGAATTGTTACAAAAGTTTTCATTTGAGTTATTTCCTTGATATATAATTACCTCTCATAAATCTGTTCTCCGTTTTTTATAACCCAGAGAACAATATGGCACTTTTTAGAAACAATACAAGAAAGAGAAACTCTAATATCATCCAGGAATATTTCTGAGAAACATTGGATCACATTTGAGTGCCGGAAGGAAGAGAAAAAGGAAAGAAAAAAATCGTCAAATCATAGCGTGTACATAACAATCTATCAATCAGTCGCCAAGGTGAGTCAACGAGACATCGAATTTCGTATTTTGTGATAAAAATGATTTCTTTTTCTTCTTTGCACACGGTCAAGTAATATCTGCTTTTACACCGATGACTATAATTCATACGAATTCTGTTTTAATAATGAAAACAGCAAAAGCTGCTGAGATTGGTGGCTCTACTATTTGGTACGTCGCCAATTTTGTCGTGTTTTTTTTATATTTCTTGCGCAAAAATGTCGCCAAAAAGAAAAACTTAATGAGTTCTATAAAACAAAATTTGGCATTATACCGATAATATATACTGTAATCGATATGCTTAAATTGTACTTGAATGTAAATTATTCATTAAAATTTATGTTTATTTAAAAAAATTGAGTATTGAATCTCGATAAAAGTTTTGTCGTATCTCATTCGATTATAATATCGAAAAAATTCCTTAACACTTTTTTAACTTTTCTTAAAACCATCCTTATCAATGTTTTGTCCTTTTCGAAAATTTCTTCACTGTTTATGTGTTAAATTTATCTTAGTGTTTTAGACATTTTCCGTACAATACATTTATTTTCGATTTTTCATTATCCCTTTTAAACTTTAATTTCATTTTAAAATTTCAAAAAATCCGTTGTCTTATGTGATCTGTTTATGAATTGAGCTATTCGCGACTTTCTCTTCACTAATCTTGGGAAAATTTTATATTTTTAACTGCGAAAAATTTCAATTCCTTTCCAAACAAATGAAACCCGATCTAAGCAAATTAGACGTAGTTAAGAAGTATCATATATTGAGTTGAGGATATTGATTTTTTTAAACAAAATAAAATTGAAACGGGTAATGGATAGATGATAGTAGTTGGCAGACATTAATGTTAGAATTTGGAGTGAATTTCAGTAGGTCATCTTTTGTGATTAAAATCGATTAAAAATGGTACTGAGCTCACGTATGTGGTAACAGAAATCGACCCAGCAGTATTCGAGAAGACGCTCACTGGAAACGAGTGAAATGGTAATCTAGAACCTAATTATTTAATTCTATACAAGTGTCCAGGCACGTTGAGATTTAGTAAATATATACGGAATGAATTAATGAAAGTAATTGTTAATAAAAAGTGATTTCGATCTTTTCCAACTTCTCTTCTTTAAATAGTGAAATTATTGTGGTATCGGAGGACTGTTAGATTTAACGACAGCAACTACTAAAACGAGTAATGGAGAGACATTATATGTTGATTGGTTTGAATGGGTAGAATTTTAAAGCTATGTAAGACGAGAAACTTCGTAAGTAAGTGCATTAAAACTTTTAAATTGTAAAATGAACTGAGAAAACCATACAAATAATTCTATTTCCTTCATGATAATTTTATCCTAGTCACTTAAGTTTGATTTATACTACACTAAGCAATATACAGAATAAAAATAATGTAAAAATTGTAGAAATGAGAAGAATTGTTTCAAATATATATATATATATATATGTGTGTGTGTGTGTGTGTGTGTGTCGGATTTTCCAGCTATTTATCAAAGAATTATTTGTATTTTCCAATGTACTGTAAAACCAGTTCCTCATTCACTCGTTAGATGGCACCACACATCAGCGTTATGTGATAGATCATGCAGCGCCACCTATTCCAGAACAAAACTGAGCAATATATCGTTCTTGCTTTCTCTTTACTTCACTTTCCGCTTCTTTTCTCCTTCACATTACCCGCCTCGGAAGTATGCTCCGAACGCCAGAGTGCGTTCCAATGCCCATTCCCCGATATGGGATAAGATTAATTATGTCGCCCTCTATCCGTCTCAGAAGGACTGTTTACTCCTAACAGAGATAACCTGTATATGGATTAATGTGTAAATATCTTCATCTTTCCAAATATTTAAAGAAGTAAAACAAGTTGAGCCTCATCATTGAATTCCTACCAAATTATCATAGAATCCGGTAATGGAATTACTCCCCTTGTCAAGCCAGCCCTTTGCGTAAGAGCAAACCAGCATAGATTCGGAATGCACAATCTCATCACCCACCGTTCTCTCTCTCTCTGTATATATATATATTCCTTAGTTGTATTTTGCTCATTAATATTTGTAAGTGGATCCTCTAAAGTTATCCATACAATAAAATACAAACGAAGACTAGAAAATGCTTGCAATAAGCCATTTAAAATGAAATTTTCACTCTATTTTGGTCTTAGGACTTTGTCGTTTTTTGAAATACACTCAACATCACAGAAAACGCAAAACTATGAAGATTCATCCGTATAAATATGCAAATGTCGGGAATACATGACTGAGCAAGTTTTGCTAATGATTTGAAATCGAAGTTGTTCGCTTCATTATAGCGCGAGATAAGATGGAGGGAAACTGTGGATGATCCAACAATCACTACTACTCTTTGTCACCTGGGTAATCCAAAATTTCGAGAAGTTCTACTTTCCAGAACACTTGTGAAATAAAAGTTGCCTAATTGATGACAGCGAAGGTTGTTCTTGCATTCGGACGATTTTGCATGGAATCAAATTGCAATCTTACATATATCTAGTTGGATTTACAATCGTAACGCTGCTGAAACGCTCGTAGATGCGTCCACTTTGCTTAGAATTAGAACCAGATGGATCGATGAAGAAAATGAGAATTGTCGCAAAAGACCAGGTCCACGCTAGACTTGCAACAGAGCGTAAGGATCGGCACATCTAAAGAAAGCGGGGGCGTCGCACAATCAAATACTCTCGAATTCTGTGAGTGTGTGGGGAGCTTTGGATTCTCAAGTATTCGAAAGAACACAAATTCGAAATGATTGACACATGATTGGCTGACCCACAAGCCACCATTTACGAAGATTGCCTTTGACGCCAACCCATAGCTGAGAAATATTGCAATGGTTTAGAGATGGAGCCATTTGTAAGACTAAATGGCTATTTGCATGATTCAGGAACGAGTCTCATTTCTATTTTTTTGATGATGGTCACTGGGTGAGAGTCTGGAGGCTTTAGGAAATTAGACTTAATTCGACTACTATTGATGAAAACCATACCTCTTGTGGTATAATAGTTCAGTTTGCTCTCAGACACAATAGCAGGTCACCTCTAGTACACATCTGAGGGATATTGACGTCATGACTATTTTTGATGAGGTGCTACAAACGGTAGTGCTATTTTAATACAAAATGGCATTCTAAGGCGGGATAACGCGTGACAGCACACAGCCTTCTCAAGCAGTAAGTCTTGCAACATGTCTAGTTGCTTCCTCGTCATGCAATATATTCTGACCTCTCACCGATCGAGAATATCAGGGACGTGATTGGGCTTCTTTTGCTTGATCTATCCCAGCCTCAATCGAAGGATGAGCTGAATTACGAAGAGGGTTGATAACATTTGAGCTTCCATTCCTCCGGCTTCTTTTCGCATACTTATTGAATCTGTACCTTATGGGGTTGCTGCGTTCATCGCCGCGAGAGATGGTCCCTTTTCTTACTGATTTCCCTGTGTTTTAATCGCTATATTAAAATTATATTCTTGTTAATAAATTCCCTTATTTAAATATGAATTCTCTATCTGTGTATCAATTTCCAATACATTATACTCACTCTTTCACAGAGTTGCATTTTCTGTACCGGACCGTGAATATTAAAATTATATTGATAATAACTTTTTATACATTTCAAAACCATTTAACCCCCGGAAAATCATGTTCCAATGATTAATATTAACACTTTCATACGTTGTTAGGAAGTCGGTATTATCGCATAATGTTTTTCATATACTTATGTTATGAATTTTAAATGAACTGTATGTTACATATGCAACTTGTAAAAATCGGTATAAAAATGGAATAACAAAGTTATTTTTGAATTTCCTGTTTTAAAAAGAAGTACTTGTATTAGTACCTTCTTCTCAGCAACGATTAAAATTATCAAAATAAAACCTTCAAGAGAAAATTACCCAAACAGAATTTTTTCATGTTTTAATACAATTATGTAAGTAATAATAATCATCTATCGGATTTAATTATTGAATAAATTTTTCCCTTGTACCAATACTAAATTATGCTATGTTAGAAATAATTAGTTTCATTAATTTTACTGCCGCTCTCCACTTTTAATGAACATTATTCTATACCTAAAATGTGTTTTTTTTATTTTAAACAAATTAAATTAGTGTTTAATTTTTATTCAATAATATTTTACAGATATACAGATTTCAAAATTAAGGAAATGGAGGAAATATGGAAAGTCATAGATTTAGAGAGCTCCTGATTTTGAAAAGTACTTTACCTCTTCATCAGAATTAGTAAAATTATAATTTAACATTTGCTTTATTGCCTAATAAAAGACATTGAATTAAATATTAAATTACAAAAAGTTGCTATTTCGAATTTAATTCTTTATATTTTTTGCAGGAGGATGCTTTCAACGTTTTACTTAATTTTAACATATTGGATAATTTGTAACTGATTAAAAAATTCGTTTATTTTACATCCTTGAGAATTAAATATTCAGAAACTAGTTTATAAATAAGCTTAAGATTAGTTTCATTCAATTTGAATTCTAAAAGCGTTTGAGTAAATGTGAATTCCAGAAATGAAAACTATTGTTTCTCTTTCTTCTCGCATTGCGTGTAAAGAACATATTGTCAATGCTCATCCGACACACGTTAGAATTCCCTTTCGGTGAGATATTACTTTCACGGAAATGCTGCCATTTCAACCAAGAGGGCACACTAAAGCGTGATTAAGGTAACTATCTGCTTTCTAATGGCCATCGAGATGCAGTAAATGGTAGAAAAACTATTTTCTTTGTCTGTACAGCGTTTGCTTTGATGCCCGTTATCTAGTTAATGAAACACCGAAATTATCTTCCGTTTTTTTGTAAGTTAAAAATTCGTCTAGTCTGTCCGTACATTTATCACTTTCTAAGCCAGAAGCTTAGTTTATATTACCAGGAATCTTTTTTGGAGCTCTAAAAGTGATGTAACAAAAATATTTGCTTATGTATTTGTATAAAGATTCCTAATTTTGCTTATTATTCTCACATCCGTAGTCTAGACAATTAATTAATCGAGACTTATACTATTTGAAGTATTTATATGCTTTTTTCTTCACGATATTATTCCAGGGATATTCGAATACATGACTATTAGACATAAGTTCAGTGTTTTATCAATACCTAAGGGGCTATTGTTTCTGTCTACGACAAAATAGTCATCCAATCAACTTTTAAGAATAAAGAGTTTTCAGAAATATCTTTTCCAATGATGAGTTAGTGAATGGAATGAACAGATCAGGGATTGAGTGATTGAATCAGTTTTTCAAAATATTAGATTTCCATTCTGTTTTCGTATTATTACTTGCCATAATTCTAATATTTAAATGAAAAAGTTAATAATTATTTTTAAAAAGGTTAGATGAGGGCCTTAATCTACTTTTTTAACTGGTGGTGGCTATATCTGTTCTTTGTAAGATATTGCGAGGAATAATTTTTTAAAAATTTTATTCAAATTAAAATTTTAAAAAATTTTATTCGACTTTTGAAACATTTTTAAATCATTGCTAGAATGATTCAAATGTTTTATTATATCTCATTCATGGAATATTTTGTTGATATATTTCTAATATTATGCTTAAATAATTTGAAATTTTTTTTTACTTTCTATAAAATAATCAGAATCAATTACTTTTACACCTGGATCCATTTGTCTTTTTATTTATTCTAAAAAAATATGAATTTGTCTACTAAACGAGCTCTATTACTTTTCTCCCTTAAATTTACATTTGGGGGCTTCCAGTTGAACCTGTTTGAATTAAAAAACACTCAAGTGTCGTCTTCACACCTGACTGAGGTTCATCGCTGGTATTTCTGCTATTGCTTCTAAGTGCAACGTTACTAATATAATCATTCCTTTGAATTGAAAATTCCTATCAATGTAATTATGAAACGTTACTTATGTATATTGGATTAAAATTAAGAAGTGCTACCAATGAAATTGAAGTGATGCATTTATAAGCATTGAAGAATTTAATATTGAGGCTGATAGTGATATATATAGCGCATGATGAAGATTGCGAGATGAAGTTAACAAGTGAAACATCAAGAGTAGAAATGCGTTGGATGAAGAGCCTTTTGAATGAATCTCTCAACGAAGGGTTAATAATTCTAACCCTTATCTCTTGGTCGTTGAAGGATTCAAACATATTAGGGTTGGTAAAAAGAATTATTTATTTGATTTATTTAAGCTCTAGATGAGATGTTTTTAGGCAAATTATCTACACACAAAATAAGATAGGGAACAAAATTTCATAATCCATAGCCTGAAAGAAACAACTTGATTATGTTGAGATTTTCTCTACATTTGACTGTGAGTAACTTAGAGATTCTTTGGTAAAACAAAATGATGACAACAGAATGCAATAATAACATAAAGGCTTAACAGGGTTCTGTTACATAATATATTATATGTATGATTCAACAGAACAGTATGGTGATATGAAGTCTTAATGTATAAATAAAATACGATGATTGGTGTAAAACATGAGCACTAAATCTATCATTTAAGCCCAGTAGTTATTGGACAATTACATAATATTAAACCGCGGTTAAAGAATTAAGGATGACTGTAATATTTTTACTGTTGCCTTTTATTAATTCTTAAGCATATTTTTTGAATATTTTTATGAAGGTATAAAAAATAAATATAAAAATTAAAAAAAAAAAAAAAAAAAAAAAAAAAGAAACCATGGCCAGTTACAATTTATAAAAAAGGGACCAAAAAGTTTTACTTAAAATTTTTAATTACATGTAATATAAGTTATACATGAAAAGACGTCAATTTATTTAATATATTAAAAGATTGTTATCACAACTTTTTAAGAAATATTTACAAGAGAATTTGACTGTCAAAATGAGTATTTTTTGCGATTAACAATTTTCTTAACATTAGCGGTGAACCGCTAGTTAGAATTGTAATGGAAGCAAAACGCTCAAGCTTTCTTCGACGTACAATAATGGTCCTAAGTTTCTGATGACGTACAATAATCAGGAAAAGGCCATGCCACCTGAAATCTATGGTAGAGATGATGGTGTGAAAGAAAAATTGCGCTTTATGCTTTCTATTACAATGCCGTCGTAGCGGTTCACCACTGGAGAGAGAGAGAGTGAGTGAATAATAATCAAAGCTAAATAGATAAGTGAAAGCTCTTAACCTTCAAGAATGTAATGTAGTTCATAATCATTCCAAATTAAAAGATAATCGAAAGATGTAATATCAGATCCGAAGTAAATCCAAAATGGATACCACCGCATTTGAAATAGCTAATTCAAACTCAGGATTTAATAATGAAGTTAAATTAATTTTGAAGTATGCTAAACTTCCCCTCCATGCTCACCTTATTGGGAAAAGTACATAAATTTCTGCATAAAGTCAAATGTGAATATTACACATTCTTCATATTTACATCTATAATATTCACAGTTAAGTAAAATCATCTTTTTATCTCAAAATTCTCCAGAAATAACTTTAACGCATGTACCTTCCCCGAGTACAAGTTCAAATACTTAAAAAAGCGTAATCAGAATTATTTGATCCATACGTTTGTAGCGAATCTTTAATTTATGATTTGGGGTAATTTTTTTTTTCTTGAAAGTTATTTTGCGAATAATGGGAGATTTTTAAAATAAGAATTTTAAAGAAAATAATTGATAGTACATACTTCAAAATCATTTAACATTTTAAAACTAAAATAAAATATTAGAAGTATTTCTCAACTTCAAAGAACTTAGTTGGTAATTCATATGTCCACAAGCCTTACTCAATCTGCAATCGCGAGACGTCTCAAAAAGTCCACCTTTACTATCTGTGACAATATCAGAATTAAACAGCAGACGCTGCATTAAGCACTAACTCCTTTTCTGATATGAAGCATCCTTAACTAGAACAATAAATGATTGCATTCATTTCCAGCGTAAAGAATTCTTACCTCCATGTGGATAAGAATCCTTTCCGAAGCGAAACCATTTAATTTAACGCTGCAACAAAAGGATTTACCACTTGCTAATCAGGAATCAACCGAAAATTCATTTCCTTATCTTCAATCGACATCTAAGGGCGGACGCAGCAGACGGAAGTAATTGTCAATTAGTGCTGATAAATGTGTTATCCTTTTCCTACTTTCCATATTCATGAGTAAAGACTCCATTTTCTGTTGCTAATCTTACCTGTGTTGATCAGTTAGGAGATTTAGATGGGTTGAGATGTCCTGGAAGATCTTTAAATAATTTCAACGAAAGCAAGATTGCTTGGTCTGCATTTCAGTGCACAGAAAATTTAGAAAATGCAGAAGCTCTTCTTTTCTATTGAATATGAATTATGAAATTAATGCATTATACACGAGTATGAAAAAATCGATGTTTGAAAATTGATTAATTAGAAGCTATGAATAGGGGAAATGTTTTATTATAACTTTAAATATACCCGTGTAGATAATTAACTCATTATATCGAATTACTGAAACAAAATGGACAGATTTGGATGAAATTTGGTATGAATACACATTTATAGCAGAGAAAAAGATATACTATTTAAAAGTCTTTTTATGCACTCATGATTATCAGCAAAGATTGTAGGGCAGGGATATTCGAAATCTATATCGAACTGAAAATAGTATATGGGATATGGTCCTCTCTCAACCAGACAGGTTACAAGACATGCTGGATAGGAAGCATTCAATAAGTTCCAAAGGTAATCAATCCAACTCCTGCAGGAAGACAGTTTTTAGCTTTTGGGATGGTCCTAGGAGTGGAATGGTGGCATACAATCAAAAGCATTCTAGATGTACTATATAAAGTTAAGGTCAAGAAATCTGTCTGATCAATCCATGGGGAAAATATCCTCATTTTCAAGGTAATGTTCAACCAGTGGGCCCTATATGGATAAGCGTGGTTGTCAATTAATAGGAACAAGGAGCAACTGACCTCTACCATGGGGCTCTAAGATCATTTTTTATACTTCATAGGAGTCTAGTAGCCTTTGTCAAACTCATTCAGGGGTTTACGGCTTTCCAACATAAAGCATATCCAAATTGTTACTCCTCCCAGTCATAATGATTCTTTTCTTTGATGAGGGAATGACAATATCAAGTCCAAGTCTCTCTTCGGATGCAGGTACGCCGAGAATCCCAGGCTGAGGACCCAGGCCGAATCTCTACTCATCAGCCAAAAGCTCGATGCTTTTCTGAAGTCCAGTCCAAGACGCATAATGTCTACGCCATGCTAAACGCCTCTCTCTTGTGTGCTGCATTGATCGGGACGCAAATAATGCCCTTCTGATATACTGTCCTTTCTCATAATGTCTTCGTGAAACTGTAGACAGTGAAACTCGGGCTCCAATGGCAGAATACAGAACACGTGATAGAGCAATAGCACACCTATATCGCCATGTGTGTGCGGCTGAATATCCCAGATAACGATCATCATTCGTCATTGTGGATTTGGTCGACATTGTCTTGATTTTCTCGATATAGATCCAGTGTCCTGAAACTATTTCCCCAAATTGTGTAGCATTAAGTGCTATAGCCACCTGCATGTGTGATTGACCTGCCTCCAATCTACCAACAATTCTCCATCTCATTCCATCATCTATTCGTTCTCGTTCGTGGCTACTCATTTTTTACCTTAAGCCTTACAAAATTACTGAATTCTTTCGAAAAGCACGGAGAATGTCGTTGAAGATTACGAGCACACAAATCGCCGACAACCATTCGTGCGCTCAATATGTATATTCTTCTTCTGTGGCATACTTAGTACTTTTGCGTCAATACTTTCTCTAAAAATAGACAGAATTTGAAAATTCTCTTAATTTTGCAGACGATCAAATTATAATGTATTTATCAGTTATTCTTTGTAAACGTTATGAAATATATTTAAGAGTTTTTGTGTCTCAATTAGAAGACTCGGACGAACAGAAATCTAATTTCTTTCCTTGAATTACTATTTTATAAATTGATCAATGATTATAATTTATTTTTATATAATTTTGAATGAAAGCATAGAATTGATTGAAATCCTAATGTCATTGTTTTGACAATGGACAAAAAATAAATTATTAACACAAATGTGGAAGTAAAACTTTTATATATATATATATATATCTGCGGTATTTTATTTTATAACATCTTGAAATTGTTTTGGGATTTAGTTGACATTTAAGTTTAAACCTAAAATTGCGATGAAATTGCGCACTAACATTCAAAACTAAATTTGTAAGAATAATTATTAGATATTTATTTTCTATTTTTTTATTTTGTTTTTGTTAATTAATGTGTGTTCTTTAAACGTTGTTATCCGTTTCTTAATACAAAAAATTTCAGTTGATTGCGATCAACTTTTTGTTCTAATTAATACATCTCTTGCGCTTTGCAACTAATTCATATTTTGTAAGTTCGAGTTGCAAATAATAATGACCACCACATATATGTAATATTAGTCTTCAGTTTATCATTAATAATAATAATAATAATAATGGATCATATCACTGAATAATAATTAACTCCGGTATTTCTTAGCTGTGAGAATACAAAATAAACATGCTTTTGACGTGGTAAAAAGTTTTTGGCTTACGATTTGATTCAAATATGGCTATTTTGATTTAAGTCAATTTTTAAAAGAATATTGGTGTATTATCTACTTTATGTCCCAAATACAAAAATCTAATCAAGCAAACAAATAAGATATTGCTCATCTAGGTATTTTCTTGAAAGAAAATCTATCACCATTTAAGAATGCAATAAGCTAAAAATAAAGGAACTATTAAATCAAATCACATCACGTATGCATATGCACTTTACATAATGAATGCACGATGATGCTAGTGTAAATCACCCTTACATTTTACTTCCAAAATATACCATTTAGTTTTCTGTTAAACATTCATTACATAATTTAATTAAAAACGGTATCAGATACAACATATAATGAACTCCACTTAAGATACCAAACTGGGAGGAAATCTTCAAAGAGAGAACTAAGCAACTCGGAAGTCTTATGCATTTAGGGAAGACTCCGTTTTCAAATTACCGCTGTTCTTTTTCTTGGTATTTACAGTTAAACGCGTCATTTCTCTTTCAAGATGCAAATCATATTTACGTCAAAGGGCGTTTATATATAAGTTAAAAGAGTCAGATATATTTCTGCTATTTTAAATTATAAGGAAGATAGAATTATGTTTGTTAAACTTGTAACATAAAATTATACTAGGTCGTATCTGATGAACAATAATTAAATCTCAAACGTTTTGCTGAAATAAATATCGTGCATTTTTACGTCTTTCAATTCTTTAGAAGTCAATTCTTCAGAAATGAGATTTCTATTTGTCCTTTGAGTTCTAGCACAAACGGAAAAAATACTTTAAAATGTTTTTCACTGTAAGAAAGACGTGAAAAAGAGCATAATAAGTAGTATTTATTTTCTTTGCAAATTTTGATTGTATTTGAAACAAATGGGCTTTTTAAATTTTAACCATTTGTTAATTTATTTTTTTCTAACGAAAAAGAAAGTTTATTTTGTAAACTGCTTATCTACTTTGAACATAGTTTCTTTTTATGCATTAAATAATAGGATAAAAACCAATACAAATGATACACGTACCTTATTATACAATAATAATAAGTAATATTAGACTTTTAGTCCATGTTGCCCGAATCCAGTTCTGGCAACTCTGTGATACCTGAACTCAGTTCGGGGAAAAGAAGTATTTATATTCCGTGATGACCAAACCGAGCCTGTTTACGTTTCAAATATACATTTAATATGTAAATCACTCATTTCACAATAAATAGAACTGATTGTCCTTCACTAGAAAGAAAAAAAATAGTATGGTCAATAATAAATCTGCTCCCAAAGAGGTGTTTTTTTGAACAGATAGTCAGATTTTATTTTATTTGTCCATATTGTTTTTCACGGATTTTTGTACGAAAACTACCTGTTTTTTCAATCGCTAATTCAGACTCCGAATAAGAATCTTATGTAGGACCATCACTCACAGTTACCGGCATTTCTACTGAATATGAATATACGAATAGTGATGACAACTAGATTACGTTGTTCTGTGTGCTGTGGCAAAAGTGACGATCAAGAAAAGAAGATAGATTATACGAGTTTAACATTTAACTAACATTAGTTTATCAGATTTATTTTTAAAATTACTATACAGTTTAATTTACTTTCTTATAACTGAAATATTTTGAATAAAACGCAAGTGTAATCCATTATTTTTCCTATTGTATATTAAAAATTAACTTCTTAATTTTTTTTTTGTAAAATAATGATTTTTTTAAAATTTATTTTCTTAAAGAAAATTTAACATTTCAAATTTCCAAAAAAATTTGTCCTTATGCAAGACTTTTTAAATGATTTTGGTTTTAAAATGTTCCAATATATTTGCCAGATAATAGCCATTTTAAGTTTATAAGTGTTTTATTTCAAAAATGTATTTTTACATGACAGGTCTTTAAGAGAATTATGATAGTTTAAAACCTGTTTGTTATATTAATATAACATTCCTTTTTGGATAAACTAAACTTTTTTTTTAATTTAGAGTTTTTTAAAGTTTTTGTTAGCAAGTATTTATAGAAATCTGAGGTACTTTAAATATATAAGGTAATAATTTCAAAAGATAATTAATTGAAATATATATTTTACGTTGGATTATTATAACAATAAGTGTATTTAAAATATCTTAGGGCTGTACATTTAAATCATGAATCATTTCATAGTTCTATATAATCACTTTTTTATTGAGTGCAACCGAATTTACCTTTTATGATATCAAATTCTGATAAATTCTTAATTCTTTTAAAATTTCTGTGCGATAAATGTGTGAAAAGTCTAATATTTTTCAAAAACATATTTTTGAAATGAAAAAGATACCTTAAGAGATATAAGCATAGATAGCATTTTGTCCTTATAAATTTAACTCTATTCTTATTTACTTATATATATATATATATATATATATATACTAATCTAAATGCTACCACTAAATACTTCTATCAAAAATTCAGCTTATTAAACCTTCTAATTTTAATCATCAGTGATACAAAAACATTCCATTAAATAATTTTTCGCCTTATTGAAAGAAGAATCAATAAATAGTGATAAATAAAATTACTTTTTATTTTACAGAAAATAAATTCGTTTGTTCAAATGGCGTTAAATATCAAAACTTACACAAGCATTTATTTTCGTACTTTAAAATGAGCAAGGTAAATTCTCATTTAATTTATAGCGTAAATGTTAGTCATGAAAGACTTAAGGCAGATGAGATTTCTTACGCTTAACTGAGTGGAAGAAGCGAATAAGGTTAAATAAGCAAAAGAAACATGGCTTGGGAAGCTCGAAAAGTTTTTTTTAATCCAAAAATGAATAAAAGTGATTAATTGTTGAAACTTTTCCACAGTGGCTCATAAAAAATACGAAAAGGATTATTAAAATATTTAAATAAAGTATTTCGTTAAGGTAAAAATTAAGTGGCTTTATTTTGACGATTTGTTCTAAATGCGTTATGTGTATATTAGGTACTGTAAATTTATAATTACTAAATTTTTAAATTTGTAAATCATTATTTTATTTTTTTACCATTAAGTACTTATTTTTACATTATTACGTAGTTAACTTCTCAATGAAAATAAATTTTTTAAATGTTATAACAATTATTTTTAATGAGATATCTTATATAACTTGTTTGAAAAAACAGAATGCTACTAAACAAAAAAAGAACATTTAAAGTATCGGAAAACAGTATTAAATTCTCTAAATACTTCATTTTTAGTAGAATATAGCGAATTCAATTGTATATCAAAAGAATCAAGTTGAAAATAAGATCAGAAAATCCTGTAATGAAAATCTCGAAGTAAATAATGTTTTTTCTGAATATTATTTCGATGGTCTGCTATGGCTGCTTTCCCATGAAGTGTCAGGACAAAAATATTTTAGTTCGAATGTTACACACAAATATTTATATATAAGTATATAAATCTGTTAGTGTATACTTGTGGAGTTATTGGGCTAACAAAAAATTGCTTATTTATGTCTAACAACTGTATTTTTAACTGTGGTTAATTTATATTAAATGTTTTTTTTTAAAATAGGGTTTCTTTAAATAAATTTTAGATTCCAGAGATTCTGGAATATTTTTTTGGTATGCTCCCTGGAAAATAAGAGACTTTGACTAATCATGTAAGCTGAAATAGTACTCAGATTATAGGGGAGAAATATTCAAAGCCTTGTTTTAAATACGCATATCATAAAAAATTATCCTTTTATATTTTTCCTCATCTAGAAACTAAAAACAATACTTCAATAAGTTTGTAATATAATTTTTCATATAATGTACTATCTATTTAAAATGAATAATCCGATCTAAGAATGCTTTGATATTTTACCTTTATGGTTTCCATTGAACTAAATTGGATTTCAAAATAGTTTCCGATAATATACAACATATTGAGAACGTAATGTGGTTTGTTTATTATGGAACGCAATGTACCATATTAAGAACATCGGCTGGTAAAGTATTGATAAAAACCCTTTTTTTATTCTTTGGTTTAAATGATGCTTTCTACTGCAGAATATTACTTTAATTTTGCTGTCTGGGCTGTAGAGCAGACGGTAGAATTGTCTTTCGATGTAAATATAATTATACATATAATACAATACAAGAGGATGATAGTGTAACGGTTCATTTTAATTTTTGTTTTTTCCAGATTTTATTTTTGCTTCTACATCAGATTATTCTATTCTTATTTAATTTTGACATATTTTAATTTATATGATTCATTATATGAATCTACACCAAAAACGCTATAACTTAAATAACTTTTTGTTTCGCGATTAATTATTATCGAGTTTGAAAAATATCGATGGTAAATAGAAGATATCTGCTTTGCAACATCACTCATAAAAATACTGAAATTATTTTTAGCATTATTGTCTTAGTAATTTGTTGTTGTGTTTATCTTAAATTGATAGTCATTCTACTGCTCAAATGCATAAGGTTTCAGAAGATTATTTTTTTACAGGTTTTTGTATAATCTAATTATTTTAAGATTCGTAGGTATCTTGCATTAGCTAAATATTATAACGAATTTAAGACTTTTACTTTTATCTCCTTATCACATACTCTATTTAGCAATTATCAATGATTATTAAGCTGACTATTAATGAATTTACACGACTTAATCGATAAAAAAATCAAAAGAAAATTTTCAAAATTTTCTTATTTATATTTTAATTATTATCTCAATTTTTTATAAGTTCTGAGTTGATTATATGTAGAAAAAATTATTCAAAATAATTTTGATGTTATTTATCTAATGGAAAAAATATTTGATCGGAAAGTTTAACAGAAACAGGTTTGTTCTTTCTGTAAGGGGACATGGCATTCTAAATATGAGCGAAACATCTATTCTTTTATATTCATTAAGCAATAGTTTTTGAATTTCGATTGATATGTTTCCTCTGTATGTGTGAGGAGTAAAAGTTAGAAGAAGTGTAACTGAGACATGTAAACAAACAAACTTTGGGACATGACCACGCCTCTTTTACAGAAAAGCAGTTTTTTATCAAAACTTTTTCTATAATCAATTTTTTGTTTTTTAGTCATAACTGTAGCGTTTTTCTGTTCTTTTTAGTGACTAAAATTTACATGATGGTTGATTTGTTAACATCTGGGAGTTTGTTTGTGATATATTTATTAAACTAATTCTAATTACTTTTATATTAATAAATAAATCGTTCAGATATAGAGATTAAGAATTAAAAAGCCGATGTGATCCTGCAAAATTGTCGACTTGTTTCACTTTGAATAATATTTTCTATTTCACCGCTTCCAAGTAAATGAAGGGAAAAAAAGAAATTTCTAGCCTTTTATGGAGCACGTTGTATAAATATTAATTTTATAATACTTTTGTAAATCTGCTAAATTTAATGCTATCGATAATAACAATTTTAGATTCCTGTTCTCATATAAATTAAATAAATGTCTTGGTTGATACATTACAAAGCATTTCATTTGTTACGAGAATTTAATTTCAGTTCATCTTAGTATCTAAGCTAAACTTCACAATAAGAAAGAAATTTTTGTTTGAAAGTGTAGGACTTTAATGTACAATTATACATTTAACTGAACTGATTCCCATAAAGACATGTTATATTTACTAAACAGGTAAAGGTATAAAAACGAAAAATAAAATTTTTAAAAAAAAACTACTGTCAAAATTTCATGTAAAGGTGAAGGAAAATTACAAAATTTTGTTAAAAACATGTAACACAGCTTACATAAAATTTTTAATTAAAAAAATTCTTTAAAAGTACGTGACATCAAACCAAAGTACATCTCTGTCAAAGTTCTCCAATTAAGCATAATTGCTCTCCAATCTACTCCATAAGAGATAATGTTACTAAGTCGATACCTGTGTAACAGACCCTCTGTAACAGAATGAAATTCTTATTCCATTCACGTACCAATGATATTATACAGTTCTTTTTTTACGACTGAAATTTCTCACCACATTAGTCGACTGAAATGAACGATCGGAGATCGAGTCATTGGCGACGTTTGGCGACGAAAAAGGAAGCGTCAATTAAGGCGTGAGAAATGAGGCCAAGGGAGAAGAAACGCGAATTAAAAATCTTTCTTTCTTCTTCGGTTGAAAGAACACGATCATGAGCAGAATTAATTCTACATGACGATCGCTGTGTTAGGGGACCAGCCACATCTTGAGCGAATGCACGCGGTGAAAATTACTTATCAGGTTTTGTCTTCCATTGAGGCTGTTTTCGCCTAATGCTCAGGAATGTAACGCCAACTTGGAATACTTTTTCAGGTAGAAAAAGGATTTTACAGTAACAGTTTTCCACTTTGCTACTGTAAACAAATAATCATATTTTACTAGACTATTAATTTCCGTTAAATCTATTTTATTTTTTTATGCATGAAATGTTGAATACTTTGTCCCCTTCACACGCCTTTTTGACATTTTCTGTAAAAATGAAACATTTTGTATTTTTTAAATGTTTCATAAATTTAAGAACACATTACGATTATTGACTTATATGTTGTGTCTTCTTGATATTAAATTAATGGAGAGTCGTATTTCCAGAACTGATAATGTATTATTGACTGAGTTCATGCCTATTTGGATATAAAATAAAAACTTAACAAAAAAAGGTTTAAAAATGCTTTATTTATGTTGATTGCTTATTTTTATGAAATGAATGCACTATTATTTGTGTACATAAGTTTCAAATACTTAGCTTTAATTTGTTAAACAAAATTAATCCATTTATTGACTGATTGTTTATTAATGTCGCAGTTAAAAGCAACACGAAGGTTATTGCCGACATTAAGAATTAGAATCTATCTTAAGAGCCATCACGACCCGAATTCATGACTCGAAGGAAACGACACCGCCCATGAGCTGGCGACTATGACACACGGGTCACAAGCAAAAAGGCAAAAATTACAAATGAGCTCTGTCAAAGTATTGAAACATTTAAAATTAAAGCAATCAAATACAGCTTATGAACATTGATATAATTCTCTGTTCAAAGAGTCCTAGCCAAAAACAATCTAACATTTAAACAGTTTATAAAAATAAATTATTTTATATTGACAGTTATAGTATCAGTGGTTTTAAAGTTTGAAATGAAACCAACTATTTTTAAGATGAGTTTTAAATTGGAAGAAAGTTGAAATCGTAATGGAATACGTATCCAAAATCATTAGAAAATAATATTCGAAATCGTTAAGCCTTTCCTTGAAGTAATAAAAACTATTCTCCTGATCTTTAACACATATTTTTAATGTTTACCGTGCAGAAATTTAAATTAAATTTTTTTATATTGATAGTTGCAGAAAATATTTGGAAAGTTTCAAAGTTATTATTCAAAATAGTTGAAAAGTGAAATCTCAGTTGAACGTGTACTGAGAAAGATTAGTGAAAAATATAAGAATCTGTTAAGAGTATATTTAATGTAAAATAATATAAGTATTAAAAAAACTCTCTAAATTTTTGTTATTAAAATCTTCTCGATACAGGAATCAAAATTTTAGATACAAGAAAGAAAATAGAACTTTCTCTTAACTAAATGCATGAGACTAAATATTTAATTTCAATGATAACATAGATCAAGAATTTAGAGCAAAAACAAATTATTTTTTGCCCAAGAAAAAATTATATAATAGAAAGCAATATTTTTCTATTAATTAATAATAATTCTTAAAATTCTTTCTAGTCTACAAAAGAAACACAACAAGAACATTTCAATATCTCAATAGATCAAATATCTTTATTCTTGAAAAAAATTTCGATTTCTTTATTTGCAAAAAAGTATTTATAAAATATTAAAGCTAAAATGAAAAAAAATAATAAAGGATCATTTATATTCTTCTTAAAAAATTATTTTGTTTAAAGGTTTGATTTTTACTTACTCATCTTTTTCAATATATTTATTTGAGACCTAAAATTTCTTTTTAGTCTGATATGTTTTACTTAAGTAACTAAACACATGCTTTCATATTTATCAATTTATAAAAGGAAATATTTCAAAATAATGCGTAGATAAGTCTCATAATTTTCTTTTATTTAAAAGAGATAGAAATCATTTTTCATGAATTTCCTTTCGATTTGAGTACTTTAGAAAAAGAGAAATATTTTAGCTTTGTAATTTGCTCGAAAATTGAGTTTTTCTCTGTGGTAAAATAAAGTCATTGATTTCCTTCAGATATTAAATGTTTCGAGCTCAAATATTTAAAATATTTGGCAAATAATTTTAAAAAAGGGGAATTTGAAACATTTACCCTTCGGCATTAACTGATTGTAAATAATAATCTCCGTAAAATAGTTCCCTTGTTTAGATAGGGTTTTCAAAAAAGGAAATTACGCAGAGATTTGATAATAATAAGTACAATAAAATGAATTATTTATGTATTTTAGCTTTTGGTGATAGCTTTTATTCTACTATTTAGAAAGTTAATTTTTTTGTATTATCACATTTTTCATCTTTAATCAACATTGAATCATTAAATAATGTTTTATTTTGCAAAGAGTTTTTTTAAATTAAAAATCTCGTTATTTAAATACAATGTTAGTTTTTTGATACTTAATTCATTCTAAATTTAAAAGGAAGTCAAATCCTTTATATTTTTTTGTGTAAAATAATTGTTAGTCTGTTAAATTTAAATATAATTGAGCTATTAATAGCATTATTGTTAATTATATAGCAAAGTTAAATGGTTTCAATTGAAACCGCAATCTTTCTTAATTTGTATCAATGTAATGCACTTTTATGAAGCAAATTATTATGATCGATATTTGTAATTTAACCTTAAAATATGAGGCATACAGTTTTTATTCTAGTCCTAAAATTAATCTTTTATAATCGGTCTTAATCAATCTTCCAGTCATTAAATTAATCTTAAAAATATTTATAAAAAGCTAAGTAGGATGTCTTTTTAATTCTCTTCTAATTCATGAATAAGCTTATAAAAAAATTCGAATATTTACGCTAAAATGTATTTTGAAACTATTCTAATTTAAGAACGCTTACCGTTGAGCACCATTATGTGTCTGTCTTATAATTAAATAATGAATTATAATTCATTAAAAAGTTTATATAGGTAGATATATTTAAAAAAAATTCTAATTAACTAACAGTTATTATTGTAAAAATGAAAAATAAAAAAAAAAAAAAAGAACGGAACATAAAACATAAATTTAAATGAGGTTCTCAAGTGTCTTTTCTTCAATTAAACTCTTCGAATCATAAGATGTTATTTAACTTTAGAACTTTTTCCTGTGAATGAATCTTACTAATGCAAATTAACATTACTATTTTGAAATTAAGTGAATGAATGATTGCTTATTAACATCGGTTTTTGAAGCAACAGAAGGACTATTAGCTGCAGACCTCGTAATGTTTAGCTTCCGTCACGTTTTGGTGACAACACTTGAGTTGTCATCTCCATCTCTTAACTCTCACACCAAGCCATAGGAGGACTTGAAGCCTTGACAAATATAATGTTCATCATAAGACAAAATAACTCTACACTGCATGTCGCAAGTGGCATCAGGAATCGAACTCAGAATTCATTGGAAGCATCGCCAGTACAATCAAACAAAACAGATTATATATACATTACAGTAGTTCACAATATCCTAGTTATTTTTCTTAGCAGACCAAATTACGACACGACTAGTGGTTTTTCATATTTTAATAAACAGAAGCATACATAATGCTCTAAAAAGCCTGCTACATCTACGTACATACAGCTCAACGAAAAAAAAAAGACGTCAAATGCTTTCTAACGAGATAATTATAACGTACCCCAACGCCATCTATATTATAAGATATGAAGCTACACACCGGACGAGATTTCAGGACCTCGATTATTAGGCTACTGCGGCCACTATAATGAATTAAAGTGATTAGGTTGCGAGATAAAAAGGGTTCGTAAGTAAAGAAGTGTTTGAAGTTTAAAGAGAGAGAGAGAGAGAGAGAGCAATTTTGTTCTAGATATTTTGTGTCGGGAGATTAGATGATTGCTGGTAGTGAATTTGGATTCGTTCTTGACTAGGAGCCATCTTTAAAACTATTCATATAAATAGGTTATTCTAAAAATATTTTGTTGTGGATGCGTGAGTTTCTGCTCCACATGTGAAATAATTGAGTTCTGGATATTTTTAAGTATCAAATAAATATCAGTTTGATGTTCTGTACTGACTCTTTACTGAGTGAACTTTTTTCTGTCTCAGTTCTTTAATGCGGAAACTTATTTTCTGTACGGACTCTTTACTATGTGAATAATTCTCTAAACTGACTCATTACAGTGGGAGCTTTATTTTCTGTTCTGAGTATTTACTTGGTTGCGATGGCTCAGAGCAATGATAAAAGTGAAACAAAGACGTCATAGAATTTTGTAGGAAATACGCTGCGGAAGTTTCTGTATGAACTAATAATAATATGAGATTATATTGTTTCTTTGTAATTAGAATTAAAAATAGAGATATTCATTGCTAGTATTTCATTATATTTTTCTATTTCAGCTGTAATTCAATAACAAAACAGATTTTATAAACGTATAATAAGAAATAGGAAATTAAAATATACACATATTATTTAGTATTTTCATTGCGGAAGATTATTATGATATGTGAAAAAGACGTGAGAAAATATTTACATGAAAGTAAAATTAATTATATGGCATTGAATAATGACAGTTGCGCTTTCAAGAAAATTCTTATTTTCAATTGCTACCATTTACTCTCTTCAAAATTTATAAAAAAAAATTTCTTCACAAATTGAATATTGCATTGAACTAACATTCATGCAATATGGTATAAAAAAGCCCCGTGGAAATTTAAAAATTCTTTTCCTTCCTTTACAATATAATCAGTAAGCAAACTTTGCGGTGATGATTTGACTTTTTTTTTTTTTTTTTTTTTGCAGTTCACAATACCCGAACATAAAACTTGTCAAATTAAGTTACACCTTTAGCACTCTTTTAGAGTTTAGATCATTAATCAGGAAGTAATTTTCCAACTTATTGTGAAGTCGAGCTTTTTTACAAATTAATTTCGTCATAAGCTGATTTTTCTTCTCATCTCTCCTTAGATCTGATCTTTGAAATTATACCAAAAATACCTCTATCACTTCAGACATATGAATCACGTTTTGAGAGTGAACTGACTTAATAATTTATACTAAATTTGTTAAGACCTTTGCCTCCTCCTAGTAGAATACGACATTTCTTTCGTTAACTTCCAGGTGTTTATAGATGGAACAGTATGAATCCAATAATTATTTTCAGTTAAATAAACTATATTATAATATCTCAACTTGAAAATAAGTAATGAAGTAAATTTCTACTTGAGAAAATTAATTAAAACTAATGTAAGAGAAGAGATAAATATAAATTTCATCTTAGATAGATGCGTGATCTAATAACACTACTAAAATCTAATATCGACATATCGCGTGTTGCTTCTCATTACAATGTTAATAAAAACAATCAATCAATCATTTCTTAATCTATTTGCATAAGCTGACTTTAGGATATGAATGATGGCTCGTAGATAAAAATTGAGCAAGAAAAAAATCCTTAAACATACAAACTTTATTTAATATTCTTTTGTCGATTAAATCTGAGAACAGTACAGTATTTGGCGATTATAAGCCAAACTGTGTGTAAGCCGAAGGTGTTTTTTTTTTCAAAAGTCTGACAAAAACTCAAAACCTATATGTAAGCCTAAAAGAAAAAAAAAAAAGAATATGAATTTTAAAATATTCATATGAATTTTTTTCTTCTTTTTTTTCAAAAAAAATTAATTTAAAGAACTCAAAATTTTAGTTAGAAGATTGAAATAATATTCGTCTTCCATTGTTATTTTTATCAATGCATTATCTTCCATATTCTATTATTATATTTAGCGTACGCTGTAGTACTTTCCTGTTAGCCAGGTGCAAATTTCTCCAACATCGGATTTTTTTAAATTTGGCAACGACCCAACAAACCAGTAATATAAACACTTTCGAAAATAAAACAACTCATTTTCATAAAAAGAATGATAATTTCTTTTAGAATTATTTTCCTCATATACTTAAAGTATGTAAACTAAAAAGATAAAAGCGTGCTATAAATTGAGGGATTTACGGCTTGGGTGAGGCTAACGGAAAATTACCTACGTATTTTGCGAATAAGCAGACTCCTTAATTTAAATTAGGAAAAAAAAATCTAAAAATTCTTATTTTATTCACGAAAATATGTGGTATGCTATACAAAAGATTCACTACATTCACATTCGCTTCTTACTTTATTTGCATTAACAATCTTTGGAGAAAGAATGTGGATTCACTGGAAGAAGTAGAACAGAAAAAAGAATCATTAATTCTAAATCTTCTTTAATCTTTTATCTCGATTGCATCTGAAGAGAAACTATGTTATATATAATATTCTAAAAGATTCACTTCACTTTGTTTTTTAATCTATTCGTATAAAATCACTTCAAGAAATAAAATATTGGTTTGCTGGAAGAAGTTGAAATGGAACAGAAAAGAATCATTATAAAATAAAAAAAAAAAAAGAATAGGAGGAAACCTCACCAATTGAGATGATTAAAGTAAGAATTTTATATGGTAATGTCTTTATTTATAAGAATATATGTTTTTACAAAATATTAAGGTCAAACTGAATTCTATTAACTATAACACATCAATCAATAACTCCCAAGTCTAACCCAGAGATAGCACTCGTAGTAAACCAGTAACCAGGTCTTTCTAGAGTACTAACCTTTGCTTGAAACGTGTCAAAATTTTAAGTCGATCGGACCAGAAACAGCTGAGTTATCGAGGTTGGAGTAAAGTCGTTTTGTAGTTGGTTTAAAAAATGGAAAAAACCGAGTTTCGTGTTCTGATAAAACATTGTTTTTTAATGGGTAAAAACACCGTGCAAGCGAAACAATGGATTGAAAAATGTTACCCGGACTCTTGTCCATCAAAAGCAACGATTTGTCGGTGGTTTGCCGAGTTTAAACGTGGTCGTACCGACACAAATGACGCGGAACGCTCGGGTAGACCTGTGGAAGCCGTTACACCGGAAAATGTGAGTGAAGTGACAAAAATTATAATGAAAGATCGTAAAGTGAAGCTCCGTGAGATTGCTGAGATGACACAGATATCATATGGAAGTGTATTTACTGAAAAAGGTTTTTTGAAGTGAAGTGAAAAAGGTTTTTTCCAAGTGGGTGCCGCGATTGCTTTCGATGGAACAAAAACAGCAACGAGTCGATGATTCAGAAAGCTGTTTATCGCTATTTACTCGCAACAAAAAAGATTTCTTGCGTCGTTACGTGACCATGGATGAAACATGGATACATCACTACACTC
>BMAW01011268.1:0-13409 GCA_019974015.1 Nephila pilipes | reverse complement strand
AGATTTGGAAAAGCGTTGGAACGATTGTATCACCCTAAAAGGTGATTAACAAAAGGTGTTATGTTGATGAATAAAAAAAAAATTTGCAAAAAAAAATGTTGTTTTCAATGTTAGAATACGGAGTTATTGATCGATGTGTTACTAAATGTGTGCTAATATTTGAATGATAAAAGATGCAGTCAAAAGGAATGTTTTCAAAGCATCATATATTTTCAATCAAGTAAGGCAATAAATTCTTTGAAATTATATTTGTATATGAATTTTCAAAAGGGAATGCTCAAACCGAATGTAAACAAAAAATAATAGCAAATATTCTTATTATAAATTTAGATCGAATGCCAATCCAATCAACGTTGAGGGCGTAAATTTAATTTCAGTAAAATCTGAAAGACTTATTATAGGTATTAAAAGAGAGAAATTCTAGTTATATAGATGTGTGAAATTGAATTTTTACGTAACTGTCACTTATAAACAGTTTATGAAAATAAAAGTTATAAATAAATGAGGTTACGATCAACGATATAAGTTCAGCATTACTTAATGTTATAGAAAAATACCTTGAAAGAGAGTAAAATGTTTTTCTTAATCCACCAAAGTCAAAGAAATGAACATGACGTTTATTAATTAAGAAACACTATTCATCGCATACTATTACATTTTGGCGAGAATCAGTACAAATTTTAAAAAATATTACTCATAAAAAGTTTTTAAAAAATTGATTAATATTTTTATTTCGCATAATCTTAAATATACTCGAATTTATTGCTGGTCTCTCTTTCTGAAGTCACTTTAATTTATTTACAACCTTAACATCAAATTTATTTTGCATTCAATTTGGACATAATTTGGGAACACCCACTTGTCTTCTTAATTATAATTTTCAAAATTCAACTACATCAAAATAATTATATAAAAATTTGAAGAGGAATTCATGCATCTCTTAAAGAGCACATTTTTTCACCATGCTAATCTAATTTGTCATTAAGCAATATTAACGTGAAATTACCTTTCCTTTTTATTCATGGTTTAATCGCTGAGTAATTATCTTATGAATATTAATTAATTTTTAAATATTTTTCCCGTCTTTTAACAGACAAAGTTCGTGACTCCAACTTCATTATTTTTCAAAAATGCAAATTTTTGTTTTCTTCTCAACGTAGAGAATGCTTAAGACATTTTATGAGAATTGTTGCCTCGCTTTTCTCGAATGAAAAATAATGAATATGTTATGGCATATAAGAATTTTTGTTACTACATGTCATGTCAGATAAGATTTTAATTATAAACCACGTGTTCCCAAAATAGATTTTATTTAGTAATTGCTGTTAAATCATTTGTGCTGATTCTGTACTTTAAGTACACTATCAGTGCTATATACATTTTCATATATGCATGTTTTTGTGAATTAAGAAAAATAGTTATTTTGTATAATTTGTTTAAATGTTATAGAAATAGTTACGTACTTCCCTCACTATTTTACTCTACAGCCATCTTAGATTGTTTCATTAAATAGTCAGTTTGGCCGCGGTAGCTTAATGGTCATAGTTTCGGATTCGTGGCCGGCGGTTTTCGTTCAGTCGCGTGTTCGATCCTTCACCGCTATAAGACCTTCCATGTAGCCGTGGCTGATGCAAATTAAATCTATCGGGGCCCAAAGTCCTCCCGATGGCGAGGTGCGGAAGTTAGGAGAGGGGAGTGCCAGCTCAAGTACCGTCCTCGTCACTTGACCGAGACTCAAAATTACGAGGTCCGTTGCCAATAGCCATCGTGTTGCTTCTCGTGCGACGTTAATAAAAACTAAACTAAACTAAAAAACTAAAGAGTCAGTTTGTTCCTAACTCCAGTTGAAGATATAAGTAACAGTAGGACGGAACACTTTACTATATATCACAGAGTATCCATAACTCTTCTCTCTCGAATCCTTCTTTACTCAGTTTCTCCTAGATTATGTTCCAATAATAAAGTCTGAGCTTAAAATAACTCATTCCGATTCAAGCACTTGATTTGAATCCTATTTTTCTGAAAACAGACCGTTTTCTACTACTTTCAATATAAATGATTAATTACGATTACGATGAATCACTCCAATCTACACATCTATCAGCTTGTCGTTATCCTCTACCTCCTTTACCTTTCGTTTCAGTTTTATTTCGCTTATATATCTCAATCTCTATATCAATTCACTACACTTCTTATATTTAACCAATTTACCTGATCACGTTTCATTTGGATGATAAGGAGTTATGATTGTAAGCAATTCAAATTCACCCAAAGTCCCCGAGATTAATGAAGATAATGTCCTGAATAGTCCTACAATTCAACAATATTTGAATACCTTTTGAGTTCTTAGTAGAAAAATCATGCATTGGTCCATTCACTAATATACGGATAAACAAATGAATAGTTAAGTATCGTTTTTAAAGTTCTGGAAATTTCTCGTTTTATTTGAAATTTAAGGAAATATTTTTAAAATAATATAAATATATTTAAAAATAACTCCCCCAAAATGGACTTAGAATGATGAATATTATCAGTTTGAGCAATTAAAATATTATTTTTTGGGATAGTTTTCAAATAATGTCATTGAGTAGAACCAAAGGAACGCATTTTCAGGCGAAAAAATGCCTTAATATCCATATAAATTATATATTACATGCATGTATCATATTGAGCTCTTCAAAGTTAAATATATCTTACAAATAAGTCTTCTTTCACAAGTCAATAATAATTTAACATTGCAATACAGATGACGAATCGTGAGCATTTTTTATGAAAGAAAAAATGTATTGCACTAAACAGAAAGCATGAAATAAGAACAGCTAAGATAGAGCTGCGTAGAATGGAAATCGAACACACAAAGTCATAATGTAATGATAATTTCAGAGTAATTTTCCCTCTGTAAGAAATTTGAAGATTAACTTGTCCTGTTTCTTAACTTGAGCCAAAGATAAATTTAAATGGTTACATTAATTGACTACAGCAGAGAAAAATCTGAAGTCCTGTTAGTTTCATATAAATTAATGAAAACCTCTAATGATGAAATTGGAAGTCATGCACTAGATGCATGGAATGTATTATCCATAACGTTCACTAGGGTACGTCGAGACCCATAATTTTTTCGCATAATACTTTCTTATATAATTTAACTGTTGTACTAAAAGGTATGACGTAAGTTCTATCGCGATTACTTTTACTTTTTGGATCTAATTATGATGATGTATGAATTTATCAGTAAATAAAACATGATTTATTCAAATTAGATTAGAATTCGTGAAGTGTAATGAACAGAATTGAGGAAATGCATATATAAGCAGAGGAGTGTTTACTATTTAGTTAGTAGTTTAGTGAATGATGAAAATAGTGAGCTAAATTTATTACGGGAAACATGTGTATCAAGACCTGCGTTCAGTAGGGAGTCTTTGGAGATAATCCACAAAGGATCTGCAAAGTGTCAGTGACTCGTACCTTCATATTTGATTTATGTAAGGCCTGAACCTCATACAGTTAGGAAGAACAATCATCATTTTATTTCATAACTGAATCAGACACGTATTGGGACCAATTACCCCATTTAAAATAGACAAAGTATTATGTAGTGATTTTTCACTGATCTTATTAAAATAACTTTATTGTCCTCCGTGGCTGACTTTCGCTTCACTTGACTGTGTCATTTTACGATTCTCTAAATTAGAGTAATAATAACCCCAGAAGTCAATAATAATGGATGCTACAAAGGTACCAGAAATATCGAAACAAACTACTTTAAATTATTACAAAACCAACTAAAGCAAAGCAAATTTTTGAATCCTCCATATTTTAAGCAAATTGTTGAAAAACTTTAAAGATGCTGTTTATAATTCATGCACTTGATTCAGGTATAGTATTCATAACACTGATGATAGTAAGGCGTGTCCCGTGATCTTTTTGCCGAATACTTTCTAATAGAATTTAATCATAAAGTATTAAAAGGATCTTCGAGGAATCAAAACCTTCCAAAGACTGATATGTTTCTTATTAGAGTGTATCGTTGGTATGACTAATAATTTTTAATAATTGATCATTTTAATTCAATCTCATAAATGAAAAATGAAAGAAAAAAGCAACGAAATTTCTTTTAATTAAGAACTTTTCTTGCTTAACTAAGCCCATATTTTTATATGAAAACGCATAATTACTAAGCAATTCATTTTATAATATCAAATATTACCTAATGGCTTTTATCATATCAACATTTTAAATAATATTGGTTAAAAAAAACTTTGACAATTAAACCCGCAGCTTCTGAAGTTAAACTCAAATCACAATCCAATCAGCAAAAATATTCCAATGATTTGGAAGTCTAATCAATCTACTTCAATCTAAAAAAAATATATGCTAAATTCAGCATCTAGAAATTCCTTGATTTGTATATACTTGCGTAACAATAATCTGGTTTTCTTCCAATTACTACTTGTGATGTTATTCAAATTAAAAAGATATACGTGCAATCTATCAGCATTATTCACAGAGCTCGAATTTCATTCACATTTTTTTTAAAAAAAAATTCTTCTACAATTCATTTTATAGGGATGAAAAACAATTTTATTTATTGTAAATTCAACTTTTCGGTTCAGCGTCAAGCCCTCCAACGATTCTCCGAAATGAACAGTGAAGTCGAAATCAAAAGAAGAATCCAGAATAAAGGAAATGAAATCCCTGGTGTTTGCAGTATTTTTATTTCTTGATTCTTATCCGCCATTACTCTGGCGTAATCAATCTTTTTTCAGATACCTGCCATAAACGAATTGCGAATCCGGACAAGTTTTTGCAGTCGGAACAACCCACTAGTGTTGCTGCCTGTTTGCTTTGAGTGATATATGATCAATGATCAACATAGTTCATCGAGAAATGTTTTTTGTTCCAACAGAAAAACGAGTATTTTTAATAAAAAACATCGCTGCTGACACGGAAAGGGATATAAGTACAAGGCTCTGGTTTTGCATATGTAAATGCTGTATAAGGAAGTACGTCATGGTTGATATAAAAAGTACACACACACACACGGTAAAGTTTTCTTATGTAGTAGATAGAATTAAACAACGTGAGTACGGATTGTTAGAAAATGATTAACATTTTTGACCTTTCTCGCTCCTAAATTAAATGATTAATGTATTGTAAGGCTTAAAAATTCACATGTATCAAATAAGTGTTTGTACAATATTTGAAACAGAAAATGGAAATTATTCTTTTTTAATCAGACATCATTGTCGTAACAGTTTTTGTTTTCACTCAAAAAGGTCCTAACAAAAGTTAAGAAACTTAATAAAAGTTTAGTAATTCATTTTTATATTTTTTTTAAGTAACTTTCAAATTTTGGGTAGAGAATTGCAATTCCAGCTGTTGTCAAATTGATTCAATAATTGTATTTCATACACTCATGCATTATAAAATATATCTAACATTAAAAGTAATTTTTATGGCCGGTTACTTTTAACTTGACTGTTAATGGCTAAGAAGGAAGGGAATTGTCTTTACATTGAATTTAATAATATTTTGAATCATTTCAATAAAATATTAAATAAATAGAGTTATCAGTTTCCAATCACATTCTGAATTTCACAGGTAGCGATCCTTCGCGCTCTTTGTGTGTGTGTGTATATATATATATATATATATATATATATATATGTAACAAAACCCTAGAGGAATCAGTTTTTGAGGATTTTTGCTATAGTTCAAATACCGGGATTGGTTTTCAATCATGGCAGTGGGTTTTTAGTTACGATTCACGGGGGAGGGGGGATAACTAAGAACTAAAAGAAAGAAGAAACTAAGCGTAAGATATATATATTGTTAGGAGCCTGTTATGACACTTCCCTGCAACGCTACTCATTTCAGGAAAAAGAGACAGGAAACTGAGATTTCGTCTGTCAACAAAGAAAGCTAGCAAGGACCCCTGAATCTTAGCAGACGAATTCGGTGAGAAATGGTAACTTTGGCGAAAAAAGGTCTTAGAAAATGCTGTAATCTGGATGAAATTTTCACTATGGAAAAGGTTATGGATTTTTCCCGACCTTTCCTGTGATGTCACACTAGGCAGGAGCAGATATAAATACGTTGAAATGCGAAGACGGAAGGAATCGATTGGGGCGGTCGGATTCAACTGAGCGGATCTGCCGAGGAATGGGTCGTTGCGTGGTCGAGCAAATCTGCCGGGAAGCTTGTATCTGCCAGGGATTGTCGTAGTAGTCTGCCTTGTAAGTGCAGATTATTATTTTGGAGATTAGTTTGTGAACAAGGCTAATAATTTAGTGAACTGAACGTCATTAAAAGTACAGTAATTCTTATTAGGTGTGTATCTTTGTTAGTGCTATATCTTTAATCTATACAATTGCTGTGTTTTTCATGCTTGTGTTGTGAATCTGTCTAAGCTTAACTACTTGTGATCGTATTGTCCTGAATATTTGTGAGTAAATTGTTATATATATATATATATATATATATTCTGAAAATTTATGAAAGAATAATTTAAAATATTTAAAAAGACAAAAATCCAGAAAGAAATTTTAAAACGAAAGAAAAAATAAATGAAAATATGGAACCCAGCAAGTCGAAAAGCAATATCGGGCTGAGGACCGAATAAGCGGGGTTAAACTAGTTTAATGGTACCAACCTTCCCCCTTTGCGACTTGGTAGGCTGAATTGGGAAATCCAAATTACAAAAGAGTTCAATGATTAAAAGATGCAAAAAAAGTTCAGCGATAAAATCTACAAAAATAAAATCTATAATTCTAAAAATTATCAACAAATTAAAATATAAAAATTACTTAGAAAAATTCAAAGAAATGAAGATTCAAATATGCGAGTAGTAAGACGGAATTTTCTTTAAGCTTCAAGATGCATATCACATACTTAAAATGAAAAAAATATATCACGTCATCACCATATAAATTGAAAAAAGATTTAAATCATTGTTTGATTGGTAATAAAATGTAAGAGGATGTAAACAATTGATTGGTAATAAGTTGTATGGTAAAGGAGTATAACGGTACAGAGAGTGAGTAAAAATGTAAGCTGTGTAAATGTAAATAAATAAATAAATTCTTCACGGCTAGACCACTAACAAGCCGACTTTGTTGTGTGGTGGATCATCATGGTGGATCAATATATATATATATATATATATATATAACTGATATTGGAAATAAGAAAGATATATTTCAGCTAATAATAAATTAACAACGATAGCAATTATTCTATTACTAAACTATAATTAAAACGTACAACTAAAAACTAATTAAATGTACAAGTAAAGTTTTTTCAACCTGAAAGTAATAAAAGGGGAACATTTTCGTGTTATTCCTTTGTTTCCTAAATATATCATAAGTTTCTGTTCGCTATGAAGAAAATAATTATCTTTAGAAAAAGTGTTTTCACATTTTCAATTGATTTGAGAGCTCAGGAGTTAGACAAAACAAATTCTAGTTACAGAAATTGTTCTTATTTTATGTGAATAACACGGAACTATGCAATCATTATCATTAATACGTGAATTAATTTCTAAGTTTGAAAGTTGTTCTACACATACTCATTAACAGTCAAATATTAAATTAAACTAAATTAATATCAGATGAAATTTGATTTTTCAGTAATGTAAGTATGCAAATGCAAGAAAAAAATTCAATCAGATCAACATAAGTCAATTAAAAAATCTTACGAGTTCTGTTAAAAATAAGCCAATTTAAAATGGATTTTTTATCAAAACATTTTTTGTAACCCATATGAAAAATGTTATTTAAATATTATGAAGATAGAAAAAATAAAGTCTTTGAAGACTTTCACTTAACTTTAGAACTTTTTTTTCAAATTCTTTTCAGTATAACTTTATAGCATTACTTTCTATCAGATATTAACTTTTTGACTTTAACAGGAATTTCGTGAATTTTGAGGATATTTTTGAAGAGTGTGTATTTCAATAATAATTTTCTAAAACTAGCTTCTGTAATTCAAACAAAGGTATTTGCAGTAATACTTTATTCAAAAAAGATAGTTTACATTTTTTTAGAAAGTATATTTGAAATATATTATTGTGTATACATAAAATATTACTGTATATATTGTTATACATACTTAAAATATAACATTGTTTATATCGTTGTATACTATAAAATATAGTTTTGAAAATAGCAATGCTTACTAACACTGAGCATAGTACATTACTTTATAACTGCAGTAAATGTGGACTTATGCATTTTTTCAAATAATTTATCATATAAGTACATTTCCTTCTCTACTGAAATATAATATCTAAAAGATAAATCGACGCTTGTATTTTGTTCAAAAAGGACAGTCCATAAAAGGGGATTTAGGGTTTCAAAGATCATATTAAGGTGTCCTTACCTATCTAATATTTCATAAACGCAACTTCATTTGCTGAATTATTAAAATAAATTATCTTTACTTAGACCTTGAAAGTAATTTAAAGTGAGATTTTAATACATACTTAATTTTAAATTGATAACATTGACTTGGTATTAACTTTTAATTAGATATTAGTTTTGCCAAAGAAAAATGAATTCTAGTAATTTAATTTTCTTAACTAAGGAGTCGCTTCTATTTTGCTAATTGTTTCTTTTAACAAATGAATGCATATTAGGGCCGAAAGAAATGTTCTGCTATCAAAAATACCGAAATATGAAATTAATTAATCTCTTCAATGTATTTATAAAATACGAAACTCAAGTTTAAAAGTAATTCATGAAATTAAAATAAAAAAAAGGAAATTCTAATACTCACATTTAAAATTATTGTGTTACAAAATAAATTTGTTGCATGTATAATAGGAATTAAATATCAACGTAACTCATTTATTTAGTGGCTATAAATTTCATTCAATTCAAGCAAATTTAAAAGTGACAACATGTTTAAATCACTGTCATACTAACAGACAATCAAGTAGCATGTAACAATCTTTTTTCTTCTTACGAAAGAATTTAAAAAGAACGTTCGATGATTCGCCTTCTTTGAGATTATCGATCATTCCTCTTTGATCTTCGCATAATCTATCTGAATCTAAATTATAATCGTAAAATAATCATATGTATACTTTTTTATACAATTTTAGAATAATCAGAGAGTTATTTCTTGCATATTTAAAAGTAGAATTATTAATGAGTGAATAACGATAAAATAATCATTTGTAATAATATTCCAAATAAGAAACTAAGTAAAATCAATGCACCTTTTTACAGCCTGGCATTAATTTAATAGAATTAATTTTCAATTCAAAATTTTACAAAAATATTTTGTAGGTTTCGAAAGGCTTAGAAATTCTTTGATGGAAAAAAATGATCAATAATTTGTGAAGTATAATTTCCTTAAATTTTGTTACACTGATTCTTAATCAGTTTCGTTAGAATGGAATCAACGACAAAGAAAATATTAGAGTAAAAATCAAGTAATAAATTTTGAAAAGTTTTAAAAAAATAAAATAATTTATGATTTCTGCTACATGGACAGAAAGAAAAAAAAAAGAAAAGTTCCGATTTATGAATCATAAGAATAGCAAAGTGACACCTGAAGCTGCATAAAGAACTTTACTTTCATTTTTAGCATGAAAAATTTGATAATTTAGTTCATGCATGGTTAATTACTTTTGAGTTTAGAAATTTAGGTCAATTATGATAAATTCATCGATGTCTTGTAATTGAGTCAAATTATAATAAATTCATTGTAGATTTAGCAATTAAGTTCAGCTATGGTAAATTTATGTTTAGTTAAGTAATTAAGTTCAATTACAGTAAATTAACGTTAAATACAAAAATTTAGCTCAATTTTGTCAAATTCATGATATGTTTGGTAATTTAGTTCATTTATAGTAAATATTTATGAGAAATTCCCTAATATATCTCTCAATAATTACAGAAATATGATCAATTACGGAAAGTTTTTAAAACGTTAGTAATTTTTTTTGCAAAGCTTAATTTTGTAAAGCTAAGTTTTCTTTGGTACACAAAATTCATTTTAAACTTAATACAACTATTATATTACTATACGATTTAGAGTCATATTTCAACATATCCTCTCACATAACTTATATTAAATTGTTTGACTTATAATTTTCTCGAAACGATGCTATTTATATTTCGACAAAAATATAACAAAATTATACACATTTTCCCTTACAAAAGACTTCAAGTAATTTAAAAAGTTTACTATATAGAATTCTTCATACAAAAATTTAATTACTTCCTTCCCAGTAAAGTGACATTTTCCTAGTATTAAATATTCTATAAATATCCTGTAATGCTATTCTTTTTCCGTTTTCCAGAAATTCTGAATTCTCGTGGAATTAAATGAGGTTCTCAGATATCACAGATCCCGCCCTCCACCCCAGCTAGCAGATGATTTTTATTGTATCCCGACACCGCTCCCAAACGATCAATCTCCGCTTGGTCTACCTGCCCGACCAGAATCGTGGTTCAGAACAAGATTCTTTTTTTAAACCTTATTTTTTATTCTTTTTTTGTGTTAGAACAACTCTACAGTCTCCCCTCTTGGATCAATAATCATCAACCTTCCTGCCCCCCTTCCCCTTCTTTGATGCATATATTGGTTCACTTCATTTCACTTCTACCACCTTCATCCCAGCCCCCATGCTATCCAATTCGACCCGTGTCTCCGTTAGCAGCTGCCGATGCCTACCATAAACTCGGCAGATAAAGATCGTGCAAAATGCAAAAGGTGTTTCTATTAAAAGTCCCGGACTGTGTAGGAGGGAAGCATAAAATGGAACAGGGTATGGAAAGATTTTTTTTTTTAAAGGAACGATTGTGGTGCTTCAGCTTTACGAAAATCTTTAATGATGTGATCCAACAGACTAAAAGGTTTTATACATTGTTGCACCCCCAGAACTTTTGTGGAATAATATATATATATATATATATATATATATATATATAAAGATTTAACTACGCCGAACTTTTTAATCAGGTGATTCCAAAGCAAACGAAATGAAAGTTTTGTCATATCTTTCCTTTAATGAGGATTGTATATAGTATAAGCTAAATGATAACTATGATCAAAAAGTTATATACAATGATGAAAGAAAGAGTCCTATTTATACAAAATATGAAAATTTAAATCCATTAAATTTATTTGAGTCACTTTATTCCGAAACTTAACAAGTTTGATAGTATATTATATTACAAAACTACTAATGACTGTTCATTAAAATTTAAGCATCATATTTTTAAAGAAAGGAGTATAGTGTTTCTCTTGAAGTTTTTCAATGAAATGATATAATAGTTTGAAAAATTCTATAAAATGTTTAATTAAGGCCATTGTTAAAACCATAGTATACACGTTCAGTACTCCCTATTTAATTTTGAAATTAAGCAATTTGAAAGTGAATTTAATTTATTCATATGTTTTGCAGTTAGAAATCAGCAACAATAAAGCAATAATTTATAACATATATAATTATTATTATAACACGGAGTAATAAAAGTCAGATTAAAATAAATAAAAATTGGACTGAAGTAATTAATTATTTAGCTTATTAAATTGTTCTAGAACCAGAATATAAGTATATATAGAACGCTGCAAACGAAGAATATGTGCTTATCAAATTCATAAATTAAATCGTCAAATGCTCAAATTATTACAAATTCTTACATCAAGTAAAATCAAGTGTTGTTAACGTTAGCGATTGATTTATTGATTGCTAGTTAACGTCACACTTAGAAACAATACCGGGACTACCGGCGACAGATTATAATTTTAAATGTTAGCAATGAGTGAGTCAACAATAGACACTTAATCTCACACGAGACTCAGAGTTAATAAATAACAACAATAAGATCAGTGCTTAATTTGGAATAAGAATCATTGTTCCTTAAAAATATTATTTTTTAGAAAAATAATTCGTTTCTAGTTCGATCATTATTAAATTCCTTTCGTTGTCAAGGGTTCAAATCTCGAATCAACTAACGATCATACTGGAGAATAAAATGCATTGTTGCTACTCATACTAAATTGTGCCTCAAAGTTCTCATGAAACAGAATATAACTGTTAATTGAGCAAAGTATAAGCTTAATCGCTGTCTTTGTTGTATATGACAGCGTAAGTGCTTGAATATTTCTCTCAGTGTTAATTTTAGTAATTAAATGCAATTAATATGTACAAAGTATAATCTAATATTCAGATATTTATCATACAATGTTGTTTAATGTTTGATTAAGAAAATGTGAAGTTTCAATTCAACGTAATGCGCTTCATACGCAATTTTTCACGTTGCTCATATCAAATACGAAGGTTAGTACAAAACAATAATACTGTAATGTTCTCTCTCCCAAGGGATGTTTTAAAGTTGTTTTCATTTGGATAATGCAATACAAAACGGGAAAAAATAATTTCGACATTTCTACATGACATTTCGAGCAAAATACATTAATTAAATTAAAAGTATCATGAAAGTGAGTCGAGGTGTTATTAAATCATAAGGGCTTGTTTGAAATGTTACAGTATAACTGTAACTGTCAGGGCATCAGAACAATAGCTTTGCACAAAAGAATGTATCGAGAGTTATGTATACCATTTTAAAATAATTCAAACGCTTTTATTCATTCAGTTTCTGATTTTTAAGATAAAAATTATGACTAGTGCAATGAGCTACACAAACTAATACAAAATGAATAATATTTTAATTGAAATTAATAAATGATATTTTGCTCACTTACCAATTGATTTTAATCAAAATAAAACTTTACAGGAATTTAAAAAATATATTTTTAGAAAAACAACACACACACAATTCGAATAAAACTTAACACAATATTCGAATTTGTTCTACTGTGTTTCAATTAAATTAAATACACGATTAAAGAACGATTTCCTTATAGACTAATTTTAGAAGCAATAAAATATTTAAAAAGATGTCAAATTAAGTAATATTTAGATTCATTTTTACATTAACTAGAAATGATATAACAAATTAATAAATTTTAGCTTTCAACAGATTTTCAATAAGACAAGTTGAAAGACGAATGATAAAAAAAGAAACATCGTTATTTCCCAAAAAAAGAACTGCGCATGAAAAAAAAAATATTTATTGATATATTTGCTGCATTAAAAAGTACTTCGATTTTCTATCACACTCTGTCTTCAGAATTTTTTAGCGTTGAGCGACACTTATTTTCAAAATGAAAGAATCATTCTTGCAAAAATGATTTCACTCGACAACATTTGCCATGAATATGATGCACCATCTCTGAGACAACTCAAACATTTTAGCCCAAAAAAAATCAAGTTTATTCCACTGAGTAAGTGGCAAAATAACGGCAGGTGTTACACATTTTCCAATAAATTACTCTTGTTTCGCCTTTTTTTTGTGATTGTTCATTGCTATAATGTATCAGAAAAGACATTT
>BMAW01011265.1:0-15884 GCA_019974015.1 Nephila pilipes | reverse complement strand
TTGATTCAACTTCTTTCATATGTTGATTCAACTTCTTTCATATGTTGCGGTCAGCTTCTGAGCATTTCTTAACAGAATTTTCATAGCATTTTTCAACATTTGCCGTCTTTGTCTCATAGTCAGTTTTCTTGATCTTTCTAATCTCGACTTATCCACCACCACACCAGTCTCATTTTTCTTTTAATGAATATTATGAATTATGCACAGTGAATTATATATAAACTCTTTTGAAATCTCCCGAAACATTTGCTAATAATGTGCAGATAAACAAATTGTTACCTATTCCCAAGCGAAATCTATTTTATTTTAAGCGCTATGACCGAAAATTTGCTTGTAATTTCATTTAAATGAACTAAAAATAAATTAGCAAGCTTGACTTTGAAATCTTAATGATGACACCGTTTGCTGTAATCTGAAAAATACCTATTTCTGTTCTAATACTTATTTTGCAAAGCTAATTTTGTTATTTTTATTTTTAGAAAAATTGTATTCACTTTAAATATTTTATTTGTATTTACCACATACTGTCTTGTGAATGCTATCTTATAATAAAATTTTTTATTCGATTTGTTTCATTTAATTAGCTTGAAAATTCTTATATTCACTGTGTTCTAATACTTTTTTAGTCAACCGTATGTTATGAAATTAAAAATAGACCATGGATTCACAACACTTGAAACTCAAATATTTAATTTGATTAAACTGAGAGTTTTTGGCTCGTTTTTAATTAAAATTACTATAGATCTACATCAAAGACTAATGACATAATTTTGATCTATGATTATGCGAAAATGAGACCTTATACGGTAACTTAATCTTCCAACAACGAAACATGAGACCTTTGAAGCCACTTTAAAAGGGGAGTCGGAACCTCCTATACCGATAATGTTAAATTGGCTGTTTTCGATGTACCTTTTCTCAAAATCTATTATAGATACAAGTTTGAAATTTTTTACACAAGTAAAATATATCTGTCTTATAATACTGAAATGAGCTTTTAGCTAATTTTTAATTTTTTATCAATTTACAAAATATTATATCAAACATTGTCAAATTTCACTCTTTTTTCATATAAAAAAATTTGCAAAAAATACATTTTTCAATTTTTTACAAAAAGCTCATTTCAGTATATATTAGCAAGCATTATGAACATGTCCTACAAAAATTACACATATATGAACAGTAGTTTCTTAGAAAAGGTACATCGAACATGAAAAATTCACATTTTGAGATAAATGAGTTTTAACGTAAAAGTACTTACCTATCAAAACATTCCTGCCCCATACTCTAAATTATCCACATTTTTTTTTATTTTATCATCCTCTCTTTTCCTTTTGAGCCTTTTTTCCTTTCTAACATCTTTTGTTTTTTGTAAACAAGAATATCGAGCTTTTAACAGCCTCTCTTTGTCGAGACGTTTCATTGCCTGTATCGTATAGTCACCAGGCTCAATGTTCAATTTTCTCAAAATTTGTAGTTTTGATACATTACCTATATTGAACGAAGATACAGCATCATACGTACCTAAAGAGAGGGCTTCTATATGTACAAAAGTTTTCTTTGGTACACGAGACCATATAACATTATTTACACTTTCATTTGGGTTTTGGGTACAGCCATGCAAACACTTTTTCAATAGTTCTGGATTGGATAAATCCCTAAAAATGGGTCGCATAGCCTCCACAACAGCAACAGGTAAACTGTTTTTATGATGATAGGTTTCCCCAAGCAACTCTGCCTTTCTAAATTTGCACCATGTATCGGCATCTGATGGGCAAAATCCATGCTGAGGTTTTTCATCAGTCGACAGTTTGTGTAAAAATATTGCCCACACGGCTTGTCGCATATCTTTTACACTGGACAAATTTCTTCGAATGGCTAGACCGTAATAGGTTTGTAGACGATCAATTTCTGCTTCTGTCAGCCTGTTTTTGCCAGACAAAGGTTTACCGTCTGAAAGCTTTTGACCTCTCATCTTTGCTTTCAAGCGCCGAAGACGTGTCCCCATTCTCTTCATTACATGTCCAAGACATTCTAATTTTGTCACTGCACACTCGTTCCCATACACATTGTTCTCTACAATGGAATCATATGCTTTCGAATCTCCATCACCTAAGTATCTTGTGTATCGAACGTTGTACTTCGATTCAGAACGGCGAAAAATTGATAGAGCACCTGTCACCTCCATTTTGCCACTATAACCAACAAAATTTCTTTTACAGTTTTGAAGATGCTTAGTTTTGTTCGGACAAATACAATGTTTGGATAATATTTCCACATCAATTACTTTACCTGTATCCACACTTGTAACTGTCACTACACCATTCTTCGAAGAAAAGCCTCGTTTCTGCCAGCTACCATCAACCGCAACAGCAATGTCTCTTCCTCCTTCATTTTCTTCAACAGCTTCATTAACTGCTTCCGCCATACTTTCTTCGCAAGTTTCTCTAGCTGCTTGCAGTAAATTATTATTAAATTTTGTAAATTTTGTAGGTGGTGGTGGAAGATTCATAATACCGCAAAACATTACTGCAAATTCAGCCCCATTCCCTATGCATCGCATGGCATAAACTAACCTATTATTGACTTCAAAATTATTGTCACACTGCTTAGAATTATAAAAAGTATATTTATAATCACAAGAAGGACATTTTATATCAAACTGAACAGCTTCACCACAGTTTTTTTCATGTTGTAACAATCTAATTCCTTGTTTACCACACTTTAAACATTTTACAGCTTCAAAAAGTGCATAGGCTAAAAGATTGATATCCATAATGACATTCCTAAAACCAGAATAAGTATCATTCGAATATGATGTATCCATATTTTTGACCTTCTTTTCACTGGAAGATACATTTATTTCTTCCTTGGAATGTTTTGCTACATCACTATTTCCTATAGAAGAGTCATTACTTTCACATCTGCCTTTGTTAAAATGTCCTTTCCTTTTTTTAAAAATTCTTGTCTTTGATCTAGGCATGATAAAATCGCTTGAAAACAACAATTTAAAATAATTTAGCTATGTGTTTTGATACAAACACTAACTAAAAAGAACAACAAATATTTGCAATAATTCAGTTATATGTTTTGAAACAAACACTAACTAAAATGAACAAGCTCGTAGTAGTCAAACTAAAACGTGCTTATGCAAGTATAAACAAATATCTATCAGTCACAGATACAGTGAAACTTCTTAAGAGCAAATGCAAATAAAAGAAAGGCTCATTTATAACGAAAGTTTAAAAAAATTCATTTAGAGTAGCACATAGTATTATCGTCCAAAAATGAAGTGCGTTGTTTACATTTTTTGGCCCTTTAAATGGGCGTGGCCCCGTTTCAATGCTTATTTAAAACTAAGTTTTTGAAGCTTCTAATTATCGTAGAGATAAAAATAAGGTATCTTTAGAAAGGTGAAAAGCTATACAATTTGGAAATAAAAAAATCTCAAATCATGATTTTTTGAAAAATTTGACGTTCTGACACCCCTTAATTCAACACGTCCGTTATATCTCGTTGAATATGAAAAATGATGCCAGTTTCGGTTTAGAGTACCAACCATAAAGGCAATTTTAACTTGCAACGTGTTTCATAAAATTATTCTATCTATTTAGATAACATTTAAATCGAGATATATAGAGTCAGATATTAAATTAATTTCAATATTTATGAAAGTTTAAGTAAAGTATGAGATGTGCGATGCTTGAATGCAAAAAAAAGTAAAACGAAAAGTTTCGGATAATTAATGCAAATTATCCACTCACATACACAAAAATAGAAATGCTTAAAAGTTCTAGCTATCTTTAAAAGCAATTCCTGAATTTAAAATTACACTTGAGAATACACTATAAACACACACAAATGCGTATAATATTTATATGTAATAAAGATCATCTAAAGTACCGATTATAAATTACAAAACATTTTTAAAATAATTTAGAACAGAAAAAAAAATCCACTAAAAATAAAACCATACAATTAGAAAGATAACGAAAAATCAAATTGCAAACATTATCAAAAGTAAAAAATTCTAATGGAAATAAACCAAAAATGTACTTACATACATCAAACGTCATATTAATTTAATACAGCCAAACGCAATCTAAATAATAATTACATACTACTTAAGAATAATAGCAAAGTAAGAGAAAAGTAACGATTAAGAACAAAAAATGAAGATAACGTAGTTAATGTTCTTACACTCACACTCACACTCACACTCACACACACACACTCTCACACACACACACACACACACTCCTAGTCTTCGGATGGTATGGTGTGGAGGTTTAGAAAGGACATGAGCAGCTCAATGTTATCCTCCCCATGATCAGGGCTGAAGAGTTGAGGTCCGTCTCTAAAGCCGTATGTTTCTTCTAAATTACAGCGTAAATGAGCAATCAGTAAATTAAAAACTCTGGTTGTGAGTTTAAACTATATAAGGCAAGGTAGAGTTAAATGCAAGTTAGTTAAAGTATATTAAATCTCTAAATAATTTTCCCCTTTGAAAAATCGATTAATTTTACAGCTAAAAATTGTTCTAAATGTTGTAATAAGGTGGGCTCTTAATTAAATTTCTGCATTGAATTTGATCAGCATTTAATAATATGGCGACGAAAACATTTCAAATTAATAAAGTATTTTGAAAGCATTTCATTTTGAGAATCTGAAACAAAGAACATATTACGTTACATTAAATTACCTTAGATTATTCTGTCAAATGAAACATTCAAAAATACTTCTCAAAGTTTGAAATATAAAGGACTCCGTTCTTTTCGAAAATATTAGTTCAATAATAACGTATAAAGAAGGAAAAAGTTTCTTTTAACGTAACATATAAAACCGAAATAACACAGATAATTTCTACATACCTTTATTTAAAACAACTCTAAGTTTGCTCCATTACAAAATGCTCAGCCATATTTAAGAAACAAATGTAAACTCATTTAAATTAACAAGTCTTATATACTTTTCTGTATTTCCATGAGGAGGTTTTACTCTTCAATCATTTAAACAGTTTGCATAGAATTCTAAAATAGAAAATGAAATACGCTAAAATGAAATTTTATTAAAACACTTACATATCATTAACACCTGTCAGAAGGAGACCTGTATATTACGTTAGAAAATTTTAAAAACAAACTTTTCCCAGAGCAGTTCGAAGTTAAATCTTAATATAGCTTTTGATATAGGTCATTAACCTTAATGGATATGTTCTTAAATGAGCACTATTTTTCCTTCTGTAGAAGTGATTTTTAGATAAAGATATTTTATGGATGATATTGGATAAAATGTACGACATATACTTGGAAGAATTTCTGCTTTAAAATGATTTAAAATAACCGAATCTCTCATTTTCGAACATTCACAGTGTTTCTTTTATTGAAATAATTATTACGCTTTTATATTTTCAGTTGATTCAATTTTAAAACAATTTAGTATTGCATTGAATGATAATAAACTTATATAACATTATTTTTATTTGTATACATTTTAATGTAGATGATGGTCACGGCCTCACGATCCCTCGGTTCGTCTGAGTTAGAGTTCGAGCCTTGATGCCACTAAAACTCGCCATTAGCCAGAACTGATGCACGTTAAACCTGTATGTTAGGGATCATCACTGGATTTACTGGAAGGTGGACGTGGATGCGGATGCGGATGGGATCTTCGGCGCGGATGATCTGGATCGGATCTATGGATGGATGGGTGTGGGCCGTCGTGATGTGGTCCCCCTCAGTTTTGGCCTGATTATTTTATGAACGCGTTGGTCGAATCAGGAGCTGGTTCACTGATGGATCCGGTCAGGATCGGCGCCCAGATATCTGGCCCCACTGATCCCAGTATCCCCGGGACCGGGATGGGCTCATTGATTAGACCAGTCGACCAGGATCTCGTTAACTGGTATTTCGGCCCGGAGCGATCGGCAATCCAAGGTTACCCCAGGTCAGTCGGATGAGAACCATTTCGGGTTAATCGGGATCAGATCTTTGCGTTTTCATCGGTTCGTTTAAAAAGATGGAAAGATAGGTTCGTTCACCAGTGAAAGGTGTTTTTCGATCAGATTAAAGACGCCAGATTATGAATGAGAACAGTGGATTGAAGGAGTGTTGCCGGACTCAGCGATCATCAGGTATGACGGGTTGTCGGTTGGACGCCGGGTTCAAACCCCGGAAGTCGTTATGGGCCCTGGATGGGCCTTCGGACGCGGATTGGATCTCGGGCTGGATTGCGCCGGGAGAAGATCGTGATTCAGGTGATAAGGTCAGAGTGGAGGATCGTCAGGAGTGGGCTCCAGGTGGGATGGGATGACCTCGGATATCGTATCAGGAAGGTGTTGCTGGAAAGGGTTTTGGAGTCTGGAATGAAGGTTTTCAGGAGTGGTTCCGTCGGTTGGCTCGTCAGGACTTCAGAGAACTGACCGACGGATCGATCAGGAGGCTGGTTTTGATCGTATTCTACTCATAGAAAGGGTTCAGCGCGGAAAAGTTCGGGAGAATGGTTGGACGGGTTGCCGGTGATCGCCCATAAGAGATTGGATGAAACAAGAAGGTCGTTATGTTGATGGATCGAAAAGGTTTGCACATAGAAAGATGTTGTTTTCAATGTTAGACTCGGGGTTAGTGATCGGTCAAGCTGATTTATCAGGAAAGGAAGAGTTCAAAGGATATTGGCCGGGATATAGTTTTCTAGGTTACCTCCGCACAGGTTCAGGAACGGGCGCACGGGCGTGTGTTACAGGCACGTCGATGATTTAATAAAGTGGGTTTTATTTCTCGGATGGCGGAAAGTATTGATTTCAAACAGTTGTAAGGTTTTGACGTTGGATGCGGGAGGAGGTAATGAGGCTCAGATCTGGCTCTGACTAATTTTTGTTTTCATTGATCGTGATAATTGATCCTGCTGGACTCCCGCTGTTCGTTATCAGATGTTTACTATTTTATTATTTGGATGCACGGCATAGGGATTAAATCCGGAATAGAAAGAAAGGGTTTCTTGGGATTAATCACCCCCGTTTAAAATGAGCCAGCCCGCCCCCTATTTTATTAGTTCGGTGATAACAGGGTTCCACGGCCGCGCTGAAAGAATCTTTAAAGGCATCACTCAAAGGATTGGGAGTTAGCCAGTTTTCAGCAGAATATTCGATTACTGGCCACTTTCGGTTGGTGGCGAGCATTCAGACAGATGGAAATAGTAAATGTTGCAGAGATGTGATGGGAGTTCCATGGGATCGTTAGATCCACCCAGAATCAAAATGGTTGGTGGATGGACTTTAATGAGTCAGTCGAGCGTGATTCAGGAGAACATTGGTAATTCAAGATCCTGGACTTTCTATCAGGGTGGGATAAAGATTTTAAGTTCGGAACGTTTTGTGTGCGGGGTCGGCTCTACCAGGCAACCAGTTCCCGCGGATGAGGACTCAAGATCCGGTGGATCATTCCGTTATGCTACCATCCGGGCAGATCTTGCTAGGCGATAGCAAATCAAGTTGAAATTAGCGGGAAAGTAGGAACTAAAGGATGGAGTAAGAAGGTCGATCAGGAACTCCACCCCCTATAGGTATTGGTTTTTGTACACTAGGTGTATTTTGTCTCAGAGTTCCTTTGTGCGTTTTCTCTAAATGTTTTCCTTCTGTTTCAAGTTAGAGGATTTATTAGTTAAAGAATGTAATGGTGGGATTTCAAAATAAGAGCTATCCAGAGAAAACATTAGAATTATTTATCGTAGCAGAGAAAGTGTAGGCAGGAGTTTGCGGAAGATTTCAGGAGCTTTTACGAATTATAAAGAGAAAAATCTCATGCCTCATTTTTATTCTTTGTTAATTAATTAAACCTTCCATGCCTTTTCCCAAATAAGCGTACGCAATGGGTTACTATACATTGAATCTACGTATGTCCATCAGATTATCTCTCCTAGAGTCAATACTGTCTCCTTATTCAAAATTAGCTTAGATCAGTTTTGATAAATAACATTTTATTTCAAAATTTTTCACCATTATTACAGTCAGAAAGGAATTTACTTTGTATGTGTGATAACTGTATATTTAGTGTGTTAGGAGAAGATCAAATACTTTCTGGCCTATATTTTATATAATTTTTCTTATAATAAAACTAGTTTTTCCCTCATAATTTTATTTACTTGTAGTTCTTTGAATTAACACCCTCTAAATCTAGTTAAGGACTGTGTACAATCTATAGTAAAATTAAGCCCCAGTTTTAATTAATTAATATCGATTATAATTATCTAAATTTATATTATTTTAATGAAAATTAAAAATTCATCTCAAACAATGGAAACTTGCAGTGACAACAGTAATTACCCAATGACCAGCGTTACGATATTAGAGTCCTTTTGCACCAAAATCAATCGTACAGATTGAGTAGAGTTAGTGCCAAAACTGAACTGTCCTTGCGTGATATGGTGTAGAGTTAGGAGATAAGGTAGAATCTCAGTATCAATCTCGCCCTCGGTGGCATGAGATCAGCAACTAATATTCCTCATTAATAGATAAGTCTGTAGTCCATCCGAAGACAAGATGTGGAATTTTGGAGAGGGAGGTGCCAGTTCAGGTGTCGTCTTCGTCATTTGACTGTTAAATTACAAGATCATCGTCAGGCAGCCCACTTCGTGTGCTTCTAGTGTGACTTTAATAAAGCCAATTTCGTCCATTTGCAAAGTTACCTTATTTTACCCTGTAAATCAATACATTATTAATATTTATTCTCAGGACTTGTTGAAATGAACAGTACTCTCAAAGTACAGGTTTAGCTTCTAGTAACAAATAGAATTAAAATATTAGAAATGACAGCTGATAGAAAAATCCTTCAGGTTCAAAATCAGCTCAAAATAATCATTTAAAGTTCTATACAAAGTTTTGCAAATATAAATTTAGCCGCAGTACCTTTTTATAATTATTATTTCAATGGTAAATTTATTATATCCTTCCACACAGTAATTAAAATTAAAACAAACGATAAATCATTAAATTGAATATTATATCAGCTGTAAGTAATTAAAGATTAAACAAGCGATAAATCATTAAATTAGATATTATATCAATATAAGTAATTAAAATTAAAACGAGCGATAAATTATTAAATTGAGATATTTTCAATATATTAAATTAAAGAAACGATAAATTTATTAAGAACAGATATTATATCAGCTATATGTAATTAAAATTAAAGGAAACTGACAAATTATTAGATTGAATTTATTTAAGTTAAAGTATAAATAAAGTGCAAGAACAAAGGATAAGAATTGAAAGTGATCTGGTACGGCAAAGGTAGTCCATCTAAGGCAATATTTGCAGGGCTAATGAATTTATGAATTCTATATGGAACTGAAAAGTGAGATATTTTTCTGTGTTTTAGTTCTGAATAGCATAGTGATATTTATAGCAAATATAAACCATTAGTTTTATTTCTACGTATAATTTTGAATATATTCATGAAATGATTTTTCAACATCATGCAGGTGATATTTTATTTTGAACAGTGAGTAATTGTATCTCAGTTAGCATCCACAGTTATCTATTTGCAGGTGACACCGAGTTATTTTATTTATCGTCAGCAAAATTGTTTTCGTTGTATTAACACTCACATTGGACATTTCCCATTTATATGGTACCAGTGAGTTGTCTTCCTGGGTGCATAAGTTTTTACTTCGACGTATAATTCTTATTTTATAGATCTTTATAAACTATTTTAATAAAAATTTTTAATGACGTAACTTTAATTTGTGGGCTGAATTTTAATACATATAAAACCCGCAATAAATAACACAGATTGCTATTATCCATAATAAAATTGTTTTAAAATAAAACTTTTCTCTGATCATTCATTAGGCTTATTTAAAAGTATTAGAAGAATAAAGTTTGAGACATTCATTTTATCCATTGGATTAACTCTTTAGCCATTAAATTGTTTTAAATGAACTTTTCTCTGGGCATTCGATGAGCTTATTTAAAAGTGTATTGTAGAAAATAAAGTTTTGAAGTTTATTCAATATTTTATCCATTAGATTAACTCTACAGCCATTGAAATGAATAATAGTTCAAGACTCTAATTTATACAGACATGCTGGGAGAGACAACTCAGTTTATAAGCACTTAATATAGAATAAAACGAATCTCCTGTCACTCTCAGATTTCTCTTAACTCGAGATTAATCAAGTTTATAATATTCTGTAAATAAAATTCTTGGCAAAATCATTCGTTCCGATTCACAAACTTCTTGTTTATAGTTTAATTCTTATTGCACTAATTAAATTGTCACTTCAATCCAAACAATCAATTTCGATTATTAAATCTACATCTATCAGTATGTCGCTATCAACTATCTTACCCTTCCCTGCCCTTTCAATTCTTCCTTTTGCTTTTATCACCTATCTTTATTAATTCTTTACTTCTTATCAAATTAATCCTAATCATGTCCTCATTTTTGGCAATTGTTATGGTGTATCCAATTAAATTAATAAATATTTCCCCAAGGATTATGTAAGTAGAAAAGAATAGCCCAACGTCATAAGTTTAGCTAACATATACTTGTATAAAATAATGGTAAAATCGGCTTCTTTTATATTTTTAGAATAAGAACAGTTCTTCTATAAGGTACCTAATTTGAAATGTATTCAATTAAATTAGACACAAATAAGTATGTTGTAAATCCGTTGAATTCTAAGTAATGCTGCGAAATATAATTTATAGCTATTGTAAAATAAAAATTATAAACGAGAAACTAAGAATGGCTAGATTAAGCTTTGATCAATTTCTATGCATTGAGAATTACACCTACAGATTATTAAAGGTTAGACGTAAAATCTGTTTAAGGCTTAAAAATTTAACTTTTCACCAATTAATTGTACATAAATTTTAGTCTGTAAAATAAATACGTAATAAAATCCTCTCAAAATATTTAAAAGAATTTCAGGACTTGATTTCGTATCTTTTAAAGTAATTAGTTTTAAATTACAGATATATATTTAAAGAAATATAAATTGAAAAAGTTTGACTGTATTTTAATTTTTGTCACGTTCATAAATGAAACTCATTTGATTCAATTACATTAACTACTTACATATGCTTATTAAAGATGTCATTTTGTGAGCAACTTATCATATTCTCTAAAAAGAGATTATAGTAAAAGTATAATAAAGCAAGTTATAGAATGTGATAGAATCATAACATTTTATTTTATAAATTAAGACTCTTGTGATAAAAACATTTCAGGCATTATAAATTAAATTAATGAAATAGACATTTGCGCTTGATAATATCAAATGAAATTAGATGTAATGAAAATCAAAAGTAGAAAAAGTATGTGTTCAAATAAACATTTAAAATAATTATGAAGTTTCAATTCTATATTTTTCTCTTTCTTTACTCTCATAACATTCAGAACATTTGAACACTTTTACAATTTTCTGAATTTCACTTGGTGTGTGTGTGAAAAGTGTGTGTCAAATTTTCGATCATTAATTTAATAACTTCCCATCAAGCTAGAGCTTTGAGAGGTGCACAGAATCGTTCATTGCTAAGCCCTGATACAATATTTGAACGTTTGCAGGAAGTTTTAGCTAATATTTCAATAATTTTAATAAGTCATGCTTTCCTCGCAGCGCTTTGGGATGCATGAGGAAAATTCTTTCCCCTCTGAACACCGGGCACTCCCACACCACGTGAGACCTCAGCAAAACTATTGCCTCACAAGGAATTCTCCCTTTGCTATCAGGGTAGTAAGGGTTGCTTTGGCTGGAACAGTAATCATTCCATAAAGAAAGAAGTTTCAATATTTGGCACCATATCTTATCACAATAATTTTCTGAATTCATTTTTAATAGAGATGACTTACAAACTTTCAAATGCATGTTTGATTTATGGATATTATGATTTCTTAATGCGCTCACAAATGCCTCTTTTAAATTTTAAAGTTAAATATCTAACAGTTTTAACTAATATTTCAATAATTTTCTCTAATAAACTTTGCCACCATATAAAGTGATTGTTTTAAAACGTTAGTTTTGACATCTTTAACATCTTTTGGCATGTTTAGAAAGAGCAATACCAAAAATAGTTTTGTAATAATCATAAATGGTTAAAAATATTCATATGATATTCGTGTTGAAGAGTGGACACGCATTTTCTAAAGTCTTTAAATATTTTCAATATCTTTAACATACAGAAACATTTTAACGACGCGAATTAAATTCTTCAATAGCGAAACCATTACTTAATGATGAATCGAAAATAAAAATAAATATATCAGGCATTTACTCTATTAGCAATCAATTTATCCTTTCATTTAATTTAAAGCATAGGCAAAATAATCCCTTTAAAGCGATTAAAGCAGATACTAAAGTGATTACAGAAAATAAAATCATCTGTATTAGCTGGAATCATTATTAAAATATTTATTTCTGAAATATGTATAACGACTGGAAACAGTTCAATGTGAACTTTCATCAATATTTAAATGCTCAATTGCGCGATTCTATTTTAGGAACAAAAGTAACATAAATGCATTGGGTATCTATATGGATTAATGAATTTATCTCAGCTTTTATTCTACCTTTTAAAAATGGAAAAGATTACAGAGGACGTAAAGAAATAAAATGATTATTTATTTATTTGTTTAGATATGAAGACAAGTTTAATTATGTACACATATTTAGCTTTAGATATATTTATTGAACAAAGAAATGTGATTTTTACTCTTAAGATTTTTACCGCATCGTTTTGGGACTGTTTTAAGTTTGTCTAAGTTTACAGAGGCACAAATTCTTTTATGTTTGAAAAATGATACTTAAATAATAGAAACCCCACAAAATATTTACTGTCAAGTCGAAAAGATTTTATGAGATTTAATTTAAATTTGTGTTTCATTAACGTTGCTCTAAGGCAAGGATGTCTATAAGGCTAACTATTTTTAGGTCGCAGTTGATTTCTAACTACGATCTTCATTATATCTGTTTGTGACAGTTTTCTTTTAAAACGTTTTTCTAGTTTTACTTGAGTGTGTATGTCATCAAATTTTCGATCCTTAATTTAACCCATCAAGCTAGAGCTTTGAAATTTTAGGAATCATTCGGCTCGCCTAATAATGCAATGTTTAGACGTTTGCGATAAGTTTAACTAATATTTCAATAATTTAATAAGTCAAAATATACTTTCCCCTCCTTTAGGATTGAGGAAAATTTCTTTCCCCTCTGGGGTATCTTGGGCACTCCCACGCAGCGGTATCAATAAACCTTTTGTACTCACAAGGGAGATATTATCTCCCTTTACTATCTCGAGATAGTTGCTGACTTTTAGTCAATGTCATTTCCAAGAAGAAAATTTCCAATGTTGGCGCCATGTCGTATCACAATAATTTTCTGGGTCTGGTTACATTTTTAAATAGAATGACTTACAAACTTTCGTGTTTTGATTTATGAGTTGTATAGATTTTTATGCAGCTCTGGAAGTATCTCTTTTAAGTAAATTTTAAAGTTAAAATATCTAACAGTTTTAACTAATATTTCAATAATTTTCTCTAATAAACTTTGCCACCATATAAAAACGTTGTTTTAAAACGTTAGTTTGATATCAGATCATTTAAATTTACCTTTGTAGCTTATCAACTCTGTAATTTGTATCCTGTTACTCAAGTGACAAATTTATGTTATACTTTGAGTATACAGAATGTGGCTATTAAATAACAGGATGACGCTGTAAAACATTTTATTTTGATGCAATGCATATTTGCTTATTATCACCTTCAATACACACCTCCTCTACTCCTACTACACTCTGCAGATCTTCCATTGTTCCAAACAGTGTTGGAATTCTGTCAATTCCTTAGGACGCGTGCTGTTACTCTTTCATAATTTCATCAGACTCAAATCTTGTTCCTTTTATGTAGATTTCACATCTCAGAAACAGAAGTCGCATGGCGCAAGATCGGAGAACAAGGCTGATAGTCAAAACATAGAGACTGTATTTGGCTAGAAATCTCTTGATGAACCAAATGGAATGGCCGATCTTAATGCAAACTTTGCCTTATGGATTCTTTGTCAGTTTCCTACTTTATAGTCTCCTTAATCCCACACAAATATCATAAAGACGATATTTAATTAGATTACTGATTCTTTCGATGTTGTCATCCGCTTTTGACGTGGGAGGCAACCCGTGCATCGAATCTTCAGCATTTTCTCAACCATCTTGAAAATGCTTAAGCCATTCAATAACACAGGCATGCGATAAACATTCATTACCATACATACACCAATAAATTATAAGTTTCCAGTAACGTTTTTCAAAGTTTAATGGAATTTCACATGAATTTGTAGCTCTTTATCATTTTCTGTTAAGCCGAGCAAATATAATGCGAACGAAGCCACTATGCAAGTTGTTGACAGAGCAGGCAAAGCATTCGAAGAGAAGGCTTCATGCTAAACAGTTGTCAGTCGCTGGTGTTGGAGCATGCTTTCTTCTGTAGTAGCATAATGACGTTATTTAATAGGAAGACACACCTGGTACAAACAACCTCACTGTAGGTTACCAGATGTGAATAAATGCACAAATTAACTCATCAACATTAATATTTTCTTCTCCTCCTGAAGATGGAATATTTGATATACAGTACACAGAGAAGGCCAGTAGAAGAATAATGGGGTGATGTAGGTGTTATTTAATGGTGGGTGCTAAAATAATCTCTGTTCTTGGTGGGGAGAGTGAAAACATAGGCTATTTGCGAAACATCCCTTAACTTTTCTTTCAGATATATTTAGGTTTTCGAACTTTCAATCAAAGAGCAATGATTATGCAAAATCATTAAACTTAAAAATTAAGGTAAATGGAATAAATCGAGGTGTAAGACGCGACAGAGGGTGAATGGGTAGAGAAAGTTGTAAGTGTAGAAGAGTGCTGGTGCAGAAGTCGCAGTTTCTTGTATGTCAACATGATTTATTGGGCTGGAACCAACACCTTCTGATTGATTCTTTATTTGGTGGAATTACGCATCGTATTCCATTAAACTTTCTTTGATACAGAGGATTTATTAGTACTCACGGAGAGGGATGTGATTAGTGATTCTCATATAAGATAATTAATAAACTCTATTTTGAAACATAACTGACTTAGCAATTTATTGACATTCATTTAAGAGAGCTGTAAAGTTGAATAAGGAAGGAAGGCCATCACAGTGAGCGTCTATTCAACACGACTACAAATAGCTCATTAGATGTTGTGACTCTTTATCAATAATTATTCATAATTATATTAAAATAAAATATTTTATTAAAAATTATAATAAAATACTAATATTTTAATAAATTTTAACAACACATCCTGTTGGCTAGACCATAAATACATACATTCTGGATAACATGTGGTGGGTCAGGAGTTAATGTTTTAGCCAGAGTGAGCATAACAAATTCATCAAATAATAGCATGTAACAAAATTTTACTGAAATAAAGTAACTTTTAATTTATAATTATTGACAAGGAACTGCTATGTTAGCAATCAATTTTATAGTAGTGAATTGCCACACCACATCAAAGCAGCAAACATTTTAGTAGTCGATAATAAAGTAATCTATTCCCGTCTTACCTGCCCGCATGGTACTGTAATAAATATTCCGCTTTTAGGAAATAAGAAATAAGTTTATTTACAGTTATATATGCGTATTTATTTGTGAGATTACTCTGTACCTATTAAGTTCATACTCTGAGATAAAATTAGTTTTTAATTCTGAAATTTATTATATTTTAGGTGCATTAAATTTGTCTTTTCTAGAAACCTGGCATCAATAAAACCAAACAGAATATGGCGGCTGTGACATTATAACAGCATATGACGTTGGGCTATTCTGATTTTCTCTTCCACGTAATACGTAATGGCAAC
>BMAW01011260.1:0-22122 GCA_019974015.1 Nephila pilipes | reverse complement strand
ATAAACAGCTTTCTGAATCATCGACTCGTTGCTGTTTTTGTTCCATCAAAAGCAATCGCGGCACCCACTTGGAAAAAACCTTTTTCATGAAGGATAGTAAATACACTTCCATATGATATCTGTGTCATCTCAGCAATCTCACGGAGCTTCACTTTACGATCTTTCATTATAATTTTTGTCACTTCACTCACATTTTCCGGTGTAACAGCTTCCACAGGTCTACCCGAGCGTTCCGCGTCATTTGTGTCGGTACGACCACGTTTAAACTCGGCAAACCACCGACAAATCGTTGCTTTTGATGGACAAGAGTCCGGGTAACATTTTTCAATCCATTGTTTCGCTTGCACGGAGTTTTTACCCATTAAAAAACAATGTTTTATCAGAACACGAAACTCGGTTTTTTCCATTTTTTAAACAAACTACAAAACGACTTTACTCCAACCTCGATAACTCAGCTGTTTCTGGTCCGATCGACTTAAAATTTTGACACGTTTCAAGCAAAGGTTAGTACTCTAGAAAGACCTGGTTACTGGTTTACTACGAGCGCCATCTCTGGGTTAGTCTCGGAACTTATTGATCCATGTGTTATATATATATATATAATTTTTTAAAAAAAACCAAGCACTCCTATGTGGTGAAAAAGAACTAACAAGTTAAAAACAGTTTTGTTTTTGTCTAGTAAAAAATACATAAAATTGTACTAAAAATGATAGTTGATCATCATCATAAATAAAAAATGTAAAGAATCTTCAATCCAGAGGAATATGTTCGATTGAAAACTGAAGTGTTGTGTGCACTCCATGTGTTTAACTATCTAACAACTCTCACTCACACGAAACTTCAGTTTCACATTTCATGCATTTTCATTCGTGCACATTTTTATGATGATGATCAACTGTCATTTTCAGTACAGCTTTATGTAATTTTTCACTACATGGAAAAATATTGTTTTAAAATCTCTTTAGCTCTCTTTCTCTCTCTTTTCCAACATTAAAATGTTTTTTAAAAAAAATTACATATAATTTTGAAATTCAAATCATGTTCAGTTAAAAAGTCGTCATTAAAATAACATAAATCTCTATTTGTACCGTTTTGATTTTATGTATCAAAATTTCGAATATTTTCTTTTCGCTAAATTTCATTTGCGGTCCTTAAATTGTCTCTTTCTTTATCTTAACATCTACGTAGAAAATATTTCACGCTAATTGGTTGTCTTATAAATTGGTACCCGCGGTTGCCGAGTGGTCATGGTCACGAACTCATGTGTATTTGAGGGCTTACCTTTTCTTGATAAATACGGGAGTCATGACTTGGAAGTAACGCAGGGATTTCTTTCTTTCCTAAGGGGTCACAAATTTGGTAAAAATGTGAGACTTTCCTCTCTGATACCCAAACTATAATTTCATATTTTCGGTCCTTCTTCTTGTGAACTAGTAGTAACCTTTTTGTTCCCATTGTTGTTAAGTCTAAAACGCCGTTACACCTTGCCTTTCTTCGGAAAACCACATTTGGCTCTTGCGCTATTGAACACCATTACTCACTCACTCATGTGCGCGGCGTTGTTTCCGTCAAATCATGGACTTCAATGCTCACCTTCTTAAGGTAGGTCTTGTCTCCATGAACCCAAATGACCCTAATGATCTTTTTCTTTTCCTTGGAGTGGATCTTTAGGAAACACGTGTGACGAGTCCCCGGGATACCCTAGTGATACTTCTCTGTTTTCGATGCTTATCCTTGTCAATAAGTATTTTATCTTTTTTCAATTTCTTCTAACGTCTAGACCATAGTCATACCTTGAGTAGCGCAGCATAGTCACATCTGGCTCTTACGCCATTAAACACTACCATCATATCATACATCCGTCGAGTCGTGGGTTCAAGTCCCAATTTATTAAAGATACGCCATGCTACGTGTCTGATGCGAGGGATATCTGTTGAGACTCCTGGTCCTCACAATGGCGTGGTATGAGAGTTTGGAGAGGGGGCGCCAGTTCAAAGGTGTTGACCTTGTTACTTGACTGAGGATCAGGATTACGAGGTCCTTCGTCAATAGCCTTCAAATTGATTCTGAATGGATGTTTATAAAAATGTATCATTCAGTCAAGTTTGCCGTAATTTGAATTTAGCCTTTGTTGCTCTGCATCCATAAAATCAACTAACCAGTGATGGTATTAGAAGGATCATGCATTTGAATCTTGATGCCCCCTCGCGAATCATGTAGAAAAAACTTAGCAGACTTGCATGATCTTCACAATTCTTCAGAGGAACAACTTTATACATTCAATTCATTTCTAAAAAAATTGAAATAAAACATAAATTTTGAATAAATATCGCATTAAAGTTACACAACGGTTTTGACTTCGTGACTTTAAACTACACTCAATATGATTTTAAATTAAGTTTTGCTAATTTCCAAGCCGTATTATGGATGGAATTTGAGGCCTAGTTCAATCTAACGTGAAGAAGAAAAATTATTTCGCATTAAGAAGTCTTTTAACACCGCCAAGGACATGGGATCACGACCACTCCACTGCCTCAATTCTAATAAAGATGTAAAATAAATGTTGTTGAACCGTACAAAACTTTTCAATCCCAGTTAACTAAGTTTAACATAATTCAGAAGTAATGTCTTGGAAGGGGTTGCCGAAAATCTCCTATTAAATCCTTTTTATATTACAGGAACTCTGATGGGATTGGCTAACACTATAGCATGTGTTGCAGCTTTTTGTTTTCCTGTTTTGGTTGGCATTATGACAAACGAAGAGGTATGATTTCAACATCAGTATATTACTTTTATTACTTTTCATCTCTTTAAATACACATCTAAGTTTAATAAATTTAGTCGTTAACATTTATTGTTAAAAATCTTGATTACTTATGTGAAGTTCGTGGAATTTTACTTGTTAGAACAATAACCGAAGTATAAATTTGACTTGATATTTAAAAAACCCGGTCATATTCTGTTTCCATACGCATAAATGGTTTCTCATGAGTTACAGAACATATTTAATCTTTGTCACGGACGAGACTCTCATGCTTTTTCCGATAAATTGATCCCTGTCTTAATTTGGAGATTTTTATTCGATCAGAAAGGAACCATATGAGAAAATTTGAGTCGTTTGATTAAAACTGGTCCTTAAAACGATCGACTTTAAAATTTGAAGTGTTTGTTTTTTAAAGGGGAGCAATTTTCACCTATGTCTTATTTATGCTGAGTATACGGGAGAGGAATGAGATGGAGGGAATTCCCTCTCCCATTTTCTTGGAAAAAATTTAATTTTTTTATTTAACTTTAGCCACCTATAACGAGAAATTATAAGTACAGTATTTGTATAATCTGTATTGTTTAATCACTTATCTTTCTTTTTTCTTTAATCATTAAGATATTTATTGAGTAGAAATATGCACAGAATGCAATACTCTTCGCAGCACGGTTATTAAACTCACGAGTAGTGTCTAACGTTTCGTGAAGCGTCACAGAGACTCGCGCAGCACGTGCTGTGAGGAAGGGTAATCAAGGCGGCTGAATGCGTGGAAGTCTTGGCCAGGCGAAAATAAAAAACCTTTAACATTATTTTTAAACGGACACACAAAACAGAGAAAATTAAAATTGAAACAGAAATAGTTAATTGAATTGCTTTGAACAGTTTTTTAAATTTTATTTTGCACACTTTTAAAAGATTTTTATTTTTTTAAATTTTTCATTGTATTTTGTTGTGTAATAAGATATAGAACAAGGCCTTCAGTAAACAGACTGATAGCACTTTGACGAATTATCATTTTTGAGTGTTTATTTGAAACAAGTCATACTTTTTTAATGAAACATTAACCGTTTCTTTAATTGTAAGACATGTGTAGTATTGTTTTTTTTTATGGAAGTTACATTGTATAATCGAAATTTTAATATTAATTCCACTTTAATCTAGCAATCACAAAACTGTGTGCCAGAGTATAAATTTTTAACTTCTACTTTTATGTCCAAATTCATTCAGAAATCGTCAAATACTTACCATTTTACAGCAAATTTTAAAATCGTGTGTCTAACTCCTACACCTCCGAAACCCCCATACCTTTATGTTTTGTCGCCTTTAGCTTTTTTTGCCTCCTCTACTTCTCATTCCCAGTCGCCGCCATTGGCTAGGAATCGCGCTCTTAGCGCAATGGAAGTTGAAAATGGGTTCAGAGATGCATATTTGGCATTCTATTAATCTTTGTTGTAGTGATGAAACGTTGAAACTCTTTATAAGTTTTTCGGTTAACGGAAATATATTTGTAATTTATCTTCTTCATTTATTACGAAATTCAGTACATATGCCATGTCCCAAAGTTATTATTTTTATCACGTCCGGGTCACCAGCTTATGGAGAGGGGGAGTTAATGAAACCATCAGTTCCCCATTATATCCTATCAGAAGGTGTAGGCTAAATAAAAAACTGTGAAAGACTAAAAGACACGAGATACAAAGAACTAATCATTTATTTTAAACTTAACAATAATAACATTAAGACATGACCTTAACAGATCTGGAATCTGCGAAGCAAGTGTGCCGAGAAAAGATCGCTCCTTCCTTTTCTACAAATCTGCTTGCAGCTCCGCAGTCAAAAAATGATGTAGGAAGCCGCCACATACATGCTAAGATTAATTCATATTCAAGTAGTGTGCCATTAATTATTTGCATATCTGAAGGAAACAGAAGAATTCCTTAATTTGTATTTATACACTTAACTTCCTCCAGGGTGCAAAATATTTTTGACGATGAGTGTATCTCGGTGTCTCTTTCTTTTATTAGTTTTTGTAACCTATTTACTGAATTACCCTCGTATATATGTTATGCATCTAAAAAATGAATTTATTTTTCTCTCTCATTGCCAGTTACTCAAATGTGTAATATTTTCACATTTTTGAAAAACCAGATTTAAATTTGGTTTTCCGATTTTAGAAAAAAAGTGAAACCAAAAAACCGGAATTTCACTAAGAAGCAATCAATCAATGTTATTATCAGTTAGGTTACTTATCGCACCAACGTTTATTATTGGTAACTCTTTCACTCTAACTGAAAAGTACTAAATATCGGTTATAAGATGAAATAAAGTACTACATGTAAGCCAATGAAGCGAATTTGAATTTTACTAAAACCATGCTATCATAATAATGATGTAATTTTTTAGTTTTACTTTTTTCCCTTTGTAATAAGTCGTGATGATTTTCAGTTTATATCTGCATATTATTCTAAAGCCTAAAGTCCAGAGAGAGAATCGACATTTATTAACTTGAAACCCCGAAACTTCATTAATTATCTTTATTTTTTCTTTTAGGTGTGGCACATTTATTTTTAAATCTCAAAAGTTATTTTTGTCTGTTAATAAACTAACCAGTCCACAATTACAGTGTATTCAAAAAGTTCAAGAACTGATCCCACTCAGACATATAACCCTTAGACCCGCTTGATATTAAGCTTTTATATAATCTCATCACTAGTCAATGCTACTCTTGGAACGATTATACAATTCTATAAACCTTTCCTAGAACGCCTCCATTCCAACGCTACTGAGTTCCGATATCATCGCCTTCTGAGTCTCCTGTATAGACTCGTGCCCTCAGGGGTATCTTCTTCAGGTGAATACGGGCATCTTTCACCGAGACGTCCTTGAGATATTTTTCTTTCCCATGGAGTTTACTGTCTTCGGTAAACACGGGAATCTTGCCCGCAGTGTATCCTAGCGATCTTTCTCTAATTTCGACCCTCCTTCTTTTCAACGTATTTTACCTTGTTTTCTATTTTTTAAAATGTCTAGATCACAGTTGCACCTTGTTTCGTGCAGTGTTGTCATATCTGACTCTTGTGCAATTAAATTTTACCACAAGTCGCTAATTTACTGTAGCCTCATAGCGCTGCCTCTTCAATTTCAACTTGGGAAATTTTTTAAAAAAAACCGTCAGTTAGGGAAGGAGGTGGGAAAATCTGGCGATTACAGTTTTTTTTTTTTTTTTTTTTTTGACGAACACAGTCTGCCTTCTCTTCAAAATATGCTGCACAAGGATGTACTCATGAGAAGGTGATTTGTTCTGCAAGAAGCACGAATCTCCAATGTACAGCAAATCGGGCCTCACACACCGCATTGGTTTCCAAAGTTGATCCAAAACATCTTTATAGAATTAAATAGAACCAATGAAACCTTGATAACGAAATTCTCTTGACCAAGCTAGCAATTTAATCATTTCGACTCACACATGGACAACATAACCTCTCGTCGTATTCTGAACTACTCAAGCACTTGAGAATGACTCATAGCATCTTCACCTCATGCAGATTTAATCATTAAATTTTCTTCTGCTGTTCTCCAATTTGAAAAAAAAAATTGATGTTCCTTCGTTGCTCCATTTTTTTCAATGATAATGATGCACACACACGCTTTACCCTACAAAAAAAACGCTTCCAAGTCGTAATTAGTCATAAATCTATGCATCCACTTGATATCTGTAACTGAAAGTCATTACTATATCATCCCGTTCGTTTCGTTGAGATAGCGCCATTTGTACTTTAGTACGAGCGGATGTACTGTAACTTTTTGAATTCACTGTGTATGAATTACTTTCTATAGGTCCACTTCATAATGTAATTTCTTTAATTTCTTTCCGCAGCAAACTTTGGAACAGTGGAACAAAATCTTCATGCTCTGCATTGCACTCATCATGAGCTCAGGGATAATCTTTTGTGTATTTGGTTCGGCCGACGTCCAGTCTTGGAATTATCCTGAAAACGAAGAAAGCGATAAAAATCATTCCGACGAAAAGAAGATAGAAAAACCGACTGAAGTGATAGCACAATCCATAGATGCTGTAGTACATTTATAAAATTTCACAGATTCATATCGTTTTGTAAATTGTGAACATTAGTCATATCATGCTGTTACATCGTGTTTGAATTCTATATGTATGTTTAATATATAATAAAAATGCTATGAAAGTTATTTTGTTTGTTATCTAAAATGTCAGTTGCATATTTTAATACTTTAGTACTTGAATTTCGATTCCATAATTTATCATAATATATTTTGAAATTATTGATATAACTTGTTGAAGTGAGTTTTTACAAATTTTTTTCTTTTTGAAATTTTTTTTTAGAAATACATGTTTCGTTAGTTTATTTTTCACTATATGCCCCCTCTTGAAGGCAGAAATATTATGGTTACTGGAAACTTTTGTCATTTTGGGAATTTAAAGAATATAATACATCTTTCATTCATTTAATAAAACTTATTGTACAATATAATTCCTGTCGTTACAAGGTTTTACCTCTAAATAATTCGAGTCACCTTTTTGCACATAGCTCGGGACTACTACGAATCCTATTGTTACCAGATGATAACCGGTGATACAAAATGGATTACCTACGAAAACATTATGAAAATGACCTTATTAGGAACCAGGAAATTCAACCCCATCCTCCTCTAAAATTGGGTCAAAGTAAGAGAATGTTGCGCATAGGGTTGAGACGTCTAAGAGTTAATACCTTAAGAACTTTAGAAACCTAACGAAAAGCTCATTTCGTAGAGATACTATCAGCAAATGGATGATTTAAATAAAGCAATCAAAGAAGAGAGGCCGGTATTGTTCAATGGTAGGAATTACATCATATTGCATCTTGATAAAGCCAGAACACATGTCTTTGGTGATTCATTAGAAAAACGCAATGCTATACTGTTAAATTCTGACACCATCCATTGTATTCCCTAGATCTAAAATCCTATAATTATAACCTGTTTTTCTCACTGCAAAATGTTTGGGAAAGGGAAAAAAATTCAAAATTGGAGCAGATGTTAATCAAGCACAGTAACTTTCTTCTCTTCCAAATAAAAAAAAATAGTACTTAAAAAATTATCACGTTGGCAATAAATAATGACTGAAGTTACACTCTACAATAAACATTATTTAATGAAAAAAAATGTAAGAAGGATATCTGATCTTTATTGAGTAATCACTTAACAAAGGGATAGAGCTTTCCCGGTGACCAAAAATTTACATAATATTTTTTGTGACTTGTTTTCTTTAGCTCCTAGTTTTTCACAATATGTTCTTCTTGGAAATTTTCTGATTAATTACTATTTTATCAAATTATTGAGGAAGAGGAACATGTACCGAAACACAAACTCTAATCATACAAGGTGTGGTTTTTAAATAACTTGACTGACTCTATAAAACATTTGATTTTGAATTCATACATACTCTCCTCAAAAAGGAAATTGCAACACCAATAAATAATGCACATAGTGTCATGCAAATTTCAGAAGCAATAGTGGTGAGATGGACATGCAAAGGATTTAAGGAAAGACAAATAAAATCATTTATTAAGTATTTGATGTGCCCAACTCGGGCAGCTATATAGGCCTTAATCCGAAGAGGCATTCTATCAATTAGTCTATTGATGGTTGCCTGAGGTAGCCGTTGTCAAGCCATATCCACTGTTTGCACTTGTGGTCCGCAGTTCATGTCACGTCCAATGAAATCCCACAGGTGTTCGATGGGATTCATATCTGGAGAGTTTGCCGGCCAGGGAAGGATGTCAAATCCAGTTAGGATGCTAAGAGTTCGCCGTGCGACAGGCGACCTAGCATTGTCTTGTTGGTATACCGTGTTGGGTGTTCCCTGCAACAAGGGCAGAACAACAGGCTTCATAACTTGAGTGACGTTGCGATCCGTTGTTAAAAGGTCGTCAATGTGTACCAGAGGCGTCCTGTGATCAAGCATTATGCCACCCCAAACTATTATGCCAGGTGTATGGTCGGTTTGACGCTCGGCGAAATGGGTTGGCTCGAAGCGTTCTCCGGGTCGCCGTCATTCCTCTAAAGACAAAAACTAGATTCGTCCGTAAACCATTCCTGATGCCATTTGCTGGTCCAGATACATTAACGATGAGACCACTCCAGGCGTCTAACCCTGTGTTAAGCGGTCAACGGTACCCCTGTTGCTGGTACAAGTGTAGATAACTGTACTTCATGCAAGCTGTTGCGTATGGTTTGGGTGGACACAGATCCACCTGCTCCTGGAAGCAACTGGCTTCGGATGTCACGTGCCTTGGAGAAAGAGTCTCGATTAGTCAACTGGCGAATACGCCAGTCTGTGCGCTCTGATGTACTCCTGTGCGTATCACTTCTTCGGCGTGAACGTAGACCTTCCTGAATCCATCGAGTTCACACAACTTTAGATGGTACTTACGTTGTGCCCGACATGAGTTGCAATTGTGCTCTGCGGCACGCCCAGTTCATGGAATTCGATAATACGGTCACGTACTTCGGTCGTTAACTGATGCTATTGAGCTCTCAGACGTCTCAGAGGCATTTTCTACGTTTCTTCGAAACTCGCAAATGCTACGTAAAACTTCAGATGCTGTTTATGAGAAGGAGAGTTGCTGGCTCTTACAGCCTGAGTATGAATACCATATGATTAGATGAGTGAGCAAATTTAATCATTTACATATCCATCTCACCACTATCACTCCTTAAATTTGCATGACGCTACGTGCATTATTTCTTGGTGTTGCAATTTCTCTTTTGAGAAGTGCATTTACTTATTATCACCTTCGATATACGTCACTCTTCTATCACTACAACGCTTCATATGAATCAACCATTGATCGAAACAGTACTGGAAGCTTTCTTCTGTCAGCTCCTTCAGGAAGTGTGCCGCTCTCTCTTTCACATTTTCAACGGACTCCAATCTTGTTTCTTTTAATGCTGATTTCACCTGAGAAAACTAATAGAAGACTCATGGCTTAACTGATAGAAGTTTCAAGATCCAGTGAAAACGGTGGATGGTCTAACACTGGGATGCTGTTACTTGACCTAAAACCCTCTTGCAAAAACAATGTGAAATGACTTGTCCTTCCACAATTCAGGTCATTTTTTCCTTATCCTTTCACGGAGTTCAGCAAGAACGTGAAAATAGTAATGTTGAATAATCGTTTGACTTTCGCGAACCCAGTGAAGGTATACGATCCTTTGAATATTGAAAAAAGAAAGAATCTATCATTATACTTTGAATTTTGATTTCCTCTTTCGAGTTTTTTGACTCTCTGGATCATAAGTAAAAACCTATGATTCGTTGTCACTCTTTATTATCCTTTCCAATTAATTTAGATCATTTTCAATGTTACTCAAAGTGTCAGTACAAATATTTTTAAGAGCTTCTTGTTCAAACCTGAGAATTTTAGGCACCATTTTAGTATGTTAAAATTTTTATATAGAATTTGACGAACGGGTTCTTTGTCATTTCCTACAGTTCCAGCAATCGGACGAATACTTAACCGACCGTTAGATGGAACTAGATTACCAATTCTTTTCGATGTTGTCATCCACTTTTGATGTGGAAGAGCGGCACGGGCGTTAATCATCTTCAGTGTCTTCTCGGGGATCTTGAATACATCTAAATCACTAAAAAGAACGTGCATGCGATAAACATTCATTGCCATACACTTCTTAAAATAAATTATAAGTTTCGGTATTGATTTTTCCATGTTTCAGGAGAAATTTCGCAACAATTTGTTGATCACTTATCATCTTTCCAACTAAACAAAAAAAAAAAAAAAAAAAAAAAACCCTTTAATGCAGAAGGCTACGATTGTACGGATTTGTTTACAGAAGCGAGATGCAACGCATTCGAAAGTGAAAACTTCAAGCTAAATAGCTGTGGGTCGCTGGTGTTTGGCGCAAGCGTACTACTTCTATAGAAGCGTTAGTCTCGTTATTTAATACTCAATACCCAAGCCGTGTACATTCTGAAGCAAAAGAACTTATTTTATTTTATGGGGTACGAAACAACAATGGTTAATATCCCCTACCAACAGAAATATTATTAAGATATTTTGAGCAAGAGTTATCTCGAATTCAGGTACAACAAATAAGACCTGCCTCTGCAAAGGATTAAGAAGGAACTAAACGCCAGAAGAAATCAATATAAATTAAGAATTGATTCATCAAATACAATAAACTTAATTTTCTTTACATTTTTAATAATCTTTTATTAAATACTTTTGGCAACACATTGTAAAAATAGTACACGCGTATGACCATAAATTTGCTTTCTCGAATTAATCAGTTTCTATGTAATCTAACGAGGAAAAAAATGTTTCGCCGAAAATTTATACCGATGTTGGAAGTTACTCGTTTATCATCGCTCAATTTATATGAATACAGTAACTTGCACTTAACTCTTGGTTTAGTAACCAGGGTTCGGCTGTAGTTTATGAACGACGCACTTAGAAGCAACTCGGAAATCAAATTAGTTATTTAAGAAAAGATTATAACGCGGGGCAAGTAATTTTTATTACTTTGCAACTGCATGTGACACGTATAAATATAATTAATAGTATATAATGAGTATAGTTCATCCTACGTATATGTATCTTACGTTTTCGTTACCCCCCCCCTGAATCAAATCATAATCCTTCCTTGAGATTGGTCTCTATAAATGGATCGATTGTATCAATGACTCGCACTTGAATTAACACGAGGGTCTTTTGGCGACGAATCTCGTAATTCTGAGTTGATATCTAGTAATGACGACGACACCTAATCTTGCATCCCACTTTCCTATCTTTCACTCCATCCCAACGCGAGGAATTTGAGTTTCAACTAAATGCACCAGATTTCATGATATTGAGCGGCCTCAGAACTCGAATCTGTAACTCGATTAAAATAACTTCAGACGCGATTGATAGGTTTTATTAACGTCTCACTAGAACCTACAGGAAGGCTATTGACGATAGAGCTCGGAACTTTAAACATCGGTCGAATGACGAGAACGACACCTGAGCTGGCACCTTCCTCTTTTAACTTTCACACCATACCAACGGGAGGACTTTGAGCTTCGACAGTCCAGCCTTACGGTGGGTCTTTAGTGGTATCAAGGCTCAAGTCCACGACTCGACTAAAACCGCCAGCCACGAGTCCTCAACCATGACCACTTCCTACCAAAGCCACAACTTTAGACACAAGGTCATGGTCATGATTACTCGGCTCTTGGGACCTTGATAGATTTAACGTGCATCAGCCCCACTACACGGTGGTTCTTTAGGGTAATTTACGAATTCGCGAGCATAACCATTAGACTACCGCGTTTACTTCAATATTCGAAATTATTTTGTGGAAGTGAATGAATTATGTTACATTTAAGGTTTTTAATTAAACTTTTAACACATAATTTGGTTTAGTTTAATATCATAATTTCTTTTAAAGTTTAGTAAAACATCATAATTTCCTTTTAAAGTGATGAGGAAATTATTATAGGCATCTCTCTCTTTTTTTTAAGATTCTCCAAGTTAGTTTCGTCCGCGATCCATCAATTAAAAGGTAAGTCACCTGTGAATCTATGTATATCCTAGTGAGATAACAGAGATAACTTATTATCAGATATTAGACACAAAGTGATGACCAATAAAACTAATTGTATTTCAAGATAGCAACACAGTAATAAATCCAAGAAATAAAAGAAACATTTTCTTTTCCACCTGAAATATATATGGTGTCTACCGGTTATCTACGGTCACATTTTTCTTGGCGACTTTCATCGACCTCAAGAGAGCGCTAAGCCATTGTGTTTTGAACGGTGAATAATCAGTTGCTGCCGTAATTTCTTCGCAGTAATTGGGTAAAAATTAAGTGATGAATATGATCTGATAATTAACAGAGCTTTGTTTGAAAAATATTTTAAAATACTAGCATATTTTTACTTAAAGTAACTAAAAATTATAAACCATTTCAAGTGTTTAAAAATTTGTTGCGAGGTCAAAAAGCGCGGAAAGAAAAAGTTATTTCAAATATATTGACAAACAGTTTTTCAAAACACAATTCATGAATTATTAATTACGATAATTTAGAAGTTTACTTACTCACTTACTTACTTACTCTCTCTCTCTCTCTCTCTCTCACACACACACACACACATATATATTCATTCGAAGACGTGTATAAAACGAAGGCTGTTATACTTATATTTGATGTGGATTAAGTAATTAAAAGGAGTAAACGATACATAATCTAACTCAAATATCGTCCTCGTCACTTTACTGTGCTCCACTAGTTAATTCCTTACTCTTTTGATTTAAAATAAAAATGTCTTTCTTCTGCTATTGTCCACCCACCAAGCACATTTTACCACTAAATTAATTACACTAAATACATGAAACTTGGATAAATGTAAAACGCTCTATTTTACACAATTCCAATAGTTTTTTTTCTTGGAAACACTATTTTATATCCGAAATTAATTTGTTTTATATTTAATGGAAAATGAGTGATCGCGGTTGCCAAGTGGTCATGGCTTCGGATTCGTGGCCGACGGTTCTCGTTCAGTCGCGGGTTCGATCCTTGGCCTCTAAATATCCGCCGTGTAGCCGGGGCTGATGCACGTTAAATCGGGGCCCAAAGTCCTTCCGATGGTGTGGATGTTCGGAGAGGGGGGGGGGGGGCCAGCTCAGGTGTCGTGCTCGTCACTTGACCGTTGTTCAAAATTACGAGGTCAGTCGCCAGTAGCCCTCGTGTTGCTTGTAGTGCGACGTTAATAACAACTAAACTAAATAAATGGAAAATATCATTCTTTGATAACGAAAGGTTTAATTCAGACGTCTCACTTTCACTAGTTCAAGCACCAACTAACTTCCATTTCTGTACTTATTGTTATTTATTTCATCGCTACTTTATTACATTTATAATTTATTTGAGGGTACTGTTGGAGGAATGGTAAATTAACGAATTTAAGAATCTTAATTTTTGCGCCATATATCTTTTAAATTATTAGTAGTGCTTTGATATTTTTATGGGCTTCATAATGACATTTTAATCATTCTATAGAACATTATACTTTTATAGAGTGATTAAAATGTTCTAATGAGTTCTAGTAATTTTTTTTCTGAGTTGAATATGAACTTTTGCACTTAGGTACATTTTTTTTATAAAAGCATTCCTCAAATATGCAAAATATTTCATACCTCATGTACAAAACAATGAGCAAAAAATAGTGAAACAGCTTTTTATTGATACCACTTCATATATTTTCTTTGAAAAATTATAGAACTTTCTAATTTTGTAGAAATTTTACTTTTCTTCTTTTTCCATATAAAATTTGGGACCATATAATGCAATAGTGTTTCTTAAAAGTGTACCTAAGTGTATGTAGTTCTCAAAAAACACTCCCATATACGATTAAGAAGAAATAAACAACCTTTCGATTAAAAAAAATATTTCTATAGAATAATTAAATATTATTAGTCACACACAAAATCCCAGTTCTACTAATAGTTTCAAAAGATATATATCACAGAAGCAAAGGGTTTCAAATTCGGTCACTGAATATTTCTCGCATATCCTTTGAAACTTAATCCATCTTAATACACACATCAACCCTTAATCCACACATCATAACATCAATCTAATCGACTTGAACCACGTTTCGTTTTATTGGAGTGAGGTTTAATTCAAAACAATTCACACATATAGATACGTGCCCAAGGATCATTTGAAAGAAAAATCACGAAACTGCCCAACGTCACGGATTTATGATTCCATTAAGACGGTATCATATGTCATATTTCAGAATGTTCACTTTATTTTATTCGAGAAATGTTTTACAGTCCTCTTATATCTATACCTAATCTAATACCACCTCTTATACCTAAGAAGTGGTATTGGGTGTGCCCCCCCCCGGGGGGGGGGGGGGCCCCAGGGGGGGGCTACGAGGGTACATCAAATCACAAGTGAATCGGCACTGGCTAGCAACTCTTTAGAAAGTCTGAAATCAGAACTAATGTAGTTAGGAAATCAATGACGTTCCACAGGACGTGACTGAAACTTGCTCTTTAGAAAGTCTGAAATCAGAACTAATGTAGGAAATCAGTGACGTTCCACAGGACGTGACTGAAACTTGTCAGAGAGATTGACCAACTCATCGAGTTACAGGCCGCCACTTAAGATTTTAATTTTCAAAACAACTTGATTCACAATGGCATTTTATATATATATTTCAGGATTACAAATATTTTTCTTGTAAACTTTAATTTTTTGGATTTTATAAGATTTTGAATTCGGGGCAACCTTTCTATCGCACTAGGTGTTAAAAATTTTCTTGCCTCTGGCTCAACCGAATGGCAAAATTTCCTGTGCCGGTAATGCTCTGTGACGTCAGTTGACTATCGGAAGTTGGATGGTCTATTTTAGTGTGGCTTTAAGAGTTGAACAAAGAGGTTGTTTAGGCGTTCCTGAACAATTATTTTTTTAAAACGTTTTTATGTATTTTATATGGTGTGTGTGTCAGTATGTCATTAAAATTTTCGATCGTTAATTTAACCAGCTTCCCATCAAGCTGGAGCTCTGAAACTTTGGGAATCGTTCTTACTCACCTAACAATGCAATATTTAGGCATTTGCGACAAGTTATAACTGATATTTCAATGATTTCCTTTAGTAAACTTTGCCGCCATATAATAACATTGCTTAAACGTTGGTTTTTATCTCGAATTATTGTGTGTGTGGTTTTTGAATTATTTCTTAAAAATTTTTATGTGTTTTTTTAAAAATGGTGGACGGAACAAGCATGGTGGGTCCTTCACAGCTCAAGAAAAGGAAAGTATATAAAAAAATACTGATGTCGAAATAAAAGAATTATTAGAAAAGAGTGACCCCGCATCCAATTATGAAATTAAAAAGAATTTTAAAAATTTCAATTTGAAATCTTGAAAAAAACACTTAACAAACGATTTTTTCTAAAATCAATTTTAAAAATAAATTTACAAATTAAAAAAATTTACAAACTGAAAAAAAAAAATTTTAATATTTTTTTTTTTTTTTTTGAAAAAGGATATTATGTAATCTTAATGTAACAGAGATACTAAAATGCTTGAAATTTTGCATCTTTGTATTTTGCTGTTAAAAATAGAGGATGATTCTCTGCTTCCATAGATGCACGATTTCTGAGAATTTGAAACACAGAATGTTTGAAAATTGAAATTTAAAATTACGAATATACAGACCACGACATAGAGTAAAATAATTTTGAGTTTTCCTCAAAATGTGATTTTTTGAATATTCCGGTACACCTTTCTTAAAATCTACATTATCTGTAGAGCACTGACATTTCGTACATTTTAAAATGAACTAATTTCTACACTCAATACAGTGAACATCCCCTCCCCCATTAAATAATCAAAAATATTATGTATTACCTGAGACTTGCATAAAAATTCTGGTAAATGTGAATCTCAAAAATCAAAATTTTTTAATTTTACTAAATTAAATTTTGGAAATTATACCTTTGCTCTATGTTTAGAAAGTTATCTTTATAAGCACTGTGCGAAATTTTAAAGTTATGAGTCCAGCGGATTTTGTGCAAGATATACCTAAATGTAACTACATGACTTTCAAATGTAAATACAGCCATTGATTCTTAATTTCACAAAATAATTATTTTTGCATATACATGTGGTTTTCTTTACCTTATGAATAAGAATACAGAGCTCTCAATATGACTTTCATGACTTTGACTGTCATATGTAAAGATTGAAGACTATGTAAATTTGTTATAAAATAAGCACATGTTTTCTTATCGATGGCGTCTCGGTTATCTTAATTAAATTTAAAAAAATAAATAAACTCTTTAAGTAACTAAGCAGCAAATTTTAAAGTCCAGTAAATATAGCACGGTTCTTATCTCCTAAGATAAAGCTTTTAAGATAAATTTGTTACCAAAATTAGCCCGTGTCAGCAATTTGTAACCCTAAAAACTCTATATTTAAAAATAGGTACCTTTTTTTTTTGCATGTAATTTCCTTTTTCGCTATCATCCGATTATGTAATTCTATTGTGTATGCTGTCACTGACCTTAAGCCTCTTAAGTTCGTAAATTCAACCCGAGATAATTACCAGACACATAAAAAGGACAAAACAACCTTGAAGATAAAACAACTGAAAGTATTGAGAAAGTGCGATGTCGTCATCGTAATCAATTTAAAGTTAAGTAGTTCTAAAGTGTCAAATACCATTTGTCACTCTCGGCGTATAAAAAAAGGTGCATCCTAAAGAAAATTATTCTCGACCATCTTGTGGTGTGTTCCACGAAACTAAAGTCAAAGGACCTACTGACATTAATGTTTGCTTCTCCGAAACTTGAAACGTTTCCAGTGTCATTTGACTCTTCCGTGAAGCTGAAAATTAAAAATTAACCCTAATGAAAGCGAAGAGTTTTTCTAGCGGTCGGATGATTCCACAAAATTAGAATCACGCCATACATAATCTCTATTCATTAACCGGTTCTTCTACGCATTTCGGCATCACTCCAAACTTCGCGACAATATGAGTGATGTTTTTGAGGTTATAATCTAAGAACTCGGAACAAAGAAGAGGACTTGGAATTTCTGTTCTGATTTCACGATAGCCGAGTGTATAAAAAGACCGTGGAAAAGGTGGTGAGTATGCATATTTTTGCAGTCCTTCCAAGACATTGCTTGACATACAAAAACGTTTAATTTAAGAGATTATAAGCCTTTAAATTAATCAACTCTTAGCACGTAGTTCTGTTACATCTAAAGATTATATTTGAATATATTATTTCTCTTTCAAAACTGCTTTTCTTATTTTGAATGCGTCAACAAAATGTTATAACTTGAGTGGTGGTTATTCTTTATTTAATTTCATTAGTAAACTGTGATATTAATTCTGGAATCTTTATAGCGATGAATAAAATTTTATTCAGGGAGTGAAATGTACAAAATCTTAAGAATTGTGAAATCTATCTTTTCCCAGTTGTATTTCACTGTCTCTGTTATATTACATTATCCATAAATCTCTGTAATAAATCTTTCTTTAAAAATTTCTTATATCTCTGAATTTAAAGATATTAAAATTATGTCGCATCTGTATGTTTGTAATATTACAACATCGGTCAAAATATAATATTCTTACTTTGTTTTGAAACTTTTTTTTGCGAAAATATTTAAACTTTGTTGTCCAATTTTTTGTTCATATAATGGAAATCTTAAATCTAATTGTATGTTAAATTATTGCATAGTCTGTTTAGTTATTTCATCAAAAAACAAAAATGAATTAATAACTAATAAAACAAAAACATCTAGCACTGATGCATGAAAATAATGGTTAAATTCTACATTATTGCAGGATTTCGGTAATAATTAGATATATATGTGACCTTGTAATTTTAATTATGGCCGAATATCGATTTGATACTTGAACTAGCACCTGAGTTTTTGAATATACATACTCTGCCTAGTGAAGAACTTATGGCTAAGGAATTTCACGACACCTATGCCTTAGGAAAAATTCGAGTTCCAAAAAATATGTATTAAAATATAGATATTCATGAATATCTTAAAAGAAAACTCATGTAAATATTCTGATTAATTCCCGAGGTATAACTAAAAATGTATTTAGTCACTTTTGTTCACCTTTCCTCTACAAAACACTTTTTAAAATCATTTTCTCAAAATATGATTTTCATCACTCCGTGCGAGATATTTTAGAAAAATATTTAAATAGATTTTCTAAAATTGTACATCTTTTTATAGTATTTTGCAAAATTTGAACTAAAATTATTCTGGTACATATTGATATATGAAACATTTCAATGTTAATTTTCAAAGCCTTAAAAAGTTGAATACAGCATTAAATGTCAAGTTTAAAAATGTTACATTGATTTGCGCGGGAAATCCTAAATATCTTTTAAATAATATGGAAAACGTGTTATCATCAAGTAATAATTACATATAATAATTTATGTATTCAAAATTTTATTGAATATTTAAAATCAACTGATTAAAGTGTAAATTATAAAATATCATACACAAAAAAAATACCTCATTCCAATGAAATTCTAAAAATATATGAAGACTCAAAGAAAGTGAAAAAACAAAATCTTTAATTTATAATATTTAACAGTCACTTGACCCTTAATGTTGCCAGAAACTAAACACAAAACATGCCAACATTACTCTGCTTGGTAGTTTTGACCAAAACGGAATTCGAGCCTTTTATTCGATTCGAACAACGCGTCCAGGAATACAGTTACTTCCAAGTTTATGGGTGACCGGATGTGAAAGATTAGTCCCACTGTAGCTCATGCATATCATACGAGCCTCGACTAAAATGAGTACTCAGTGTTTAGGGTATAGCCGGGCACCACTGCGGGGAATAATATTACGGGATTTGTCCTCCAGGTTGAAGGACCTCAGGAGCTTGCCTTCTTAAGGTAGATACGGGCATCACGACACCGATGCACTCTAGTTGTCTTTTTCTTTCTCATGAGGATTATTGTCTTAGATAAACACGGGTGATTCATTCCCGCGACACCCTAGATCACAGCTTTATTTTGATCGACTACATCTGGTTCTTGCGCCATTAAAAATACTATCACTTACTCACTCACTTCCAAGTGTATGATCCGTGTTCCGAGTGAATTTATGTAGTCAACAAATTATATCTACAAAATAAAATTCCCTTAATTTTTTTAATACATTTTGAATATAAAAAATTTAGTCGTTGATTCATAAATTAAGGTAGCCCTTTAGCCTAATGGTCATAGTCACGAACTCAAGACCGGCGTTGTTTCCGTCGAGCCATGGTTTTGAATCCTGGTGCCACCCACTGCGCATCGGGACTAATGCATGTTAAATCTGTGGAGGCTTAAAATTGTTTCGTTAGTGTGGGGTAGGAATTTGGAGAAGGAAGTGCTAGATTTGGTGTTGTTTTCGTCCCTTTATCGAGGTTCTAACTTACAAGATCCGTCGTCAATAGACTTCAAGTTATACCTTAGTGGACCGTTAATAATCAGTTATCACAATTTAAGAAATGTGGAATTATAAGGACGAGAAAATATAAAGATTCATCATAAAATTTCAAAATAGAATTATATAAAAGCACGCTGAATGTAACGAAGCGGGAATGAAATTTTTTTAATTATCTAATTTAATCTTACATTAATGTTACTCTATAGCTAAGTGATGCATAAATTATAACAGATTTTATTACTTGAAACACACTGCTACTGTCAATAGATGTCAGAGAAATATATAGCATCTAATTTTTTTTTAATTTTAACACCACGTGTGTGGTTGCGAATTTCATTATCGTCGTTGTTTAATTTGAGATTTGGTTTCTAGTTCTGATTTTGCCGGGATTTCTAAGCGAAAAAAGGCCACTATTAACAGAAAGGATCATAACCAAGAGCACGTAGCAAGAGTTCCTTCTGTTGAGTCGTGGGTTCGAAACCTGAAGTCACTAAAAAGTCAGCGTGTGTAGCGGAGTATAGTAGCAGTAGTCATAGTCGGGTGTTGGCGTGGCGCTGTTTTTGTTAACTCGTGGACTCGAATCTTGACATACATAAGTTCCACAATTTTGAGTGGCTGATGCAAGTTAAATCAATCGAAGCACCAAATCATCCCCCACTCCTCATGGGCTTACCTTCTTTCGGTAAATTCAACAATCATGACCCCAACGTACTCTAGCGATCTTTTACTTCTCCATGAGGCTTACTGTCTGTTGTAATCACTGGTGACGAGTCCCCTGAATACCCAAGCGATCCTTCTCTATTTTCGACCTCTCTCCTTGATAACCAATTTTTACCTTTTTTCCATGTTTCTTCAATCTGTAACATAGTTGCACCCTATTTGGCACTTGCCACATATTGCTCTTGAGCCTTGAACTTGACCATCCCTCCCTCCATCCTCCATGTTCTTCTGTTAGCGTGTTGCGCAAGTTTGGAGAGACTTGTCATTGTTTGTTGAGCTCGTAACTTGATTGAGGCTCAAAATTACTTGATCCGTTGCTAATAAACCTCATTTTGATTAAATGTGTAAGTTGATAAACAAAAAAATCAATCAAAATTATGTGGAATTGTGAAGATCATGGCAAGTTTAATAAAAATAGTAAGTCCTCATGCAGTGTGGAATTTAGTAGAAACAGTCATTAATTCAGGCGTGGCATAGTCATTTGATCATGGTTTTGATTTATAAATTGTTTATTGTTTTTACATCAGAAAGCGATGCAACTGCTACTGGAAAACCGAACTCATAATTTTCAACCACTGTTAGAAGACAAAGACACCTGAATTTGCTCGTGATTGATCTGTATCTTCGTTCGGAAATCATCGTTTTTGTGTGGTTCTGAATGACCTTCAAATAACTTAAGATTCACTCCAAATTTATCTAACTATTTTTTTCTTTACTTTCTCGAATCATTAAGAAAAATTGCTTTATTTTTACCTGATCATTATAGTGAAAATGTTCGAAATAAAAATGTAAATATCTATTTGAAATATTTTTTTAAATATTTTTCCCTGTTTTCATTTTAAATATTATATATATCAAGTTTCAATTTGGAGCTTTATTGTAACGTATATTTTGACAAAAATATAATACATTTTGTTCGTTAAATTATACAGCACATTTTCCAGAAAATTAATGTATAAGTTACAAGAATTATTTTACTTCTGAAATAACTAAAACACTTCCTTTATTACAGGATACAGGACCTCAACTATTACAATTATTGCATATCCGACATTGTTTAAATAAAGCTGAATAGGAAATGACTGGTGAAAACTATGCTATGAATTATAAGAAATCCGAAGAAAAGAACAACAAACAGAACGACTTTTCTAAACTTGCAGAAATATATCTTACCAAAGATAAATTGAAAAATTCTGCAGGAGATTCAAACAATTTAAATAAGAATAAAGGTTTGAATTTATGTTTTTATATTGGAGCATGAATTATATTCATTTTGTTGAAATTGGGTTGAGGGATTTGTGAGATTTGAGAAGTCTCTAATTTTTCCTGTATTATTCTGCAATGTCGTTCGGATTTTCTTTAACAATCATTATATCATAGATAGACATTTAACAAATATTAAATTAATATTATTTTTTTTAAACTATCAAAGTTTTCACAATTAGCACGCTAAGATTCAAAATTTAAAGCAATGCTTTCTCGGAAAAAAAATTCGTAGTCATATTTAAATATAATAAAATTAATTTGACTCGTAGGTTTTGGTCTTGATCATTAGTAAATGAATATGGGAAAAAAATAAACTTCGTAGTACAATATTTTTCTGATGTAATACTTCACC
>BMAW01011259.1:297203-309834 GCA_019974015.1 Nephila pilipes | reverse complement strand
TCTCGGGACGTATTGATCCATGTGTTATTCCTTTCATAATGACATATCTACTGTTGCTGTTTTTAGAGCTAATTTATGTTGTTGTACAGTTAGTCAGAGAAGCAAATCTATTAAATGTTTTAAAAGTATGTTTAAAGAGATAAAAGCTTCCTAAAAAGTTTTTAGTCTCTCTGAAAATGACATAAATTTTGAGCTAATTTTTCGAAGTATTAGTTACAGAAACTCTAGTTAAGCTTTCCAATGGAAGCAAATTTAATAAAGTTAATAGGTTTTTAAAAAATTTCATAAATTATAACTTTGAATTCCAAAATGTGTTCGTCCGTGTACACGTGTATGAGACACAGTGAGAAAGAAAATATAACATCCTTAACCCAACGTTTCTGTATAATTCAGTCATTTTACACCCTGACCATGCTACAGATATGTAACCCTGGTACTAAGATCACATTTTTATATTTTTGTTATACGATCACACAGATACATACGTGGTGTGACTTTTAATTAACCTATAACTTTTAACCAAAATAACTTTTGAGTTGTTAAACATAGCACTAAAAGTATTTTTTTATAAAAACGAACTTCAAAAAAGGGATTTAATGTACGTTTATAAGGGTTTCGAAGTGAGAACCGTCAGAGGTGATGCAATGGAGCTACCCAGTCACAAAAATGTCTAACAAATTAGAACGTTTCCTTTTTGATGCTTGAAAATGAGCTATTCCTGAAGTGTTTAGGTAATAATGTCAGTTGGGGTTTCTTGTTGTAATCCAAATCTTTCATATGACTACCAAAGAAGAAATCATATGGATTTATATCTGATTAATAAGGTGTCCAATGCAATGAGCCAGGATAATGATTTGAGTAGTGATAGGCAGTAAATCGGGTTCTAAATTCAATGATTATGATAGTAGAAATACTGCTTGTTCTATTTGATGGGCACAGTTCTGCATTAACCAATATTCACCGGTGTTCATTCCCAGATTGCTAATTGGTAGGGGGCGGGCTGTCTTAGTATTACTTCACAGATATAAATGTGATACAAATTTGACTTAAATCGGACAATCCGAAACATGTTAAATAGTCTCGAAATTCACTTAAAAATAATGAATTTCTCTTTCCCTAACCTAAGAAACATATATGTATATATATATATATATATATATATATATATATATATTACAAGGTGATTCGAAACTCATGGGAAAAAATTAAAGGGGTGATAGAGTAGAGATAGGGTGACAAAGCATTGACAGAGAGTAAGCTCTGAACCACCAGACGGCGTTGTAATGGAAAGCATAATACGCAAATTTTCTTCAACATCGTCATTTCCATTGTGGATTTCATGAGGCATAGCCTTTTCTGATTACTGTACGTCGTCTAATCTTCAAAATCAGTAGGTGAGGTAATGTTTTGCTTGAAGTCTACTAAAATCTACCAAAAAGTGCCACAAAAAACATCGTTCACCAATGCCAAAAGCACTGCAAAAATTTAAAAAACGCATTTGTGTAGTATTAGAAATTATTGATAGTGTAATACTACAAAATGTGTGGAAAGAACCTGGTTACATATTAAATGTCCGTTGTGTAACAAAAAATAATCATAATTCAAATAATTACAAATGAAAAAAATCTTAGTATAATTTTCTTAAATTTCGTGTATCGCATATTGTAATACGAGGTGTGGCTATCAAATAACGATACCGACTCTGCTACAGAAGAAGTATGCTTACACCAAACGCCAGCGATCGACAGATGTTTAGGGTGAAGTTTTCTCTTTCGAATGTAGTACCTCTCTCACGTAAGCAAATCCGTAAACCGAAGTCTTCGTTTGAATAAGAGTTATTTTCTTATTCCGCCGGAAATATACTAAGGTAACAATAGAGCAACGAACTATTGTGAAATTTTAAATGAAGCTTGGAAAAGACGCTACGGAAACTTATAATTTATTGAAAGAAGTGTATGACAATGAATGTTTGTCCCATGCATGTGTTTTTGTGGGGTTTAAGCTTTTTCAAGAAGGCGAAGAAGAAGTTGAAGATTAATTGCTTCCGTTTTTCCTTTACACGTCAAAAACGAGTGACAACACAAAAAAAATATTTAATCTGGTTTGATCTGATCGTCAGTTAAGTATTCGTGCGCTTGCTGAGATTGTAGGAATTGAGAAAAATTTTGTACTCAGAAATTTACAAAAAAGTTTTAGGCAAAATGAGTGTGCCAAAAGGCTGATTGAAATTTTCACGTTCGAACAAGCAGTTAGCAAAAATGTCTGTACTGATACTTTGTATGTCATTGAAAATGGCAGACACTTATTGGAAAGGATAATAATGGTGGATGAATCGTGGTTTCTTACTTGTGATCCTTAAAAGGAATCTCCAATTCATGTACTGGAAGAGTTCATGTTCACCAAGAGCCAGGAAAGCTCGGATGAGCAAATCAAAATTCAAAGTAATGGCGATTTTTTTTTCTTTTTCGATATTAATGGACTTGTGTACTTTCACTGGATTCCTGGATTTTAATCAATATTACAACCTTATGTTCTAACTGATCTCCAATAAAATAAGAAACACAAAACGACCTGAAATGTGGAAGACAATTCAGGTGTTCTCCTGGACAACGCGACCAAGACAACGCACCGGGTCATTCCGCTTTGCTTGTAAAGAGCAAGGTACCAAGTACAGCACCCCAGCGAAGGACCATCCGCATTATTTTTGCAGGATCTAGCATAATTCGACTTCACTTTGTTTCCTAAGTTGAAATCTGCATTAAAAATAATAAGATTTGGGTTCGTTGAAGCTGTGCAAGAGAAAGAGTGGTGCGTGTCGCAAAGGAGCTGACAGATGAAGACTTCAGCACTGTTTCGAAAAATGGAAGATTTGCATGGAGCGTTGAAGGGATAGGGGAGAGGTGTATATTGTAGGTGATAAAAACTAAGCATATAGGAAATCAAAATAATATGTTTTACTGAGTCAGTTAGGTTATTTAATAGCCATACCTCGCAGATGTGACATTTTCAAAAATAGAAACATTTAAAATCCAGCCATTCGTTAGTGCTAATAATTATTAGTCAGTAATTCATAAGAGCTTGCATAATTATTGCTCTTACAGGGGTAGAGGGGAAGCACAGTACTCTTGAATTTACACAGTTTTCCTACACTGATTCTTTATCTATGTTATGAATTAGATAGAAAATTGTTTCACTTATCGAGGATTAAAAGTGTATTAAGTCTTTCTTCTATGTGATTAATTACAACAAGCCCAGGGATGGAGCAATCAAGTTCTCACAAGAGAGACTTATTTAGCAGATTAGTTATTTTTATTTTAAAAAATTATTTTATAAGCTTATGTTCTTGCCATAAGCTCAACTTATCCTCACTTGCAGCGTCTACTTCTCTTATTCATTTTTTCTGACTGCTTCCAAGATGAGCATTATATTTAAAATAGGAGATACCTTTCCCTTATAACGTGAGGTAATCGCGGAAACCAACTTCAGGAAATGAACGGAAAATACAGGAGAATTTACTTATTTTGAGAAAACTTCCAAATAATGAGTGGTAATGATATAATTGACATATATGTTCTTCAACCATCTTTTTAAAGAAAATAAAAATTGAAAAATTATTGTATTTTCCTTTTTCTGAAATAATATAATCACGGGTAAATAGTAAATAATTTTAAATGATGAATTATGATTAATTTTATTAAATAAGATTTTGTATACTCTCTGTAACGCTGGAAAGTAAAGGATATTCGTGAAACAGTACGAAAGCCTTTATTCTATAAGTTGACCATTAATGTATATCAATTTGTTTTCAATTTTGAATGCTTTACAGAAGTTAATGATATATCTGTACCTGATAAGGCTACATTACTGAAACTTCAATATTTTCATGAGTATGGTTTTGCCTGAATTAAATCTTATAAAATAAATAATAATATGCATTTTCTTTTATCAAGAGAAATAATTTTGATTCGATGAGTATCAAATGGGAAAATTTATGCACATTCCATGCCAACTAAAAGAAACTACTGACAAGAAGAACATTTTGGAAAAATTTCACCAATTTTTACGCACTATGGCGTAAATTGTTCGCTTCGGCCCCAGACTTTAACATTTAACTTTAATGCTATTAAAGTTAAATGATTCAGAGTGGCAAATTTCGGTCGAAAGCTCTCTCAGGGGCTTATCCTCTTCAGGTGAGTACGGGTATCACTCATAAAAGGCACTCCACTGATTTCTTTTCATTTGCTATAGAGTTTGCTGTCTTTCGTATATCCGGATGACGCTCTCCCAGGACCCTGTAATGATCCTTCTCAATAGTTTGGACCATCATTCTTGTCAAACCATTTTTAACTTTTGTCCTCTATTTTTTTTTCAAATGTCTACATCAAAGTTACGCCTTATTTGGTACTCAGCTGTCTTTTGCACACGTGTCGCCAATAAACATCAACAACATTCACTCACATTCAAATCGAACTTTTGAATTTTATAAATATTTTTTAGACTCATTTCTCCTTTTCAACATCATCATAGACATAAGAGCGCTCTTGCACATAGTTAGAAAGTGGCTTTGAGGCCGATTGTTTAAGGTGAGAAAGTGATGAAGCACTCACATTGAATTAAATAACTTATATATTGAATCACACAAACACACTATTTAAGTATCGGTCACATTCTAAAATAAGATTAACAGTTTCAAAGATAGTATGCTAATTCTCAAATAAATGGTGTAAAAAGGATTTGAATACGCTCCATAACAATGTAATAATCGTAGACGTCTCACTCATCCGACCCCATTGCCGCTTGATAACAGAGAGCAAGTCCAACTTATGTCTATGGTGCTGTGGAAAAAGGGAAAGGAGTCTAAAAAATGTCCAACAAATTCGAACTTTAGGCCTCAAAACACATTTTCATATTGCCACAATAAAATGTTTGCTTTAAATAGGGTAAATATGGATGTCGAAACAACTAATTTCAACTATCTCTCTCTCACGTAAAATTTGTTTAACCCTTACAAAGACACACTCTTCTTGAGAGCAAAATGGGTTTCAAAATAGACTTCGAAATTTAAGTGGCATCAATAATTCTTCAATTTCTCACAAAAATTTTTATAATTTGATTTTTTAAAATCTATATTCTATGGATATGGGTTAATTTTCTTGTGAGATAATGCTTAAATTTTCCTTAGTATGATGGATTCATCTGTATGTACTAAATTTATACAAAATAGATTTTAACATAAATTTGCACCTTCTGCAAAAGGGGTATATATGTATCGGGAAGTATAATACAATGATAAGGCATAAAAGAAAGGATTAGAAAGATGGAATATGTATTAAATGTTCTTATTTTCACTCTAAAGATAGATTAGAGAGATAAACGCGAATAAAACTGATAAAATAAACATAAAACACTTATGAAAAGTGTAACCTTGGTGTTCTGAAAACAACAGTTTCGTCATCTTGACCATATAAGGCCTGTCATTAGGAAAGCTACCTGTACCGTATACCATATAATATGATGTTCAAATAAAATAATGCAATCTTTGAATCCAATCATACTACCTGTATATATTCACTGCACCTATAGAACTTCCAGGGAATTTTTTTTCGTAATCAGTGGATTTCTAGGGATAAAATGTACTGCATGAGTTATTTTGAAAAGATATTCTCTATCTGATAATTTTTTTTCACAGAGAGTACGAAATTCCAGCCCATGCTGCGACAGTGCTTCCTTAGCCCTCCTGCTCCAGACGTGGTTATGTCCTTCGAAGGAAAAGAACTCAATCTGGAGAATGAGGTAGCCCTTCCCCATGGAAGCATCATTGAGTTGAGATGCTCAGAGGTAGGGTTGTTTAAGTTCGTTGGGCAGCCTATCATTCGGTGTGGGAATGGACAATGGAATGCTCCTCCCCCTCTATGTCAACCAACTAGCGTGCAGAAAAATTTCTCAGGTGAGTATCGAAAATTTATGACAAATAACTTTTTAAGTAACATACGAACACAGACCAGTTTCAAATGTCAAACACAAAGAAGATAAAATTACCTAAACATCGATAGTTTACCTGTCTGCATATGACATATTTTTTGTTCCGAGCACATATGCGACGAATCTTTAATATAATTTCTATAACTACAGCTTTACCAGTATCAATGAATAAAGCTGTTACATACCCATTTAATGATGTGTGACCTCGACGGTGCCAAGTATCATCACAAGATACACCACAACTTGTCTAACTCTCCTGCTTATGATTCAGCTCTTTCAATTCAGAAGCCACATTATTCATGTTATCCTCTGTAATAATTGACGTAACATTCAACAAATTCTTTTTTACAGTTTCTGAAAGATGAATCTGATAAATGTGACATATATCTAATACAGCACTCAACTTTTTCGAAATATTATAGCCTTTTATAATTAACAGCCTACCTATACAAACTAATTGACCTCATTCATCTTGTTTATTCTTAAGTTGATGAAAAGCTGTAAACAAAGCTGCAGTGTGTTTGGAAGTTTTGGAATATTTTGGAAGTTTTACTGCTGAATGCATTACCAGATTTCTCGAAAAGAATCTAAATATATTGTAAAATGTTTTTTTTTTGTTTCAATATAAGCAGTGAATATTTTTAAATATAAAAGAAACAAAGAAGTATTTATAAGAAGACTTAAACTTAAGGTTTCGAAAAAGGGACTTCTAGCAATTTTCTTAGAAATTGTCTAAATTAAAATTCCTATAACTTAATTTCTATGTATCGTAGATTCAAATGTGAATGTAACTTTAGAAATGAAAATTTAAACTATTTTAATGGATAAATAAAAAAATTCGATTTCTTTGTCTCCATTCGAGTTTTTAACATAGTCGAATACCTTAATAATGCAATAGATTTTATGGAAAATGTGCCTAAAGTTAAGTACATCATTTATGAAGGCAATTACGTCTGCTGATCATCATTTTCTCACACATAATTATTTGGGTTTATAAATATAGGTTTCTTTTTATAAATACACAGATAAACAAACAGACTAATATTTCGAAGTTAAAATATGTCTTTCTTTGATTTACTTTTTTAAAAAAAAAAAAAAATGAGAACAAAAATGAGAAATTCCGAAAAGGCTACAATAAGACTTACCTATGGAAACAATTGAACAAGAATGTTCAAATTTTTACTCTGGTAGGTTTTTTTTCCGACATTCTCATAAGAAAATAAATCTCTAAGTATAGATTATATATGAAGGTGATTCAAAAAGTATTGGTATTTGAAGACAGATGACACCTTTAGAAAAATTGTTTTTTCCAATAGGTACTGCCCTCTGTTTCACAGAGTCGTAACCAATTTGACATTGATTCTTAAGCGAGTTTTGATTTAGTTGTCATTTGCTGCCCAAACAAAAATTGATTGCTGTCGTAACGAGTTGTAGATGTCAGTTTGTGTCCAGTTATCAATGTCGTTGAGACCAGGATTTAACATCTTACCGCTGCAATGAAGCAAAAATTAAGGCGTTGGGTTGCTTCCGGTGACTCTGCTCCAAAGAAAGCGAAGATGATTCCATTGGCTGGAAAAGTTATGATGAAGAAATTTTGAGATGCGAAAGGAATCATGATCATGAATACATGAGACTGAGACACTTAAAAATTGTCTAGTGAGTCATGATACTTACTAAAACAAACCTTTTTCGATCCTACGAGCCTCATCTCTCGGAATTTGTGAGGACTTATTGAACGACCATGTACAAAGGTAGTTAAAACAGTACATGCGTTAAAATGTAAAATACGTCATTAGGAATGGAAATAGAATATCTATTGTAATATTTACCATTTATCATTTTTAATTTTCTATGAAGTGTGTCGAGTATGACTCCCTTCGTATCCGAAAATAATCGTCACCAAAATCTTTCCGAAGAGACCGTCTTCGTATGTTTTGAAGTAAGTTCTCCAGAAACAACCCATTGTTTTGTGTGTTAGTTATTTAGGTATATGTGCATAGTCATGAATTCAAATCTCACTGATGGTATCAAATTGAGACGACAGCAATCAAAATTTGATAATGCAACCATTTACTTCCAAATCAAAACTACCCTATGACTGAGCACCAAATTTGTTCTAGCACCATTTAACTGATTATAGCATACAATAATAACAAAAACTTCTTAGAAACCCGTTAGGTCGTTAAAACATAAGTACTTTTAGATCCAATCTCATATTTTGCATTTATAAACAGTTACATGCATTTCTTCTTCTTTACAAAACGTATTAGACTTCATTCAGCTCAACATATTTCTTTTATTTCGATTCTTTTCGTATGCAGCTGACGCAGCACCGACGATTACCTACAACGTAGTGTCCGGAGACGCTGGGATCACTTCTTCCGGTCAAGTGGTCATTTTGCCCAACTCTATCATCCACTTCGATTGTTTGTGGCAAAGGCAGGATGGGAATCCGAACTGGACATGGACTGCTACTCATAGGTATTGCTTGCATTTCCCATTGAACTAATGATAGGTAAAAGTGGGATTAAATAGATCAGACATCTATGTCTTGAAAATCGCTGAACAAATTAGTTTGAAGAGGGAAGTAGTGTGTTGGAAACGTGTTGTGTTGCCAAAGTGATTTTGCAATCCTACCAATTTACATCGTTAACGGCTCACAGTGTAACATTAGGGCTATGTGTTAATTAATCAAATCATGCAATTAATCTTTTAGGAGCTTAGCTTAAAAAGGCTAGTCTTGTCGCAATAATGGTCCCTAGGCTCTTGAAAGACTTTCCCCATCTGTCTCTTTGTTACGGGGTTTGCTTATTTTGGTAAACACGGGTGACGCCTCTTTGGCGCCTCTTTGAAAATAACTTCGTTTAGCAAATATTTCGTATATATCCATTTATGACAATTATATACTCATATATGATAAACTTGGTTAATAGTTTTTGGCATTGCCTGACATAATATACCCGTTTTGCTAACGAATCAACCAGCCAATCCTTCAAACATTATTTCACTTAAAAACATATTTTTTACTATATTTAAGGGGCAAACATTTCAATTACCGCTTACTCAAAATAGTTTTGCTCTACTATTAATAATTCAGATTTGATATTTATTTATAAAACGTAACGAATAGCGTCTCAAAAGCAACCATTAACAATAAAGTGATTTTCAACATTTGGTAATAATAAAAATATTTAAAAACGAAAACAAGAGAGATGAGCAACAAAAATTGTAAAATTAAATGTCAAAAATAATTCTTTTCATTTCTTGTAGAAAGATGGTCACAACTGGTTTAGTTTTAAAAGATAAATTAAAATTGTGTGTCTCATTCCAATTGACCAAATGATTTATTGATAATTTATTTCAGTCGGACTTAAAAACAAACGAGGATTATTAGCGACGAACCTTGTAATTTTGAACCTCGTTCGAACAAGGCGGACCACACCTGTGTTTGCACCTCTCCCTCTAAACTTCCACACCATGCCTACGCGTGGCATTCGGACCTCGACTGCAATCCAAGTGTATCAGCCCAGCCACATGACGAGAGTTTATTGGCATCAGTACTCGAAAATCGTGACTCGAGGATGCAATGCCGACCGTGAGCCGACCGTGAGCGACCATGTCTATTTGGCTTCCATGACCACTTTCAAATAGTCAAAAGCTATCGCATTGAGTCTGTAAAGTGTATTGTGACACATTTCGAAACTAGAAAAAATTTGGTCAACTCGGGAAAATCATTAATTTCGGAAGTTTTGTTGTAATCCCAGTGACAAAATAAAATGTTTATAGCTTCGACACATATTTGTTTCATTTTTTCCCTCTCTTTCCGCGGAACCCTGAAAGACAATATCCTAGCGCATGGGCTATCTCGGCAGAAGAAAGAGGCTGGAAGTACCGACTGTCCATTTATTATGCCAAGGAGTCTGATGACGGAATCTTCACGTGCACCACACCTAAGGGTCACTCCAACGAAGTGCATGTCAGAGTCAGAAGTAAGTCAATTTATCTCACTCTTTTGAAATCGAATTCATGCTTTCACATTAAAATATTATATTCTGAGTTTCTCTATTCATCAGGAATTTTTTTGAATCCCTCTGTAAATTTACCTAATATCTAAACATCGTGTAATTACTATATACAAGTATTAGATGAAAATAATCCCACTTACAAGTAGGGGTAATATGTAGCTTAAAGCAGTATTTTTCAATGTGTTTTAAGTAAGGGAACTCTAAATTCACTCATTTCTTATGCTCGAATAATTTTCAATACAAAATAAACTTTTTACCAGGAATGGCCAACTATTTTGAAATCAAAGACGTATTGAAAAAAGTATGTTGCTTTCCCCGTTCAGGACAGAGATCATGTATACGTGATCGCGCCATTCTCCCTTCACGGCCCACGTTATCGTATATGTGACAGGTGTTTCCGTGCCACCAGACCCATGATGACATTGATTGTGATTTCAAATTGGAACGTTTTATTTGAATTTTTAATTGCCATTAGATAACGATAGAGGTTCGTTATATTTTTAAATATCATTTTATAGAGTATTGACCTTCAATTACCGCTTTTGTTACCGATTTTTTTTTCCTGCTGGATTAGGGGAATTTAAAAATTTAAACAACTGCATTTGTTTGCTTCTTTTGGTTGGATTGCGCAATTAAAGAGCTGTGAATTACTGCGCACTGGGTTTTTCTTTATATTTGATGGATTGGGGGCGATGTTTATTGGTTAAGGTTGGAAATAGACTTATCGTTCGCAAGATGGAATTTTGTATGTTTTTGGATCAGTTTTATCTTCACTATCACGGCGAAAAGATTGAAATATCTGAGCGAAAAGTCAAGGAAACAAAGTGTTGTGTGCAAAAAACGTTTCGTCAGAGAATAAAAAAGCAAAGCTGATGTATTATAAATGCAAAATTTGCAACGTCGGACTTTGTCCTAAACAGTGTTTCGAAATGTCTGATAAGTTTTAAAAGTTTTAAGTATTATTAAGTAATTTTATTTCATTTATTTTAAATTTTTTTTTGTATTCGGCTCTCTAATATTTAACCTATAGTTTAAATATTTGTAAATTTAAGAAAAAAAAATTGTCATTTATATTGTTATTTTTGTAGCTATATGATTTTCTTTTTATAAAAATGAATATAATTTCTTTAAAATTCGCAATTATTTTTTAAATAACACAAAAATTTTACTACGTACATTTAGATGCTATGAATGATAATAATCTGTAAGTTCCAGCGTATTTAATTACATGGATGATTTTATATGAATTTTTATATGAAATTAGGCCTAACGAGGAAAATCATTCTCGAGGTCCCATCGGTGCCTTCACTTTCAGAACGCACAAGCCTGGGAAAGGAGTTCTTTCTTTTTTGCTGGTCTTGAAAGGGTTAAAACTACTATTGTGGATAGTTAATAACGTATACTTAAAATAAAAAATTTTAAAAAAAAAACTATTTCTTTGAGGCAGAAAAATAAAGTAGAATTTTTTTTCGACCAGTAATAAATTAAATGAAAATGTACAGAAAATAACAGTTTATTGTCATAAATAAAAAAATGCATAAAAATAAATAGAAATGAGAAATTTTCAAGCCAGCTGAAACTGTTTGGCTAAAAAGTAAAGCGTTCTACGTACTCCAACTGCCTAACTATTTAACTTAGATCGAGCAGAGTACTTAAGTTTTTAGTTTAAAAGTTTCAGCTGAATTGAGGCATGTCCACTTTTTTTATACTTTTGATAAGGATGAACATTTTCATTTGATTTCTTACGACCGAAGAAAAAAAAATTATTTTTTACTTTTGAATACATTTTCACTCTTTGGACACATAGAAGTTTCTCTTTTTTTTTCGGAACCTTATATATATATATTATTTCTTATTTTCTGGTCTTTATTTTTGAAATTTCTTATTTTTTTCTCTGTAGTAAATTCTTTTTTGGTGTTTTGTAATTGGATATTGAATAGTTATCCAAACTAAACATACAATGTTGGCCACACAAAATGCAACACCCTGAAGGAAGCATGCAAACCATGTGAAATTTACATCATGCGTTTGCGAAGATGAGCTATGCAAATCATTAGCATTGCAGCGTAGACGCACATTACGGGTGACCGTAGCGCCACTCGCAAGCGCTATATAATGGGAGAATAGATTGGTGATTTGAAGTACGGCAAATGTTTTTTCGTGCGTTTTTTTGCGTAAGCTGTTTACCTATGCCTCGTGTAAGACATCGAGTGTATTTTGACCAAGTTTCTGAATTCGACCGAGGAAGAATAGTAACCTATAGGGATTGCGGATTATTCTTCAGAAAAATCGGTCAACATGTTGGACGAAACCAAGCAACTGTGATGCGAACCTGTGATCGCTGGATGCAGGAGGGAACAACTGACCAACGGGACCGATCGCACCCACCTCGTTGCACCACTGTCCGTGATGACAGGCAGATTGTGCGCATGGCAGGGATGGATCGCGCAGCCACATCACGAATCATAACACAACAGATTCAGTCTGCTACGCGTCATTCGGGGTCCGCTCGTACCATTTGACGTCGTTTGCAGCAGAGTGGAATGTCCTCATGACGTCCATTGCTTCATTTAACCCTTGACTCGAAACCACAGGCATTTGCACCGCTAATGGTGCGATGAACG
>BMAW01011259.1:245536-297193 GCA_019974015.1 Nephila pilipes | reverse complement strand
GTGGTCCTCCCATACCTTCAGCGCTTGCATCAGCCATATTCCAACAGAATAATGAGTGATCACACGTGGCACGCAATATTCAAGAGTTCTTTACTCATCCGATTGAATTGCTTCCTTAGCCTGCTTGTTCTCCCGATATATCGCCAATCGAAAACGTGTAGTTCATAATTGCACAACGACTGGTTCGGGATACACCACCCGCTACTACACCAGATCAACTTTGATAATATGTGGAAGCCGCATAAACTGCTGTACCCCAAGGATACATCCAAAGCCTCTTTGATTCTATGCCGAGGCGTGTGGCAGCGGTTATATCCAACAATTGTGGCTACACTAACTATTGATTTTGTCATCATCAACACTTCACAAAAGGCTGTAATTTTAATTGTTTGATGTTTCTACAACATGTTATCTGCCAAATAAATTTCGCTGTGATATCTCTGGTCCTTCTGGGTGTTGCATTTTGTGTGGCCAGCAGTGTATATGTAAGTTTATATTATCCGCAAAGAGGACAGTGAACTAGTACTAAGTTTTCCCTTTTTATGAGAATGAATAAATAAGATATAGAAAATTTATTAACTTTTTAACATTCTTGAACTGACTTTGTGAGACTATTTTAATTACTTCATCTGTGCTTAGAATTAAGTTGAAAACTTTAGATTTGAGTTTCGGTTGATATCTAAGATGATTGACGAATCAAGTAACTCGGATATACCATATCCTTATATGAGCGTTCCCTGACCTTTTTTCTGTAGGTTAATGAAAGGAACAAAGCTTATAAAATAATTCTCAAACACAATAGATGATCTAGAAATCGCCATTAATCAAAAGACTCAAGATTTTACTTCCAGTATTTTGAAAAGAATTTCTCAAAATATGCCTCTAGTATTCATCTTTGCCTGCTAGAAAGCAGCAGACATTTTGAACATTTATGGGAAATGTAAGCTCAAAAGATTTTCTACGTTATGTTAAATGTTCTTTTTTACTATTAGCATAAAATTAATTGGTTACAGTTCGTAGTTTTTGTATGAGCATGATAAATTTGAGGGAATTTTCAGGACATTCTGTACTTTTGACTTTGTATGTAAGTGTAATAATACTTTGTAAGTAAGTGAATTATTTTGAATTATGTAGTGTTAAATACCTTTTCAACCCTTCTATGTAGTAAATAGGTGTGTTACAGTAAAATTGTAAATGAATGAGTTGGCAATTATCTTCTATATTTGCAAGTGGCTTCTATTATTTTAAGAACAAAACATAAAATATATCAAAAAAAGAAAACCAGAGGTACAAGAAAGAAATAAGAAAAAAAAATTCTCTTTTTTTTATTTTTCTCAAAAACTGCATAGCTTTCTTAACTTAAAACAATACAAATATAATTGGAAGACACAGGTATTATTTTATTCAGTTATGAGGAAGATACATATATTATATTAAATTTTAATATTTTGATGTATCCAAATTTCAGGATTCGTTTCATTTTTTAAAAAAAATTGAAAAAAAAATTTTTTTTTGAACAAAAGTATTTATTTCGCGCTACTCTCACAAATTTTAGTTGCTAATACATGTGGATTTGTTCCGAGTCAGCAAAAGCTAGGGCAAATGAATTAGATGCCAAAGGAGTGAAACTACTCCACTAATCTTAACAACCAGTGATTTAATCATTGAGAAAGTGTTGAGTTAGCAGTTTGTGTTGCAGGCATTAACATAAAATGAAGTCGTAGAATTTCAAAAACAGGACGAAATATTTACTTTAATCCTATTACAATGTTTGGTTCCCAATTTAAAAATATTGAAGGTTTTGTGTTGTGTGTGTGTGTGTGTGTGTTTTGTGTGTGTTTGTGTTGTGTGTGTGTGTGTTGTGTGTGTGTGTGTGTGTGATTCAGTAAAAAAGCAACACAAAATACATAGGTTATGCTTAACAAATATTTTTTTTTTAAAAAATTACATTATTTTGTTCAAATAAGCATTTAGTATACATATATGATTATATACAGTATTTTTCGAATAGGAAGAGTTCTTTTCAGAAAATCTTACAAGCATATCCGATGCCAAAAATAAACTAAGGAATTAAAGTCAGATGTACTTAAAAAGATGGACCATAAAATAGTTGTAATCAATACGCTCGGTTGTATAATTAAAAAAATTATGAGTGAGCGAATTTTTTTTATTTACATCACATTTAGAAGCAACACGAGGCCCTGGTAACGAACCTTACCATTCTGAACAATGGTCAAGTGACGAGGATGATATTTCACGTGGTACGCCACTCTACTAACTTCACATCATTCCAACGTGAGCACGTGCTTTGGACGTGAGTAATGGGCAAAAGCTCTTAACCATGACCATTCAGCTACCCTGGATTCAAAATGAATAGATAAAATGGCCCTACTGATTAAAGAGATAAAGTTGCAGTTAAATACATTTCATAAAAAGTTAATATACTGATATCAGTTAGTTATATATTTATATAGTTTCTACTTAAAAATTCTCCTTTAAAATATATTTGTGTGTATTTATTCTATACGTTTCTATTAATTATTAAATGCATTATACAGATACAGTATTGCGTTTAGGTCTTATAATAATAAACTGATTTTATAAATAGTATGTTTTGAAAAAAAATATTTCAATTGAGTTATCTTTTTGAAGATTTTATATAGCTCTCTTTCTTTCCTTAACTAAACACATAAATTATAACCCAGGCATATAGTTATTAGTTTGTATTTCTGGGAATTCATTCAACTAATATATCAGAAAATATTCTCTGAAAAAAATGCCTCACATATATATTTTCAGATGAACGAGTTACGCGATGAATATTTTGAAAATAAGAAAATTTAAAATCCTTTTCTACCTATATAAGCAGAAATTCGATTGGCTGTAATAAATCGTTTTTCCCAGTGGGTATTTTGAAATGTATCGAATGTCACTGAATAATGTTTCCCAAAATCGAACGTAATATTTGAGTTTTCTTCATTTTTCTATCGCGATATCCAGAATTTTCAATATATTTCATACTGTTCATTGCTTGAAAATAAGAAATATGATATTTCGTAGAAATTTGTCACTAATCCTTTAATTTAATTCATTTACAAAAATGTTATTTTTATGCGATATTTTTCTTATTTGAAAAAATTGAATATCATTATCGAATTCTCTTGGAATGTACACATATATGAAAGAGAGAGAATGGTTCAAAAAGTATTTGTTTTTGACGACAGAAAAATTTACTAAGGCAAGTTAGTGTTACAACTGTGAGCTACCATCTATTAAATGACACCTAAGCCAATATGACACCGATTGATAGGTTAAATTTAATTTTTCACTTACTTACTGCCAAAAATAAATTCGATTGCTGGCTTGTTGAGTTATCGTTGTCATTTTGCATCGAGTTATCCCCGCCATTGAGAATTGAATCTATCATAATACATAAATCAAACAGCAATTAAAACTGTATTATTTGCTATATGAGTGAGTGAAATTTGAGTTATATGGCTCGAGAAACCAAATCTAGCTATGTTACGTTAAATAATGTGTATCAATGGTCTAGACATTTCAAAATGATGAAAAAAGGATAAAAATTAATTTTCAAGAATATTCAAAAGGAAACAAAGATCGCTAAGATATCCCAGGAACTCATCACTGTGTTTACCAAAGACAAACCTCATGGGAAAGAAAAGGACAATGGGGTATCTTGGGATCATTATGCTTGTGCTTAAATAAAAAGATAAGACTCTGAGGTAGGTTATTTCCAGTAAATTTGCTCCGAAGAATATGAAGATGATCGCATCGACCGGAAACGTTATGGCGCTGATATTTGCGATGGCGAAAGGTGACGTGCTCATATACTTCTTCGAAAAAGAAAAACGATCAAAGGGCAATTCTATAATGAATTACTTAATTCCCATTCTAACATGGCTATTTTTAGAATCGCTTTTGTATGTGTGTGAGTGGTGCCAAATGTTGTCTTTAAAAGTTATGTTAAACTAATTGCTTTAAAATGTAAATATGAAAACTATAAATGGTATAAGTCATACTGTAGTGATATAATGCAATCTACAAAATTCATGCATTTCATTTTATTCATTTATTTATTGCACCTTGGAAATTATTAAGCGAAAATTGGTTTGCATCGAAAAATGGAGCAGCGGTGTTCCGCTCCACACTCAAACTTATATATAGACGCTACATTTCATTTTTTGTAGAAATTTCTTTTTCTGCTTTTACACCACTTCTGAGATATTAACTGACTTAACTTTATTTTTTATTTTTAATAACTTTTATTTATTTAACTTTTTGTCTTCAAATTTCAGACAAGGAACAGACTTGATTGCTTCTTTATTCTATTGTATCTTTATCACCTTACTTTGGTGATTAGCGTAGTTTACGTTTAGCGCGTCACCTAGTGATTCTTAGAAATTTCTTTCTCTCTGGAGGTAACTCTCACTGATATGTTGTGTAAGCAAATATATTCACTTGCTTCTTACTATGCGCCTACAACAGGCCAGCGATAGAACATATCTACGAATCTTTTAACGAATTCAATTCTAGAACCAATGAAGCGGGTTTGAAACAAATTTACCGATCATTACTTAAAAATATGAAAAGTGTTTTTTAGGTGTTTTTTCTATCGAAGTCATGAAAACTGAGACCTTTTATTCTAACTGTTCTTAAAATCTTATTCTTAAGTTTCTTTATAGCCATCGATCTTCGCGAAAATGAAAGTAAGTTGCTTGTAAATGAATATATTTCCTCTTCTCTACATCTAACAATGATAGCTCTCAAATGGCTACCGACACAAGGATGAATTAATTTTAAGGAAAAAGAGATCTATTCTGTAGTGTGAAAAATCAAAAAAACATTCATAAGTATGTGAAATCCTTTTGGATTTCCTCGAAGAGGAGATGAGGAGATCGCAGTCTATCTTATAATTCCGTGACACTCCATGAGCCCCATAATTAAGTTGTCTGGTCCTCCAAGTTTTTAATTAAATGCTACCCAAATCTAATAAATTAAAATCTCAAACTCTGCAAAGAGATAGTCTGTCTCGTTTACATCGAGGTGAAGTGCTATGTAATTTAAATAGGGTTTTCGGGCCTTCAATTTTCGTGTACAAACAAAATTTAATTTAACAGCGTTCTATAAAGGTTAAACTTGGTGAAAAAAACGGAGAGCGATTAATATTGCATAAATGTGGATTGACTTAGTTTACATTAACCATATACTATAGCTTAAACATTCCAAAAGCTACATTTACCACAATAAGCGTTAAATATGCAACCAAAATTAAACTTTGTCGTGAGGTATGTTGATTTGCGGAATTTCCGGTCGTCTCAGTTTAAAAATATTTTAAATGCTTGATTCTTTCCGCTTGCAGAATGCATCGCATGACGAATACCAAGCCAATAATACATCGATTTTAAAGAGCTCCTATCAGTAGAATTATTTCTTTCGGTTGGAATGGGAACCTCCAAACAAAATAATAATGAAACAAATCGCTTGTCGCTTTTGCTTTTAGTGCTTTTCGCTTTGTTGTAAATGAAGCTTAAAATGTAATTCTCGGCTAGAAGTCTTATAAAAGTATACTCTTTTACAGGCAAGCCCGCATGCGAATTTCCAGGAGAACCCGCACACGGTCATGTGGTACCCACCAAGTTCCACTACGATATCGGGGAAATGGTCACCGTGGAGTGTCTGCACGGATTTAGAGTGCTGGGCGCCCCTCGCCTACGCTGCACCTCCACTGGGCACTGGTCGAGCCCGCTAGCCCACTGTAGGCCCATCATCTACCAATCATGATGATGATAAAGAAAGCTTCATTTCGCATCGCACTATCATTCTGTACATCAGCAGTGGACTGAGATGTTGGAAGAGGACAATTGCTGATATCGATATTTATTCCATGAATAGGAATCGTTTGGTTGATGAGTTTATGTTGGTGTGAATTTAACATTCAGTTCATACAGTAGGTGCTACTTTATGTAATCGTATTGGGATTCGGAATTTTGAAATGACATTAATAAAAAAGAGCATTTTCTTATTTTCCTGACACTTTTTATAACATTGTCAAAAAAGAGAATTTTTGATTTATTTTAAAAAAACTTCAGTTTTCGGAACACGAAATGAAACTAGTATTTTAAGCAAATTAACTTATATTAGTATATACTTTACAAATTAGTGGAAAGGTAAAAAGTTTATAATACATTTTATTAATGATGTTGATGAAAGGATATGACATTCAATGTTGAAAAATCTACGAGACATGTTTAGACGAAACATTCCTAGAGGGTTAGTAAGAAAATCATTTATCAGTTTTTTCAATTTTATAAAATATGCATTATAAATTTTTGATAAATCATACACTATTTGAATTATTTAAATCTAATAGTAATCTTTAAAATGATGATGAAAGTAAACTGATTCATATTTTTTTTAATTCGACATGTTAAAGAGATTGCCAAAAGAAACGACGATCAACTCAAAAGTAATTGCTACAATTTTCAAAGAATTGCTTCAATTTTATTGAAAGGTGAAAAAATTTGCAATACGAATTAAACAATAAAATCACTCTTGGCATGTTATAAATATCCCGATAAACTTGCTTAATGTTTTTATTATATTTCAAAATTGCATTTTTAAATTAAGAAAAATTTCGCATTTTAAGGCTTGGGCCTGCATTCAATTTTAAATCGTGTCACTATTTAGTTACAAGTCAAAATAGTATTATTTTTAATCGCGATACACATACTACCAACTCGATAGTTGTCTTTCAAAAAAAATTATAAAATGACGGTCATTTTTTGACTACGGATTCCTAGAAAACAAGTACCATTACTAAACGATCGTAGTATTACAATGAATGACTTCATCAAAACATTGTCTATGCAAACTAGCAACGTGGTTTTCTCGCAATTTACGCTTTTTAGGAAACCATGCTTTCTGGCTTAAGTAGATAACGTTTCAGTGAGATCATCCACCATATTATTGGGTCCACCGGATTATGGTTCTACTTTCCTAGAAATCCACAGCATAGCCTACCGGTGTACGACTCTGTCAACGAATGTATATTGCAGCGCGCGTACACAAGACAAAATAGCTGGTATGTGATCGACCATCGGGGTGTTTTAAGCTGTTTACAACTAAATTTAATATTTTGTTATTTTACGAAGAAATTTTTTGGTACTTCATGTTATAATCCTGCTATTTTCAGAAATACTTAAAGAAAAATGCGTAGTCAGTTAAGGAATTATGAAAAATATGAAGTTTTTAATTTTGAAAATTATAAAGTAATTAAAGGTTCCAAACATAGTTTATGTAAATCAAATATTTTTAATAAATTTAAATAATGTAGTTATTGAATGAGCTCAATTATTCGAATAAATGAAAAATCACGGTTAACTAGCTTAAGATGACTTGTAATAGTATGAGAAAACAAAAATTATGAAAATTAACATGGCATGCCTTCCCTTTTTCCTGATATCCTCAAACCCTTTGTTTTACATTGAAATGACCAGGTGGTCAAGTTCCATTTTGAGTAATAGTGTATCATTTTATTGTTATGGCTGCTTCCAGTTCATGAGTTGATGAAAACGGTTTATTATTAGCATAAAGTTTGCGACATATTATACTCCCAAAGATTTTCCTCAAGGTTCAAATCTAGATTTCGACTTGGCCATGACATAACATTAATATTTTCTTTTTAAAACCATTACTAGTGAAATTTAAGTGCTTAACAAAGAGCATTGTCCTGCTGAAATATCCAGTTAGCACTCCTTAATGAAGGTCCAAACGAAATCAGATGATCATAAAGTATAGTTTGATTTTTTGCAGAGTTCATACGCCCCGAAATTGTTCATAAATCACACAATCCATCATAACTAAAGGCTCCCCAAGCTATTGTTGATTCGCTTCCCATTTGTAGACTAAAATATTCTTTCTGTTCCTTCCACAAGTTATGTGAATAGTGTTTGTAGCCATCGGGGCCCCGTGAAGATTAAATTTATTTTATCCGGATACCTCGTTCCAGGACATAACCGTTCCGAGTCAGATTTTCCTCTCAATGGTGTTTCGATAGCTTCAGTGTTTTCTTAATTTTCATACATTTTGTATTAATATTTGACAATTCTTCAAAATTGTATAATATGAAGGTTTTTTTTTTTTTTTTTTTTTTTTTTTTTGCAGAAACGTCTTAAAATTGTATATGTTAAAAGACGTGTTTTTAATTCATAGTCGAAATAAATGTCAATTATCCCATGCCGTCAAAATCTTTTTCTTTTCAGATCCTTTTATTTTATCTGAATCATCATTTCTAATTACGGTATTGGGGTATTGGGAATGACAGTTTTAGAACACTTCATTAACCTAGTTATTTCTCTTTCAGATTTATCTCAATATCCTTTTAAAATAAAAAATTTTCGCAATTCGCCTTCAGATGACTCCTTAACCGCGATATCTTTAACCCAATCAAAACTTGCATTTTTGCTTTTCAGGTAATGCGATAATGTGATTTAATTCCTGCGTTTTATCGTCATGCTGATATGACGTGTAGTATGTTAATATTTTCAGGTAGACTTATAATTTCTTAAAAAATATCTTATTCAATTTTTTAAAAAAATGAGTAGATCTTAATAAGAATTTTAGATGAATTTTTAAAGTTGAAAAGAGCACAGAAAATGTTTCTGGATCCATTTTAAATGCAGACGCTTAAAATTTGCATATTATGTCTACTTTTTCAGAAATGCATAAATTCGTCAGTGGTTTCAAAATTTCTTAATTCACTGTTATTACCACAGTCTCATTTCTGTGTAAGGTTGGCCGTTTCCAGGCGCGTCACAACTAGAGGGGGATATAGGATATTTAAATTAAAGAACTGGTTGCTTTAGATATTATTAATTTTGAATATTGAATTCATAACTCAAAGATTAAAACATAATAACTGTATTTAAGCTTTGCTAATTCAAATTTAAAAAGATTTTGCTGCGTATATTTTAAAGCTATAGAGAATATCCATAACTAATACAGAAATAGAAAGGGTATTTTTCAAAAATGACGTTAGCGCAAAAGAAAGATGAAACTAAGGAATCAATGTGCCTTAAAAATTTGCATTTCATTCATATAGAATAAACGTTGCTTGCTGCATTAATTTCATTCCATTAATACAGATGCTCAATATATTTTCAAATATTTATAAAGAAACCCAGAAGCAACATAGTAAGACATTGATAAGAAAGAATTAAAATTTATATAAACACCACAATACTTAATTAAATATTTTCTAACATTTTTATAAGTTCTGTAAAAATTACTAAAACCAATATATTTATATTTTATGCGTGCAATTTTAAATACAAGAAATTATTTAAATTTTTAAAATAATTGTATGAATCCTTAAAATAATGAAAATAAAATTATGTTGAATGCTCGTGAATAAAATCTCTACAACTAATAGTTACATTCGCGCCTCTCACTACTAAACAGCTTAATCGGTGAACGATCGATTGTATATACACTAGCTCATTGAATACCACTCCCTTCACTTCATTTGATTTCTGACTTAATAAAATTTCATGACATGTGGCCTTTATTCTCGATTGACATCATTCAGTCCAAACTTCGAGAAACAAAACCCCCTTTGGGAGATAGACTGAACATGGATCAAGTTCATTTCTATTTCGCAATTTATTTACGAAATTCATGTTTAAGGGTTACAACAAAAGCTTCGTTTCTAGTTCACTTAGTAACAATTAATGTAACAGAAATTGGAGGAAAATGCAAACTAATTGATTAATTTAATAAACAACTGCATTCATTTATGAGCTAACCATTACAAATTAAAAATATCCGTTATTCGATCCATTCCAAATTCAATCATCATCTACTACATGGGATATGAAATGCAATTATATCTCTACTTATTGTAAATGTATCTAAATGTTCAAGTCCCCTGTAGAGTTATGCGGATGTAAGACCCCCTGAGTATAAATAAATGCAGCACAAAATTTGAACTCGTTATTTTAATTATTTCTTAATCTCTTTGGATCAACAAAGCTCTACGAACATGCCGTGTCCATTTTATTCATATATTGAGTTATTTATATCACTGAACATATAATCGAAAATCGAATCAAGAATGCAACACAACTCTTTAGCATTGATTTCATATTTTAACATACTCGCGTGCAGTGAGAATTTGAGTGAGTTCCAAAAATATGTTTCATTATTAAACTAATCAAACTCATTTTGATTATATCATACCATATGAGATTCACCATAAAAGATTGAACGTGCATCAGTCACGCTGAGCAGTGGGGCTTCAGTGGCATCAGGACTCGAACCCATGACTTGACCGAAAGAACGCCATTCGTGAGTTTTCGAACAAAAAGGGTTCTGGTGCAGTGATAAGTTAGACAGACACCACCGATCGATGTAAAATTTAATATCCATCATCATTAAATATAATTAACGTATCAAATTTCGTGTTGTAATTTCTAGGAAGTAAATACTCTCCACATATATAATAATGAATGCTATTGTATCCACATCAAGTCTAACGCGTAATTTATGAAATGTACCATTAAACGGAAATTTTTAAATTCACAAATAGGAAACAAATTAAAATGTTATTGTAACTGAATTATCTAATTTCATATTAAGATATGATAACTTTTTTCTGTTACGTTCTCGAAAAAGCAGAAATATTCAAAATGAGAATTAATTAGTGTTAAGTAAACGTACTTCTGAGTCCGAGGTTCCCCAGAACCAATGGCTATTAAGAAAAAAAAAAGGCTCCTCATCAAATCCTAATGCATTTAATTTTCACAAGCAAAATATTTTCAAGTACAAAACCATTTCTGATGTTAACAATGAAAAGAGCAAAGACAAGGGATTGTGCTATACAAAATCAATTATTAAAATAAATATTAAAAAATAAGAGCAAACGATAAATTATTAAAATAGACTTGTAATTCTTTTTTTAGCTATGTAAGATAGAATAGTTACCCTATTTTTCGAAGCTACGTTTCTATATGTGAGCGAGGTTTTCAGAAAAGTTAGAAACGTTTTTTTCCATCTTCTTAATTCACATAGAGTGATACAGTACTTCTTTTCCTAAAAGTATCCATACAATTGTTTCTCTTGTAAGTAATTTCGCAAATTTTTGACAAATTGTGGGGGCAACAAAAGTGGGCTCTTAAATCGCAATTAGGTTTTTGTAAGATTTTGTTAACAATTTATCAGACATTTAGCATTATATGTAGTTTACCCGCATTCAATCAAGTATTAATAAAACTACACGTTATATAAATACTTCTTTATTATTTTGCATGGTATATTGAATAGCGTGTACAATTTTGGATGAAAAATGATAACATAACATAAAATAGTAATTTCAAAGTGCCATGGTATCAGCTTATAATTTAATCCATAACCATGATTACATTTAGTGGACTCTACTGTATTTCACTTTTATGTAAAATGAACATTTTCGAAGACATTATTTTGAAAATTTATATATATATATTATTTTCTGTAGTGTTTATGTGTTAAAATGAAACACTGATAACAAAAAATTATGCGTTTCTTTCTCTTAAAATAATTTTATTAACATACAAATTTTTTTTGAAAAATTAATTTACATTTGAATATTGTTAATGCTTGATTAAATATTTAAAGTAACATTTTGCTTTTGTCTTATTTCTATAGCTGTATGTTGTTGTATTGGTTATTTTAAATATAATTGAATTTTAAGAAATAGTGTTTTATTAAATGTTTCAGAATTGATGCAATATACGCCCGGATAGCCGCCATTTTATTTTTTCTATACAGTTGCCTTTTTAGTCGTAAATGTTGCATTTATTAAGCTGGTGAAAAAACTCTAATTTAGCATCCCTGCGTTTGAGGGTTATTGTTAAATTTTAATTATTATTAGCAAATAACGGAAATATACCTAGCTAAAATTTAATCTACATGTTGATTGAACCTTATGTACACAATATTATAAATTACACTTGTCATTGATAATTTTTTTGGTTTCACGAAGCTGTAGATTGAAATAATCCGCTGTATGGAGACGATCGAATTCAATTTTTCAGTTCTACATAAACTATCTTCTAAAGCTCAAGAGAAACACTAAACGAAATGTATAATTCTGGATGAGGGCTATATAGAGAGAAGTCTCAGGAATAGTAAATGAAAATTAAACTTCTATTTAGATTTTTTTTATTTAATTATTTAATTTTTTTTATTGCAATAGCAATTAAACTTTACTTTAAACCGGATAATAATTAAGACTTTAGAAAACTGCGGATTACTTCAATCTACGGCTTCCGGATATCAAACAAATCAATATTAATATCTTATAAGTACAATATTAGGATTATTCAATACATAAGGATCGACTGATATACGGAATAAATTCCATGTAGATATTTCTCGGTTATTTCCTATAAATAATTAAACTTTTGTAATAAATAAATAAATTTTTATAATCATATATAAAAATACCCCCTCAATTATTGTATCTTTCCAATGTTTATTTTATGTGCATTCTTTCTTTCTTTTTCATTTCTTTACATCATATGGTGTGACTATTAGTGCTTCCAAATGAAATATCATTCGGTCAAGTATTCAAATTCTGAAAGAAATTTGTAGATAAACATTGAATTATTTTAATAATATATATATCCTTTATCTTACCGAAGCGTTATCATTTTGAGTGTTAAAATAAGGCATTATGAAACAGGTAACATTGAAAGAAAAGTTTCGGAAATTGTTTTACAGTAATCTCTCTTTAATCTGGCATTCAATGGTTCGGCACATTCTATAAACCGGCACCGATCCAGCCTCGAGTTCATGAAATTTTTCGTAAGGATTCGGGGGTTTCTCGACCTTGCCCATCAGATTAAGATACAATGCTGCTCGTATTTTTGACCAGTGTTTATAGTAACTATCAGTTTTCATTTCAGTGTAATATTTGTATTCTAACGGGTTGTATATCATTTTACTTAATAAGACAACTGTGGACATACAATATAAGAGCCGTATTAGGGAAAGCTAATTGTATTTTCATTTCTGGTTCAAATTATCATAAATCAAAATTTCTACTAAAAATAATTTTTAAAAGAAAGTTTATGAGTCTTCAAGGCAAGCGCCTTTTTGTATAAAACCGCTATAAGTGTTGTATTCCTTTTTGAAATGATTAAATTAATTACATTTTTCAAATCTAATCACATTTTTAAACCATAATATATGTTAAAATGTCTTCTTTTACTTAATGAGTTTTTTCCACATTCTTACATTTTCTGTATTTTTGTTATTTCTTCATTTTTATATATGCTCGATTTTTTTCCCTTAGATAAAAAGGTTGTATACAATAAAATGACTTAACGAAAAAGTTATAAGAAACAATACAGAGAGTAATGCAAAAAAAAAAAAGAATTCTTAAGACTCAAAATGTCCCAAAATCCCACTCAGTTTTTAATTAATATTTTCATCATCACATGTAATTAAAATCAAAAGAATAAAGTTTTTTTTCTTAATTCAAAAGACCAATAACGTGTCTGATTTTCTATATTTCATACTTCCTCGACAAACATAAATGTTTAATGTACTGTATGTTTTTAATCATTTATAGCAAAAATAATCTATTTGAAAATTGTATCAACATTCATTTAGTGATTTGCTATTATTTCATAACACTCTTTATCACTATGACTTTATCAGAAACTAACAAATAAATCTAAGACGTTTCTGAATTTACTGTTTTACTGTAAAAACATGTACGACCCTACTTTGATCTTACAAATAAAAACTTTGAAATTCTTGCGTATTTTGTGAATGTATATTTTCCCTATCACTTGGTTAAGTGTTGTAATAGCAACTATTATTATAACAGTAGTTTAAAAATTATAAAATTTATCGAATGCATTCGAATAACATCAATTTCTTTAATTTAACTTTAATATGTCACAACACAACAAACATTTACTATAATTAAGTATTCTAATTCGTTTGTATATTAAATTCACTAACATAGTTCCCTTTTAAACATCTCACTTCTCTCTTCACTTCAGATCTGACAAAAAATTTCGCCTGGCGCCCTCTATCGTTAGTTTCAACAGGGGTGTTGAATATGGAGGCGGTTCACTTGGTTATGGTGGGCACCTAACTGAATCCAAGTTTCAGAAAGTTTTTAAAAATCATACCAGAAGATTGAACTCTGTACATTCTATAACAAGAATAGCAATTTATTAAAACATTTAAAATAAGTTTAAATTGAGGAAAGCATAAGCTAAAGAACTGTCCAAGTAACCAAATAATAAAGAATAAAGTCCGAAATGGAAGAGAGAATCAGATAACTTCATCGGTGATTCTTCTCTAATTCCTTATTTACCAACATTATTTTATATAGTGGTAGCAAGACTTTATTTCACTTCAATAACTCTCCTCTCATTCTTATTGTAGTTGACTGATGGCAAGCGTGAATTGTAAATGATCACAAGTACCTTACCGTTCACTCTTCGTGACTCTCCCTGCAATTACAAGGACAGCGGACTTTGGAAACGAATTACATGGCGGAAACATCTTCCTTTTCTAGTAACGACATTAGTAGAATAAACAATTGAAGAGGTCTCCAAGTTAACTGTATCCGAACAGTTAACTTGGAGACTTCTGGCTGGCTTCAAACTGTCAATGAAAACATTATGTCGGTTTCCATCTATCTCCACTGTAAATACTTTTGGAGTTTTCTTCAATACCTTGCAAGTAAAAGCGTATTGTTACATTGATTTTCGAAATCGACCAATTCGTAGAAAAAATACTAATTGAGTGAAAGAGATCCTGGTTAGTTAAAATAGGGCAGAGGAAGAATGACGGGGCGCAAGTACTGGTCTCAAAGAACGTTAATGGCTTCTCAAGGATTGCAGAAAAATTGGAGCATTTGTAATTTTAGAAGAACTGCAAAATTCTCCAGGCAGCTTCAATGTAGTTTCATATAAAAAATCCGCAGAAAATGTCCAATTTCAAAAAATTCAAATCTAAGCATTTCAAAAGTTATTTGTCACAAAAACGGAGTCTTAAATACGATATTTTATTATTGTTCTCACTTCTTTATACTTTTAATCTAGAGACTATAAAAAAAAATTAAAAATTAAGTTTGCTATATTTAAGGAAACTTCCAACGAAGCAATTTTTTAAAATGCACTCGCCATATGCAAAAAAACACACACACAATCAAACATATTTAAAACTTTATTAATATCCTTCATTTGTTTAAGATAACGAAAACAGATAATATTTATAAAAAGAAAAATCAATAGGAATTTTTTGCTTGTACTTCAACTTCGGTACATAAGAAAAAATTAAATTGATATTTATAGTGTGTAAGTAGATAGATGAAATATATAAACGGACACATTTTTTAATAGAGGCAGAGGATTTTTACATATTTATCATAACGTTTATAATTTATTTAAATTTTAAATTAATCTTTGGCATCACATTTTATTTATCATATTACTTTAAATATATATTTGGATAATTTTTATTTCAACACAGTGAGCTATTCCACCTATTTTCTGATTATTGCGAGAATTTACTTCGAATCACAAGGTATTGCTGGTAGAGTTACTTCTTTAGTAATTATATTACATATATAAAAAAAGGGGGGGATTTCACAAGAATAACTCCTTGATTATTGGAACACGTTCTGTAATAATTTTAACACTGTAAATCATACTAAATAACTTCAACCTACTGTTAAAAATAAAGTGAAAGAGTCGCTAGCAAAACCCTAACATAATTCTTGACCAACTTTGTGCCTTTCTTAAAATTCTTATGCCATTTAAAATTAAAAACACTTCTTACTGTTCTTATGGTGGTGTTGAGAATTCCACACATTCGTCTTTGATCGTCCTTATGCGATAGAGTTTCCGCTTATGATTCCTGCATTAATAATAAGGAATAGATGATTAAAAAGGTATGAAGTAATTGAAGTTCTATGCATAAATTAACGCAGCAGACCCTAATCTTTTTTAGTCCAGCTGATTCGATTCCTTTACACGTTCCATCACCTGACTCGGTCCTTTTATGTATGCCTCTGATCCCGCATCTTCCAGGATCTTCCCCTCCCATCTTTTTTTCATCCATTATATTTTGCTTTTATCAAAAAAGAGGTGTAAATTGAACTAAATGAAATGATCTTTATTTTTTCATAATAGTTTCTTTTTCAATATTTGAAATACGCAAACAAATTAACACAAATACTAAAAATAAAGAAAACATAATGGGATATTTGTGGGACTGTATTGAATCACAAGGTTTTGAAAAATTATTCTCATGAAAGGATAAATACAAACCTTCGTTTAAATTCCTTCAATATTTTTTTTTTTTTTGGGGGGGGGGAGTTATATTTGTTCTAGCGACCATAATCCGTTTCCTAGGGTGCAGATGGGAGAAAAATAGTCCGTAGAGGACGCAATCTCACTTTCATTGAAGATTTTATTGATGGTTCTACATATTTAACATGTTCTGAAGCAATTATGTGCAAATTCTTCTATTTCTACGTTAGAGAAATATCTTTCTCCTCCAAACGTTCTTTGAGGGTACCAAACAAACGGTAGTCCGAAAGTGCTAAGTGTGAAAGCGTGACATTGTCTAGGGACGTTTCTTTTATTTTGCTTGATTTATACCAGGTGGAAGCGGTTTTGAATTGCTCTGGACAAAGAAATCATTGTGGATCACAACTGAACGCCTATTGGATCGAGATATCTTTAAGAGAATTTTTCAATATGCACCATTAATATTCTCCAAAATTTCAAGAAATATTCCACATTAATTATACATAAAGAAAATCTATGTACACAATATCTTATGAATTAAAAAATAAATAAATACTAATAGTAATAAAATAAAATTGAAAAAATTCTTCTCCATCAGATAACCAAGTTTTTAAATTTAGTCATGCAATTCCACTATGTGTATGTCATTCCATAATGGACTGCGTTGCTTCAGGAATTTTGAGGCAAAATAAACGTCGAATACAGCGATTATTTAGTGCTTGAAAACATTTATACATTGGGAACTGAGAGAAACCTTTTAACTGTAACTTCCAAAGACTTAAACTGATCACATGACTTTTTTTGCTTTAAGAATAGTTGAGCTAACATCGTTGAATGTAACAAGCACATTTTCGAAGAGGAATCTATGAAGTTACCAAAGGCTATGTATGTACAAATGTAAATAGTTGCCCTTTTTTCTAAGTTAATTTTTCGCTTTATATATGTATATATATATATATATAAAGCGAAAAATTAACTTTAATTAATGCGATCACGTGATTTCCAGAAATGCTTAAATCAACATTGCCTACGCTCTGAGCTTATAGGAATATTCCCTACTTGTCACTCAGTCTCCATATGAAATACCCAAAGATTCTTAAATCTATTGTGATGTGATCTGTGTTTTCTTTGGTTTAACTTCCCTGGGGAGACCAACAAGGAAACGTTTGTGTCATTTCTATCTAATTACCTAAGTGGGTGAATGTGTGTTGCGTCCCATGCTAATCCTAATGTATTTCCTTACCTCTAGTGTGAAGAAATAATAAATTCATTACTTCTCGATAAAAGGTTTCTTTATAGAACCACGACTTAGATACTTCCTTTTTCAGTTCAATACTTAAAGAATAACCACCGAATTAGTGGTATATATACCATAGGAAGGCTGACTTGCTTCGGAAAATTCTCGGGAATTATGTACCTTATACATGGCTTGACGAGATAACACTTCTTTGGAATATTGTGAAACATAATTCTAGGTTAAGAATTTATTATCATGGACGCTAGACAAAATGTATAACAATCGCTATTAAAAAAAAATTGTATTACATTCGCCTTCATGAAACAATGAGATGAAAAACTCAATTTATGATCGAAAAATGCCCAACTAGTTCAGTATATAGCCAGTCATCGGTTTTAATCCAGACTCAGACAAAATCATTCCAGACAAACAAGACAAATAGTCACATCTGACTTATATTTAGCGATGACTAAGTCGCAGAAAGCATTGTTTTAGAAAAAAAAGAACTCGTGTATTCCATTCCAAATAGCTCCTCCTCCTCCTTTCTATCGATTAATCTTCCACTAAATCGAAACAAAGCGACTAGCAAAATTCCTTTTTATTTACTTCGTCTGAGAGAGGGGGATTGTCTCCCTTCCTGATAATCCCGTTTTCTCTGGGAAATACAGTTTTTTCGCTAAGTATTATTGATATTCCGTTTTTGCCTCGACATTCTTTTATGAAAGATGATCTTTATAGCTACTTTGTTTCTCGGTGAACTACTTTCTCAATTTGTTTCGTTAAATTCTCTAAAAATTACACTCGATACAACAATTTTCTCTTCATTCACAAAGGTTCACAAGCGCGTTATTTAAAGCCACTTTCTTCTTTTAAACCAGCCCGCTGGAAAAACGGTTTATATTTAGATTGATGATTGGAACTCGGATGTATTTCGCCGAAGATAAATGTTTTTTTTTCGTGCAATTTAGGACGAAATACAATTGAGGGATTTACTCCTATTTTCCATTTGTAGCCAAAAGAACATAATCATAATCATCATTCTTCACTTCTACACGTGAAACGTTTCTTTAAGATGAATCTGTTTTCTAAAAGATGAATTTCTTGCACACTGTGTTCCACGTGGCAAACGCATACAATAATACTTGCGTTGAAGTAGATGCTTTTATCCAACTGCTTTGCACAGGGTTGAGTTTAATGTATTTTATTTTGCAAAAACGCAAAGAAATGTTATTATTTAATTGAATATGTTGAATAGGATTGAATTTAAAATGTTTTCTTGCAAATAAAAATAAATATTATTGCTTAATTCAATAGAGTCGAAATCCGATGGAAAAATAATAGCTAAATCTCATTAACGATAGTCTTTTACTTTAGAATAGGCTTGTCAAGGTCACTCATTTTCGTTTCTCTTCTATCGGTTACCATGGCAGCGGCTAATGTACCGTCGTCATTGTATTTATTTTCAACGCTTCAGTGGGAGTCGGAATTCCTTTGCGTTTAGACGTGCTTAACGTTAAATGTAAAGCTTATTTTAAATATCTGTAACTAAAATGCTTCTTTTTATCAAAATGATATTTTTTATTAAAATTAAAGTAGACAAATAATTAAAACATGTCCTTATTACAAATTAATATAATACCTATGCGCATACAAATTTACTTAATTTAAAGAGTTCGAATGAGTTGTTTAGTTCTATAGTATAAGGTGTAAAAGAATTAAAGGCTTTTAATTACATGTTAAAATATTTATAAAATACTATACAAATTTTAAACAAACATTTTAATGATGCAGATTTTAAAAATGACCCAACGATGATCGTGAAAATCAAAATTTCCTTTTCATTAGAAGTCTGTTTACTAAACTAAAACAAGTGGAGGAAAAAAGGGATTTCCATTCTCAACTGTTGTTGCCATTGTTACAGAAGGCAGTGGGTGTAAAATCTGTGACTTTGAAAGCGCCTATTGTAAAATTACAGTGTGCCGCTCAGGTGAGTGTTTATAAAACCAATTCCATAACTGAGGTTCTGTTACCGTGCTGAATAAAAAGACGAGCTAAAGATGAAATGGCAAGAAGAAAAAAAAGTTCAGCTGAAGATGAAAATTTGTCCTTGTCAAGTTTTATGATTCATTGCATACTATGAAAGTTTAATACATTAAGATAATCTTATAATAATCTATAAATCAGTTTAATTTATGTTGAAGAAATTGTCATTAAAATTTTCGAATTTTTGATCATGTGTAAGAAAAACTGTTAAAATAAGCAATTGGTAATTGTGATTGCTTAAGAACATCTTAGTGAAAAGCAACACGATGACAGTTAGCAATGAAACTTGTACCTTTGAGCCTCAGCCAAATGACAAGGAAGACACCTAAGTTACCACCTCCCTCTATAGACTTCCACACCACGACAGGAGAGAACTTGGGACCTCGACCAAATTGAACGAACTCAATGCAGGAATATCTCAATTTTGCGAAATTGACTGAGGTCGATAGTCTGTTTGACGAATGCATATCTATATTTAGGGTTAAAACTGCTCTAATTATAACTGATTCAAGATGTTTTGACCCATAATTTACACACTTGCCCATGGCACCTGAAGGCATTCGATGTACGTTTGCAATTTTAAAATGGAATATTTCCTGAATTGTGGGTGGCATTTGCTTGAAATTTTGGGTTTAAGGAAAAAGGAATCCTAATACGTTAAGAGTGTGGTATGTTGCAATTACTTTTTTTTTCTCTTCTAAACTGTATTGATTACTTAATATGTTTCAAATGCATTTTTGATCAATTTTTCATGCTTTTGGAGTTAGAAATATTTATGATTTAGTATAAAAGAAAAGTTTTGAAAAGTGTTGAGTCGAATTTTTTTTTTTTTTTTCAAATTAACAATACCTGAGAGAAACTGCAAAAGAGTAAAATAATGATCTAAACGAAACGCATGTAAGCAATTAAAATATAATATTAATTTTCAATTAAAATTTTTAAAAAATAATTGCACAAAATCAGCAACAAAAAGAAATATAGAACGAAATATCTGATAATGAGTGAAATTATTCCCTTATCGTAAGTTCTGGCAAAAAGATTGTTAAGATTTATAGATTAATTTTTTATTGACTGACTATGCTTATTAACTTCCTACTTAGAAGGTAAACGCAGGTAATTGGTGACGAACCTCATAAATCTGAATCTTAGTCAAGTTACGAGGAGGATACCAGAGCTGGTACTTCCTTTTCTAAATGTCCAAAGGATGCAGCCTCATAGGACTAAACGTACATCAGTTCTGCTACACGTTGTGTATTCAGTCGCAATAGGACTTGAATATGCAGCTCGACGGAAGCAATGCAGGTTGCGAGTTTGCAAGCAGGCTACTGTGACCACTTGGTATTATTCAAAGTAATTGTTAAACGCTATGAGAAAATTAAAACGCTGTGAGTATTGCACCAGAATTAATACAATTTTAATGATTTAGTAAAAAAGAAATATAGTAGTACTTCTTGTAAGGATAAAGTGACTGATCGTCCTCCTTTTGTAGGATGCGTCCTTTCTGGAAAAAAAGGTCTTCCTTCCTGTCGTCCTTTTCGATATTTTAAAACTAATCTGTTTACCTTTCTATTCAGAGATACCACGCCAAACTGTTATGCCAATTTTGAAAACAAAAATATTTTATGATATTCAAAAGTTAGATGGCTCGATCTAACACCTGCTACAGAGCGTGTTTTACAACTATTTGAGCATCTCCGCTCATTTTTTAAGTTTAAACAAATGTTCAAAAATTGTTGAATCTATTTCAATTATGAATTATTGGAGATACATATGTATTTTGTACATAATCGCCATCTATTTTCCACAGAATGACTCAAAGGATTGAAAGTGATCATATTTCAGCTATAGAAGTTGGTCTTATTTTGAACGATTTTATCTTTAAATTTAAATCACGTTTTGAAGAAAAATTTATTCCTTTAATAATAAAAAGAAAATTGTCAATCTTAGAGGAATCAAATCCAAGCATAATGGAGCAGTGCTTCAAAGAAGTGTAGAATTTTTACTAAACATATTTCTAATATGACGAGAATGGTCTCAAACATAAATATCACAGGAAATAATACGTTTTCAATGATATTTTTTGACTTCATCTCAAGTAAATTGGGCAGATATTGAAAAATGTGTTGAGTTTTTATCGAAAGAAATGTCTGATATTAAAATCGATGACAATTGTCTTTTTGAAAAAATTAGAAGTCTGAATGTATATTTAAATTCTGTTAAATTAGAACAATGGGAAAATCAACACGTTGAAATTGATAAAAAATGGATGGAAATATTTAACCATTTAAAAAATAAATATATTCCATATGAAAAATTAGTTATTCTTGTTGAATTCATGTTGTACTGCCCTGGAACTAATGCGGCAGTTGAAAGAGTTTTTTTTTTCAATTGGAAATGAAATTCGGATTAGTGAGAAATCAAGATTGAATGTTGATACTCTAGCTGCATCACGTAAAATTCAATATGAAGGATATTTCTTGCTTCGAAATTTCCAATATATTGTTAGAAAATGATATATTGACAAAAAATATTCATTCAATGGAAAAATGCTTGGTTAATTAAATATTAAAAATGGACTTATCATAATTATAGTAATTTTGTTTGAATTAATTAAATATTTGATTTATTTAAGCTGTACTTTTTTCTTTAATGTTTTCTTCGTCCTTTTCATTGTAAAAAAAAATGGTCACGTTAGTAAAGGACGCCTCTATTTAAGGGACAATTCTGTTGGTCCCGGTCTCTTTGAATAGTATATGTATTTACCTTTTATTACGGTACACCTGTATATAAGGGATAAAATGACTGATTCTGTGGGTGTATCTCTTTATGGAGTACTTCTGTATAATCCTATCATAATATAGCACAAAATGTTCGAATCAGCATTAAACTTAAAAAATCGCAAAGCAAAGCCTATTTGTATTTACTGCATTTACTTAAAGCTTCATTGCTATCACTGTATCAATTACTATAGAAACAGATGTTTCCTCATTCTCAAGACCATCCAGTAATTTACTCACTAACGTAAATGGTGGTTGCATTCTGACTGGTTGATCTCTCCAGTGATTATTAGCCCTCTTAATGCAGACCTTTAAGCAGATTCACTATTCCCGCTGACTCAGCTTCCTAAATCATAATCGTCTGCCGACATCTCACTGATGAGAGCTGAAGGGTAGCAGTGAAAGGGGAGGATGATATTAAACCGAATTATAATCGAATTCCCGTCCGTGCAGTCGATTTCGGGATGGATTCGCTTTATGATATCCAATGAACGAGCGTGCTTCGTAATTCGAAATGACATCTGATAAAGAAATAACTTGCGTGACTAAACGAGCAATGTATCCAAGAATTGCGGTTTTAATAATAGAACGTTTCGTAATTGATTCATTTTGTAAAGATAAGATCTAGGCAAGTTAGAAATTCCAATAACCCGATCTCGCTAAGTTGTAAAAATGTTGTTGGCTACAGAAAATCAATGACAACATATGGAGCACCCATTTTTTTTTTTTTTTGCTTTCATTGCACGAATTATCTATTGCTTATTGTGTGATATTTGATTTGATAATATGAGGACAAGAATACACAATCATTTTTATTGATTCGTGTAGAGTTATCCTGGCTGGTTTTTGATTCTGCAACAGTAATGTGTTTCTTTTGCAGCAAATTCAAGTTTCAGCCGATGAAAAAGATCAGCATTTTATTCGATAGATCTTCAAGCATTTATTGACCAGTACATAATCATTATACAAATATATGCAGTATTGTAGGATTATTACACACATTTGTGGAGGTAATATATTATAATTATACACATATATACGTGGATCATTACATAATTATTACATACATATATTTGCTGTGAGTTTATATCATAACACCTCCTATTCGTAGAACATTATATAATTATAACATACACATTTATTTAGTAGTTATACATATTAATAGAGCAGTACATATTATTACCCGAATTTATTAAGCATAACATAATTACATATGACATACCTAATCATATTTGCTAACTGTCACACAATCATCAAAAAAAAAAGACTGATAGTTAATTGAACTAACATTTAGAAGCAACACGAGGACTATTGGCTATGGACCTCATAATTTTAAGCTTCGGTTAAATGGCGAAAACAAAAAAGTGGACCAGAACCTAGTTCTCCAAATTTTCACACCACGCCAACACGAGGTGGTACAGTGAATTTTGAGGTTTATGACAGAGCTATATGCTAAGCCAAATAAGGTGCATCTGTGATCTGGATACTTGAAAGAAAGAAAAAGACTAAAATTGGTTGACTAGAAGATGAGTCGAAAATAGAGTAGGGTAGCTAGGGTGCCTCGTGGCCGCCTCATCCAAGTTTAGCAAAGCAGTAAACCTCATGAAAAAAGGAAAATATTATTTAGGTAATTCGGGGTCTTGATGCTCGTACTTACCTAATGAAGAAAAGATCCCGAAGAGGCTAATTTAAGCAGTCAAAGCCTCTTCATATTTAATGTGTATCAACCCCGTTATATCATCGTATCTGTTGAAATTGGCATCATTCTTAAGGGTTCGATTAGAATTATATGTGATGCTAATAGGTTAACTTAATTAACATGGCTAATTAAATCCCAAAACTGAATATTCCCTTTACGGCTGCCGTTTTTTCACAACTTATGTATCAAATTTCGAAAAATTCTGATCAAACCTTTCTGAATTTCGGAGGTTTAATATGAAGCCTATAATATTACATAATTATCTCAAAAAGATTTCATGATTACAATTTTTAGCACTTTTCAAGCCATTCACAAAAAAAAAGCTATCACGGAAAAAAGTAAAAAATCGTAGCATATCAAAATTATAAAAAAAAATGGTATTGTATATCGTAAGACCTGAGACTCAAAGTTTCCATATAATTCCATCGAATAGTTCAGCAAATATTCCAAAAATTATCACTCCAAATTGTTTTATACTCTGGAGCCAAACACTAATAAATATAGTGATAGGAAAGAGATATATAAACGAAACTGAATTGAAAGCGATGGGGAGAATGGATAGCGAGTAGTCGATAGATACTTGCATGCTGGAAATTAGAATGATTAGCAGCAACTAATCTTCTGTTATAAAATCTGTTTAGAGATAGTAGCAAAGAGAAAAGAAAGAAAAAGCTGTGAAAGGTGTTCGAATCTTCAGTATCTGAACAGTAGCTCCCTAGCTATGGGTAAGTTTGTAAGTTAAAGCCTTATTGTTTAATTCTAAACTAAGCTTGAGGAGCTTTGAGGAATAAGAGATCAAATTAAAATAATTATTAATAAATTATTTAGTTCTTGTCTCTCGTATTTTCATTAAATTGTTAACTTGTTGCGTCAGTACTATTTCAATTAGCGTGGTTGTTAAAGGAAATAAGTAAATAGTAACAAAAAAGGTTAACGAATTCATAAGGTAGAATTATTTAATTTAATCATAGACTAATAAAGACTTCCTTTAGATTTACATGAATACCGTATTGTTCATATAAATCGATAAATAATTGCACTTGGATAAGTATCGATTTTTTCCGAGTAAATAAATGACCTTGTACTAATCTTCCACGACTCAGACAGAAAAGAAGAAAGAATTCATAAAAATATAGCTGCTTAACAGGTCGGAAGCACATTGTATCGAAATGCTCATTTCTCATGTCTTCCGTCCGAATTAGCGGTAGTGTTATAATTTACTCTCGAATTTAATGTTTCTGGCGCAGATTAGATAGTTAAGCTAGTGACTGTTTTCTATGCGTTGCAAAAAGTTTTTTATAACTCATATACCAACTTTTATGATCAATGAATGCATCCCTTAGTTTTTTATATATTTAATAAAAGTTAGTTATTCTTCATTTGAAAAAGTGGAAATAATAAGATAAAATTCAATAATTTTACGGTAACATATGTCTTTTCTGTCTGAGTTTGGAAATAGTTAAAAAATGTATCGTTTTGACTGAGTGACAGGTAGAATTCATGGCGCAAGAACCAAATCTGGCTAATCCGGGAGTGGTTGTGATTATTTATTAACATCGTACTAAGATGCAACACGAAGGCTATTGGCGGCGGAACTCGTAATTTTGAGGCTCGTTCAAGTAAACTAGAACAGTGCCAGAGCTGGCATCTTCCTCCCCAAACTTCCTCACCACTTCAATGGAGAAGATTCGGAATATAGACCAAATTTAACATGCTTTAGTACCTCTACACAGGAAGTTGAATAAACTAGGACAAATATTTGTTTGAACTGTGGTCTATTCAAAAAAAAGGAAGAAAAAGGAGAAAAAATTGGCTAAGAAAAAAAAAAAAGTCGAAAATAGAGAAGGAGCACTGCAGTATCCGGGAGTGCGACACTCGTGTCTAGCAAAGGTTGTAACAGCCTTTTATTACCTTTTCTTCTATCACAATTAATAAGTTTAATTAGAGCATCACAAAGTTACACAACTAAATGAATCCAACTCAGAATATGACCATGATATTTCATTCGAGTTCTGAATATTCAGGGTCCATTCCTGTATTTACTCTCTCTGGAGCAACAAGACCTTAAACGCGCCCAACTTAACGTTTAAATAAATGAAAGATTGATATTCTTACCGACTCTGTTAGGTTTAAGGCATTAGAAGAATTAAAGATGGGAATTCCTGTCACTGATCCTTTGTAAATTATATCTGAATTCACTCCAAAGGCTTCTTACTCATCAAAAGCCTGGTAGACACAGGGATGTATCCAGATAAAAATCGATGGTGAGGGGTACAATTATATTTTTTTCTTTTAAAATTTCGTAGTATTTAATTATGTTTGTTTATTTTGTTTATTATTTCAACTTATTTAGTCTTTAATCTAAAAATAACTAAATATTAACAGACGAATCAAATTCAAATAGTGAACTAAAAACTAATTGTACGATGATAGCTCTGTCACATGTGCTTGGACATAATACAAATAACTCTGAAGTAAGACAACAAAATAAATACTTTTGAATTTAGTTGGGAAAATTTGGTTAGGATTTCTTACTCAGGTATGTTATTTTGTTTGTGTTAGAAATTATGACACGGGGGAAGGCCTGTGACTCCATTCCCCCTCCCGGATCCGCCAAAGGATACAGATATTTCAATTCATAACTTTAGCTTATTATCTTCATCATTCACTACAGAAACCAACCTCTGTGTTAAGCACTTCACAACTAATATATGAATTTCTTCAATTCTATTCATTACACTTCTCTAATTCCAATAAAATCTACATAAATCATTTTTTTATTCACTGAAATAAATTTGCAATTCAAATAACAAATTAAAAAGACCCAAAAGTTTGTTGAAGGGAAATTCACCATAGCTTTCACGTCCGTCATTAGACAGTAAGGCTATCTTTCTTAAACCATAGCTCGTCATCTAGTTGCCGCAATATTACGTTGTATGAAGTCATCAAAACGTTGTGTGTGCACACCTGTGATGTGGTTTCCTTTCATGTAACACTCTTTTGGAAACTGCGTCATCCGGTTTACATGGACAACATTTTAATGACGTCATGGACAGCAATATTACGACCTGCAGATAATGTCTCCGCTTTCCGAAGGAACCATAGCTTAAAAACCATTGTGAAAGAAAAAGATAATTATTGTACTTCAGAGTCATGATTTTCATACTTATCTTTCTGATTATTTATTAAAATCACACTTAAAAACAGAAAAAAGGAGCAGAAGAAATGAGGTCTACTTGCGACGGATCTCGTAATTTTGAGCCTCGGTTAAGTGACAACGACACATGAACTGGGACCTCCTTTGGAAACGAGAGGCTTGGAACTTTGACATATTAAGAGTGCATCAGTGGCATCAGGACTCGAACCCAAGATTCGACAGTAACAGTGCAGCGCCGGTTGTGAGTTGGCGACCTTACCCGCTTGGCTCTCTACTATGGCCACTCGTACTTACCTGAAGAATGTAAGCCCTGAAGGGATGTATAGTTATGAAGTATAACAAAAAATGGCTAACATTTACTAAACCAAGAAGAATATTGGGTAATTTAATATCATTCCGAATATATTATATTTATATAATTTAAAATACTTGCCTGAGAAATAAAATTATAAGGTACTTTCGTTTCTTAAAAAATATTTTAGTTTTTAATTTTTAGAATACATATAGAATTGCTTGATTTAGTAATTCTAATCTTTCACACCGGTTCAAATGTTGTAAACCTTAATCTTCCAAGAACTCAGAAAAATTAACTATCTTAAAATACACAAAGAACACATTTGTGTCTTTTCAAAAAAAATTCTAAGACTAGTTAAGTTTGATGAAAGGACGATCGATTGAGTGATCTGATCTTAATTTAGGTAAATATCGTTATTCCGAAGTTTTTAGAAAATCACACACAACCTGACTAACAGAATTTTATTTAATTCAATAAAAATAGATAAGGCAGATCTTTTTTATTTATTTAAATGGTTTCACGCGCTTTCAAACTGAAAAGTAAGATGAAAATAAGCTTTGATTTGATTAAAGTAGAATAATTTAATTATAAAAAGTCATATATTATTGTCAGCTGAAATTCACGGAGCTAAATATTATCTTAAGACTAATCCGAGATTTATATAATACAAATTAGATCCGCGTAAAAATGCTAGATTGATGATGGAGGAGTTGAACGACTCAAGAGCCAGACATTGCTATGATGCACCAGATAAGTATCTGTGATATAGGCGTTCGAAAAAAAGAGAGAAAAGAAACTTGAAAACGATTGCAAGGGTAGAAAATACTCCTAGAGAAGGATCCTTTGGGTTTCCCTGGGTGCTACACTCGTGTTTACGAAAGACAGTGAACACCATGGGAAAGAAAAGATCACAAAGGTGCTCCAGGTCATGATGCCTGTACCTATTCAAAGACGGTAAATCCCTGAGAGATAAAGCTAATATTGAGGTAATGACATTTTTTTTTATAGAAAGGTATACAATTCGAAGCAAAGACAATCGAAAATAATAATGGAGAATAATAAAATAAAAGATAATAGAGGTACTATAGCATAGTGTCTCGGTTCTCGGCATAATCCAAATATGCTCAACATAAAACAATGTGCTTTTGTTTGATTTTGCAGTAAAAATAAAAGGTATATCCTTGAATTTAAAGGTGTTTCGTTTATAAGAGTTTGAGAAACACATCGGACGCTATAAAACTAAATTTTAATTCATGAATAAATGTGTGCTTCATCATAGGGAAATATATCTTGATTCATCTTTCCTCGAAATATAATCTTTAAGGGTTTTGGTACACTTTCATTAAACTCTATCTATAGTGCAGATATATCTCACTTATAAAAGGAGGCTATTTCTACACAGTGTGAACTTAATTTTTTTTTCTAATAAATGCTTACTAATAGTAGGTACTGTAAAATATCTACTAACAAAATTAAGGGAAATCTGTATAAAAACACGTAAAGTTATTTAAATTTAATTTAATTTAATGTTCAAAATTATAATTATATTCAGAGTATAAATAGTTACGTTTATAAATTCTCAGCAATTTTATAAAGTTATAAATGCTGTACTAGATTTTGCGCAAGATGCATCTAAATGTAAGGGCACAACTTACGAATATACAAATACACATATATTAATTATTAATTATATATAATATACTATCATTACTAATATTTGTAAATGAGATTTTCTTTTCATAAAATGGTAAGCAAATAAAAAGGTATACACAATACTTCAATGTTAAAATATGACTTTATTGCTCTTAATTTGAAAAAAAGTGAAGAATACTTAATCTTGGTAAAAAAATACACTCATTTTACAACGTTTTTATGTATTTTGCTTGGTGTGTGTGTCAGTGTGTCATCAAATTTGCGATCGTTAATTTAACCAACTTCCCATCAAGCTAGAGCTCTGAAACCTTGAGAATCATTCTTACTCACCTAATAATGTAATATTTAGACATTTGTAACAAGTTTTAACTAATATATTTTTTAATAATGCAGATTAGCCCAACCACTTAGTGCGATTTCAAAAATTGCTAAACTTGGCGATTATTTTTGGCTGAACGTTAAGTCCGCGAAGTTGACCAGGTTAGCCACATTTTGTAAAATACCACCAAATAATTCTTGTCACCTGGGTGGTTGGGCTAAACTGCATTTCAATCAATTAATTTACCGGATGAATTAATTAATTTTAACTAGTTTTAGCGTTTTTATGTATTTCGCTTGGTATGTGTCTGTCTGTGTATATATTAGTGTGTCATCAAATTTTCGATCGTTCATTTTTCCAATTTCCCATCAAGCTAGAGCTCTGAAACATTGGGAATCGTTATTACTCTTACTCTTAATTGTTCTAACAATGCAATATTTAGACATTTACGACACGTTTTAACTAATATTTGAATATTTTTTAATAAACTTCGCCACCATATAAAAACGTTATTTTTAAAAACGTTAGTTTTTATCTCGAATTATTTTCTCGTTGATATTGTCTCAGCTGATATAATGATGAAATATAAAATGAAGTCAGCTTCATTCTTTCGCATTAACATTAGTTATCTTTGGGAAATGAACATGAGTTCCCTGGAATGCCAAAAAAAGTGATGCTTGCTCTTACGGACAAATAACATTGCCTACATTAAGCACCCATATGAGATACGGAGCAAAACTAATAAGTAGTTAAAGCTGAAGCGTTTGTCAAGTGATGAAAAAGTGAAAGATCAAAGGTGAAGTAAAAGTTCAGGAAAGAGTCAATTTCAGTACACACACAGTTGTTTTCATTTCCTACCTTGAAAATATCTTACTTCAGCGATTACGTTTTGATGCCGGATGACATAATAACAAGTACCAAAGTATCATATTTGTCAAAGATTCAGAAAACTGGCATTAAAAATTTATTTTCCAATTTAATTAAAACTTTCAACTGAGTTTACGCATTGTTTCAAATACTTCAAACTTTAGTTGTAATTTCTCAGCCATGTTCTTCTTAGATCCTTGTTTAATCATTTTATTTAGTGCACCATGTAATCATACGAAGCAGCATTGACGTGATAAAAATATAATTTTTCAACGTGAATTGTATAGCATTTCCCTCTTCTACTAGCACTTTGGGACTTTGAATGAATTTGTTTGAACTGAAAAACTCTTACAGTAAAATAAACGTGATGCATGTGAATTACACTTCAACTATTGAAGTGTATTGAATAGAATCGAAGAGATACATGAGTAAGCAGTGAAGTGTTTAATACGAAAGTTCGTAGTTTTAATTAGGGGTAGAGATTATGAGCTGAATTTATTAATGTGAAACATTTGTGTAAAACTTGCTCAAGGAGCCTTTGGAATGAACATAGAAAGGATTTATGAAGGGTCAGTGACTCGAACTCTCCTCTATATATCTTCTAAGGAATTGAACGGGATTGATTTGGGGTGATAAGTACTAATTCTATTTAACATTAAATCACACACTCGGATCAACTTCTTTCATTATTTAACTCTACAGTCATATTAAAGTCTAATTAAACAGTCAACAAGATCAAAGCTACAATAGGCAACACGGCAGAAATAAAGGCAACATATTTTATTATCTATCAAAGAATATGCAAGAAAGCTCTCTCTTAACTCGGTCAATCCTAATTTATGCTTAAATAATAAAGTTTTAGCTTACCAAATCAGTCGTTCCGATTCAAACACTTATCGATTACAGCAGATTCGACTCCTATTATTCTGATCAAGAGTTACTTCCAACATAAATCGATACAAAAAATTAATCACTCTAATCTACAACATCTATCATCTTGTCGTTATCCTGTACCTTCCTTATGTTTGCTTTCAATTCTATGTTCCTTATATATCACCCTCTATAATTCAATTCTCTGCACTTCTTATCCTCATCTGATTCACTTAATCATGTTTCACATTGTTGGCCAGGAGTTTTAATTATATGAAATTCAAATTACTGAAAATTTCCCAAGGTTAGTGAAAAGAAAATCGTGAATAGCCCCACGTCACATATTAAATTAATATTTATCATTATGAGAGACATATGTTTCATATCTGCTCTGAATAAGGAGCTTTAGGAATAAATATAGAAAGAACCTGCAAGGATTCAAGTATTCGAATCCTCATCTATAAATCTTCTTATGACTCGAATCCGAATTGTTCGGTGTGGGATAAGAACTAAGTTATTACATTAGACGTTAGATCACGCGATTTGAGTACATTTTCAACAAACACGGTATGTTATGGCTTGACCTTTGATTATTCATATACCAGAATAAAATAAATTTTTAATCGTTGTATGTTTTTCTATTCATTGAACAGTATTGAATTGAGGCTCTTACATATTGAAGATGGAAGAAGGAGAAAAAAAATAATACAGCGTTATAATATTTTAGGAAGTGCTTAAGCATTCTGACCATTTTGAAAGTTCTTTAAAATATTTTATAGAGCACTTTACCACCTTTTTTATAATCGCTAATTTTGTGTTTTTAAGAGTGAAATACTACTTTGTAAGCAATGGCTGCAGCGTTCACAAGATTTAATCAATAATTAAACACATTTCATTTTTAAATCACAAAATTAATAAATATTTAGTGGCCTTCGTCAAATATATTAATATAAAATAAAGACAAAAAAAAATCTTTTATGCCCCGAAAGAATACTTTTTTTTAAATCTCACATGATGTAAATTTCAGCTAACAAATTTGAACTTTAAGCAGTAACATTTTTTTATTTCAAATAACTATCAAATGGTTCTACTTTAAGAAATTTTAATTATACTCTTGTGGTTTAATAAATTTAAACAAAACGACATACCGCAACCGCTTGTATTGACAGAATCGATTTTTAATTTAACAAGAATATTTCGACCGCGTAAAATTAATTTTAGGCTTGTCCTATATGTTACCACAGAGGAAGGAAATTGAATTTAAAAAAATTCTTCATTATAAAATTCCAATTATATATGTATCGTAACGTTATTTTTTTAAATTCTTAATTCTCTAATAATAGGAACAAAACAGATATTAAACTCAATAAGACGGAATTCATTTAGTAATTCAGTAAGAAAAGTTTATGTAATTTAAGGTTTGTTTGACTACAAAATAGAAAATTGCGTGACTGCAACACAATGACAAACTAGTAATTTAATAATATATTATTTCTGTGTTATTTCCATAATTTGATGTACAGTAATTTGTCCTAAAATTTATGACTTCAAACGATTGCCTGCAAAAAAGAAAAATGTTGAAAAAAATGGCAATATCACTTTTCAAGGAATTGGAATTAATAAAACAAATATTAATTTCGAAATTGGGACCGTCATTTCTTCCGTCGATTCCAGAAGGCAGGCTATGCTTCCTGAAATCCGCGCAAGAAATGTGGATGTGTAAAAAAATTCGCGTTGTATGCTTTCCATTACAGTGCCGTCCAGCGGTTCACCACTAGTTCGCCTGTACATTGTGTCGGGAAAATATCTTGTTTAGTTGTTTTCTATCTTGCCTTAAACTTTTACCCATGAATTTTTAAACATCCTGTATTGTATAATACACAAAGAACCTCTAACAAACATCTCAAACATTTTTCTCCACACACAACACTCTAATTCAAAATAACTAAGCAATTCTATTAACTAAGCAAAATAACTAAATAATTCTAATAACTAAACAAAATAACTAAACAATTTTGACAAAATTAATCAGTACTCTCAAAATATGTTGTATTCCCACCTAACAATAAAGCAATTCCAATCGCCTCTCACCCTTTTAACTATTTTCAAAGCCAATAGCAATAATATTAAACAAAACAAATCGATGATAGCACTCACCTACTAATCGACCCCCATTCTTCCTACAAGTAATACAAATATTCCCTACTTTTCCATTTCTACAGCTAGAACGTCTCTTTTAGCACCAAAAAATGCTCTCGCTACTTCTCGAGTTTTTTTACAAAATAAAAGTCATTAGATAATCTATATATATATTTTACTATACGAACGCTTCTGCGATAAGATGCGGATCAGACTATTCCAATAAATATTCCAAAATAAAAATTGATTTAATTTATTGGCTTATTATGAAAGATGGAAGTGACTGTTTATTAATGTCTCATGCATATAGAAAAACCACAAGGGCTATTGGTATAATGTCTAAGGAAGTCAGATCCTACCCAAAGGATTTAGAACTACTAACTCTTCCAGGAGACAATAATCCCCAGCACTCAGCATTTATTGGCAAAAAAGAAAAAAATTTCAACAATAAAAAGTAAGGTATATTAGTACATGTTGGAAAAAAAGTTTTCACATACCTTCGAAATTTAAAAGAAAATAGAAGCTAACAATGTGGTAACGGAGCCTGACGTCACAGTTCTATTACTTCCCATTTTTCTTTCTTTCTTTTTTTTTTTTTTTTTTTGGAAGACGTATCACTTCGTGTTTCATTGACATCACGGTTTCTTGCCAATAATGGATATTGACACTATGACACACGCTCACAGTCAAATTGTCGGCGACGGCCGACACACCTTTGGTAAAATTAATGCATTTAAAAAGGAAAATTGAAATATTCTGAAATAAAACAACAGATAAAATATTTACCAGATATACAATTATAATCACACAGTAAGAAAAATTGAAAATTTAGAAATATAATCAAAAAGTGTAACAAGAAATTTGTTGGGAAATTTTACGAGTCGTAAGAATACAGGATTTGAGTTTGAAATACAAGTAAGGATTTTCACACGGACTTCAGTCAAACAGATTTCGTTTCACCAACAGAACGTTCAAAATGAAGCCTTTTGGTAAAAGGGCAAGAGAAAACGTTGTGGTCAGCGTCTTCAACAGAGTCACAGGAACATAAATTTGTATTTTTCAAATTAAAACGATTTAAATAACAAACGAAGGAACCATTACCAGTTCAGAAGCGAGTAATAAAATGTGAATTGGAATAAATAAAACTTCAAATTTGGTCTAGGGAATATATTCCTGAAACCTAATACAGGTACTACAAGTTGACCACCAAAAACCCTAGACAGAAAAAGAGAGTGAAAGCTTAGTTTTTAAATTTTTAACTAGGGGCAAGAACATCTATTACCTCACTATCATTAACAGCAAGTTTTTCAAATGAATCTGCAGTTTCGCTGTAATAATCTTCAACGTGGTCCCGAACCCAGAATAAGTGGTAAAAAATGGAATAAGTTGTTAATTTTTCTTAAACGATAACAATGAAGGATGATTTATTTCTGGTACTCAAACTACCGGAATAAAAAGAAACCAATTCGTTGACTATTGCTGACGGCTTTCGCCATTTTGAACCTCGATAAAATGACGAAATAACCTCAGAGTTGGCTCTCTACTCTCTAAACTTCCACGCCATACCAACGAGAGGTCTTAAAGCCTCGATAGATTTAATGTGCTTCAGTACCGCAAAACAGTAGCGTGGGTCTTTATGACATGGGAAGTCCAATTCATTAATCAACGGAAACAACGTCCTTCACCACTCGACTGCAACGGCCATGTGCCAGCGTGAGAACAACGAGTCAGGAAATAAATAATCATTTTCAAAGTAAAATAAGGTTCTTTGCACAAGAGCAGAACATTTCTTATCAGAGAATAAGAAAGAACTCTTTACCATGAACTGAAGAATAGGAAAAATTAGGTAAATTATTTTGAGTGAATCCTTATATACACACAGTAACACACACACACATATATATATATATATATATATATATATATGCGTGTGTGTGGTAGTGGGTGTATTGACAAAAAAAGTATCAGATCACAGGGAAAATTTCTATTTTCAAGCTAATGAAATGAAAAATTTTTGTAAGACAGAATTTCTCACAACATAGTATGTGATAAGCAGAAATAATATATTTAAAGTGAATATAAAAATTTTCAAATAAAAATAGTAAAATTATCGCTGCAAAAAAGTATTAGAACAGAAAAATGGAGTATGCTAATGACAGCGAACAGTGGCATCATTTAACTTTAAAGTCACTCGCAAATGAGCTTCAGTTAAAGAGGCGAGCTTATTTATTTTGAATGCTTTTAAATCAGATTACGAGCATATTTTCTGTCATGGCACCCAAAACATAAACGATTTCATTTGCGAGAGGAACAAGTCGTTTATCTGTACCAATGAGAGTGCCTGCGGTAGCCTAGTGGCCATGGTTTCGGACGTGGTTTGCGGTTTTCATTGAGTCGTGGGTTCGAGCCTTGATGCCATAAAAGACCCTTTGTGTAGGCGGGGATGATGCACGTTAAATCTGTCGAGGCCAAAAATCCTCCCGTTGATGAGGTTTGTAAGTTAAGAGAGGGGATGCCAGCTCAGGGTTCGTCCTCGTCACTTGTCCGATACTCAAAATTACGTCGCCAACAACCCTCGTGTTTCTTCTAGTGCGACCTCAATAAAACCAAACCAAACTGCCCCATAGATTTAAAACATTTCATGAAATTTCAAGAGTTATATATTTCATTGTGTTCAATTCATAATATTATTAAAAAGAAAAATGAGACTGCTGAGGTAGATTTATAAGTTATGATCAAGGACATCAAGAAAACTGACTGTGAGAGAAAGAGAGGAATGGTGAAAATTGATCTGAAAATTCCATCAAGAAGTGCTTAGATGCTAAATGTAGGCACTGATTCAACATTAGGAAAAAGAGTAACATCTCAGATAGTTACAAATGTTTTACATGAAGCAGACATTCAAAAAAGACGGCCAAGGAAGAAACCTTAATTTTTTTTCCAGAAGCAAATAGAAAAAAACTATAAGAATTTTCCAAAAAAATACGAAGACAAAACATTAGATTTAAGCAAAAATTAATTTTTTCCGACGAAAGCAGTTTTGCAATTTTCAAACCAAAACTCTTCCTTGCAATTTGGATTTAAAAAACACCGCATTAGAACCTCAAAATATGTTGAAAACTGAAATATAGAGGAGGTAAGGTAGTGGTCTGGGGCTGTATAGATTACAATGTAGTTGGAAATGTACAAATTGTTGATGAGAAAATGACAGACCTGACATACATTGACGTGTCACGCCCTAACCTGAAAGACATTGAAAGGAAGTTAGGACAGAAGGAGACTTTTATCTTCCAATAAGACCAAGATCCTAAGCATACTGCCATCAAAACCAAAGAGTGGCTGCTCTGTAATATTCTACGATAAGTCTCAAGACCTTATCCCAATCGAGTATTTGTAGTATTTATTGGGCGTACAAATAACAGAATGTTCAATAACCAACAAATCTAGTTTTGAAAGAGGATTTAGAGAATGCATGGAACACCAAATCTCCAAAAGTGACAAAAGATTCGATTGAATCGATGCCGAGACGTTTGAATGCAGTAATTGCAGCCAAAGGATTGTATACCAAGTATTCATTTTTTATTTAAAACTTTAGACATTTTATTTTTTATATTTGACTCAATATTCAATTCTAATGTTATAATACTTTTTTGCAACGCAAAATACCCTTTTCTGAAAATATAAGTTTTTATTTTAAGTATTTATATATATTTGTTATAAAATATATTAATTCTGTAAAAATGTTATATAATGCATATTTACAATGCTGATTTTGTTATTTTATTGCCTTAAAAACTACAAATTTTACATGTTATGAAACTTTTTTCATCATCTGTATATAATACAACTGAAGGGATTTCCAGGCTTAAAAATTTGAAAGAACTTGGATTCAAATTTTGGAGAAACATTTTTATATACCTTTATTTAATGATATTCAAAGACATACTGATCTCACGAATAGAAGACAAGATAAATGACAGTTAGGGGGATGCCGCTATAATGAATCCTAACAAACATAACGAAACACATGGATTAATTAATACAGTTACAAGCAAAAAGTAATTTTCAATATACCAAACTTTATGCATTTAAATTTGTCGTGTCGTACAAACTTTATTTTTCATACTTTCTTGTAATTCTCTGTACAAGTTCAGTAAATATTCTATTTTGAAATGACGATCAAACAGTACGGAGATTTAAGGGACCATATATATGCATAGAAATATTAATTATCCCACCAATCATCACGATGCGTTACGTAATGCGCGAAAATGCAAGGTGTTTACGATAGAACTTTGAAGAGCTACTGTTAAAAAATAAAAACAGTTACAACTTTTTTCGACAAATTATTTTAAAAATATTAATTGGGCGAGTCCAATAGGTTTAGAAACACGAACAAGATCCATTTGATATCAGACCTCATACCACACAATTTTTGGCGTAACCGTTTTATTGGCTGCATGTATTCACGTTTTCAGATCATCAATGTTCTCCAGAAGAAGTGGAAAAAAACATCTTATTTTCTAATTTACTCAAACAAAAAAATATCACAGGGAATTAAATCTGGTCGTCTTGAGAACTACTGAATAAGAGAAAAGTCCTCATCTTCTTCGCTTCCAATCCATATTTATGGTAATTTGTCGTTTAATTTTACAGGAACAGATACGATGGTATAAACAGTGTTGAGAACACGATTGATTTTCCAAACTTATAAATTATCGCTAGTATACGCCTGTACCCAAAACAACAAATAACAGAGAGCCAATTTTTGCACATTTGCTTTTTTGACTTAGCAAAGACTTATTTTTCATATCTGAGCTTGTCGTTAGCGATGAAAAGATGTTTCATACCAGCTGTAAAGTCAACCGTCGCAGTACTAACATATGTACATAAACCTTTGATGTGGAACGCAATTCGTCAAAGGCTAATGAATGTTGTGCCAAGTTACAACACAAAGTTCCATTTTCCACGAGTCCATTGTTACTGTCATTACTTAATTAGATATGCTACAAGTGTGGTTTAGAAGAAGCTAAATTTGGCTCTATTATTGACTGGATATCGTTCGCGTTTCTAGCGGTGGTCACATTAAACATATATACTTTTATAAATTTTAAACATATATACTTTTATAATTTTTTTTAAATTTGTTTCAAAGATTACAGTTTATGAATTATTGTAATAGTTGCTCTTCGAGAACTATACATTCTTTTATAAATATATTGTATCAGGATTCGTTTTTCCAAAAATGTGACATACGGCCCACTAACAGTTTTCTTCGAATATCTCTGAAACAAATAATCGGAATTGCATTAAATTTTTAACAAAAGCTACTTCGACCATTTTCTAACTAATTCTACAAATTCTTTGGATACTCTGATGGGATAAATTTTTTAATTCGTTTATCAAATATGATTAATAAGTTAATTATAATCCCATTTAGACCATAATGTATTTATATTTTAACCAACAACAATAATATCAACTTTGTACAGATGTGTTGACAAGGCAAGAAATTTTTCAATTTTACAGAAATATATTACTTGAGGAATGTATTTGAAGTTGACTCGTGATATAGGCAAATGTCGTAGACAAGTGTATGGGTTATAGATACAGATGGAGGACAAAATAATACGAACACCTGTGATAAAGTATGACGTATTTCACACCTGCAGTACATCCACGCCACCTGCAACAGAAGTCTGCCACCTAGTGAGCGTGAAGAGGAAGGTATCAGTCTCTCAACAGTTTTCACCTGCGTTGCATGCGTCTATCGAACTGTCTGTGATAAGTTGAAATGTCAGACCTGTCAGAGTTCCAAAAAGGATTGATTGTTGGGGCGTCGGTTACGGAAGCAGCAAACCTTTTGGGGTTTGCAAGGAGTACGATATCAGCCGTTATGACAGCGCAAACGAAAGAGGGTAAGACGATGTCTTCAAAGCATATCAGTGGCCGAAAGTCAAAGCTTGCTGATAGGGTTAGACGGGTCTTGAAGCGCATGGTAGCCCGAAATCTCAAGCAATCGTTATCCGAGATAACATTCGAAATGAACAGTCATCTCAAGGAACCCGTTTCAACAAAAACTGTTAAAAGGGAGCTTCATGCTGCGAACATTTATGGCAGAGTGGCAATTCTTACACCCTTGGTGACAGCAACTAATGCTTTCAAGCGACGCCAGTGATGCAGAGATCACAAAGGCTGGTCCCCACTGCATTGGAAACAGTTAATATGGTCAGATGAATCGTCATTTACCCTATTTCAGACGACCGGAAACGTTTATGTCTGGAGAACGTCCAGAGAAGAATTTAATCCTGAATGCCTCTTGCCGACTGTGAAACATGGAGGGGGGGACCTCCATTATGGTATAGAGTACGATATCTTAGCGCGGTCTTGAATCACTTGTTATTCTGCATGGGAGAATCAAATCCAATCACTATCTAAGCATTCTAGGGTATCATGTCCATTATTTTGACCAGACTGTATTCCCTGAAGAGCGACCGCTTTCTCAAGACAACAACGCCCCTATCCACACTGCTAGGTGTGTTTAATCATGGTTCGAAGAGCATGACGATGAAGTTGAACATCTTGCCTCGTCCCCTCAGTCTCCGGACTTGAATATTATTGAACATTTATGGGAATATTTGGAGTCCAAACTTCATTCCCGATTTCTGCCTCCATCCAGCCTTTTGGAATTAGAGACCATTCTGCAGGAGGAATGGTTTAATATTCCTTTAAATATTGTCCATGACCTTTATGCATCTATCCAATGTCGCATTAAATTTGTACTTCAGTCAAAGGCTGGTCCAACCCCCTATTGATAAAGATTCCGTTATTTCACAGGTGTTCGTATTATTTTATCCTCAATCTGTATCTATAGATAAGAGCATGGATATGAGGAATTATGTAAGTGATGTTTCAACAGTTTAATAATGGTATTCAACAGTGTAAGCTATTTCATGACATGCATAACCATGTCAGTCTTACTAACTGATTCTCCCTGTCCTTCATCATACAATCTTAAAGACCCCTCCTTCTTTGAGAGCAGGGACGCAAACCTCGCATTCAGTTGTACAACCATGTAAATCGCTTAAGAATGAATGTTTCCATTAAGGTTGATTCATAGCCATTGTTAATCAGGCGATAATCCTCTTTTCTTGTAAGACATTGATTTCCGGAACGTAAAATGCTAATTCGATGGAACAAATTATTATCTATTTAATAATAATCAAATGAATCATAAAAAAAGAAATTAAGCAAGGTTTGAGTCGAATAGCAAGTTTCCTCCGATATTTATTTTTATGTCTGTTTTAATGAATCGTTTGAATGTTTTTGAATCCTCAAAAATAATTTAACAATTTTCAAAAATCTTGGAGAAAATATAATTTTGTATAATTCTTTATTATTGCATTGCTATTTCAAATGCACTTTGCTGCATTCAAATAGATAAAATAGTGTAAGTTTGAGAGGGAAAGTTGAAATTCATTAGAGGATTAACATAGCGTTCTCAATATCAAAACGAGAGTAGCAGACGAAAGCTTTAACACATATTTTTAAATACACAATAAATGATCGAGTTTTTAGCTGTCTTCCTTTCGATGAAGACTACCACTACGCTACACATACGTCTGGCGCTTATTACGTCACGTTCTATTTGTGATTCTTACTTCTTTGAATCCATTTAAAAATTCTTCAACGCGAGAAACATGTATTCTAGTTTAACTAATATGTATCTATAATTTAATTGACTTTCAGAGTGTAACTAAGCAAAAATAATTCTTAATCATATACACAGCCTCTGCACTTCTCTCTACTTCTATATTGACCAGTAAAGTAGGAACTTCTGGAATGATGTTTTAACTAGACAAAAATGTATTAACTTTCTGTGTATCTAATGTTTCTTAACTAGCAAAAAAGTACTGTCTGCCATCCAAGGCGTTAATATTTTTTTCTCATTTATTCTTTAATCTTGGTAATTCTTTTTAATTCTCAAATTAGTATTCGTCATGAAATGTTTTACTAAATGCCTTTTTGATTTTTTTCTGAAGGGATTTTAATTAAAATTAATTTTCCTGCTTTCATTTCTTTTTTACACTTTTAGAAGAAATAATTAGATTCCAGATTTGTTTATTTTATTCCTTTTTATTCAGTCCTTTTCGACGTTTTTGCTGTACCTCGAAGGAAACAGTACTTTTTTTTTATAAATGACGTTATTTTCATTCCAAGACGTATATTAAACAAAGAGTAGTAATAAACAACAATGTGCAACTACCTAATTAAAAAAAGAAAACTACAAATTACAAGAAAGTATTACAATGGAACCTTTTTTTTTTGCCCTAGATAAATTCTTTTCAACAACCAAAAACAAAATATGTAATTTTATTGCTCTAATTTATTAAGGGAGGGGAAGTTTACTTTAAAATTACTTCGAATTCGAAAAACATGTTCCTCTTTAATAATCTAAAGTGATCTTATTAAAACGCAGCGACGATTTAAATTATGTCAATGTTCGATAATATTTTTTAACTTCAAATCTTTATGTAATAAAAAAATATTGGGTTATTTATTAGCTCTTGGGATTTGAAGAAGCTTAAACATTTGTATTTCACATAGGTTCCCAAATTTGTCGTAACCATTTGATAAAAGAGTAATACCATTTCATGAAATCCCTTTATGAACTTCTGGTGGTTTGATAGTTCCTAATGCCATATTAATTTGAGTAATACTATAAAATTACATATGATAGGAAAGATAATTTAATTGAGAAGAAACTGTTGAATTTTTTTTATGAAAAAATATTTTAGAAGAGCACTTTTGAAGAAAATTTGTAAAACAGAAAAATTGAGATACCAAAAATTCTCATCAAGTTAATTACCACTTAATTGGATAACCTTTACTTCAATTACGGCCTGACAAAGCCTTTCCATGGAGTGTTACAATTATTCCAGTTTCGCAGCTGTTGTAATTTGAAACCAAGATTAAATTATTGCTTTTATTGGCTATTTATTAATTCTATTTTGTGGTTCTGGATTGCTTCTAATTAAGAAATTTATTTAGAAGACTCCACAGATTTTCGACCAGACAAGGGTCTCAGATATTCTCAGACCAATCCATTTGTGAAATGTGATTATTTTAAACCCACTTCTTGTATCGAACAGAAACAAAACATGGAAAATTTATTCACTTTCAAAAATGAAGGAATTTTCATCCTTAAAAAGATCATGGTAGGAAGTTTCAATTTAGTCTTACATATTTCGTTTACGTATTTAAGAGCATTTAAAATACCTTAAATCACGCAAATTCTGCCAACACTCTTTTTGCTGACATACAACTTTAGATCATAATGCTTAAGGGGGTCTTAATGCTGGAGGTCCTTAGATTATAATACTAACAGGATCTTAAATACTGAGGTCTTTAGATCATAATGCTAAGAGGGTCTAAGTGAGTTAGATCATAATAATAACCAGGATAGAAATCTTCTGTTTTAATTCTCCAGGATAGAAGAGAAGTTTGTGCAAGATCAAAGTTATTTTTTAAAAAGTAATGCTAAATGTGATATAAATATTTTAGACAGAACACATGTAGTCTGATTCCATCCTAACATACAGGAAGAACAGAAACAATTTACAATATTCATATTGGACCTGAAAATTCGTAGTTATTTAGCTTATTTGGAACAGGATCACTTAATCAGTCTCTTTTTCACAAAGCTTTCTCTACATTAATAATATTGGAAATTATTTCCTTCAAAATAATACTATCGCAACAGATTAAAAGGAAGTAAAAGTTTATAATTAGCAAAATATATAGCATTATACATCTAGATCACTCACCGTGTAGTAAAAAAATTTTTATACTTATTAAAAATTTAATTATATTTTAAACATACCAAATTTCTTGAACAGATTTAAAATTTATACATGTTTCAATTTTCAAAAAGCAAATGTATAATTATTGCATTTTATTTGATAAAAAGAAATTTTATAAATGTATCTATTGCATTGCTAAATTCATATACTTGTTATTCTGTGTGTTAAATATATTACATAACATATTAAATTTAATTATTATATTAATCTTTTTATATTTAAAAATCAGAAATTTACTTTTCTACAAGAAAATCTATTACGAATTTCCAAAGTGCTGTCCTTAAATATTGGATAAAAACAAAATCCATCGAGCAAACGATTTTTCTCTGTTGCCATCATTTTGCCCCGAGAATGATAATACTTGCTTTTGTTTCAGTTTTATATACCTTCAAATGGTTTTTAAACTATTCTTAAGGACAGTAAAACTCTTCGCAGAAATGTTTATAGTTAAATGTGTGTCGTTTATGAAAGCACCTTTTTATCTGTTTTTCGAAAAAGGCAGACGAACAAACAATTTATTCACGTCGTAGTATTTACCAGTCTTTTATATCACAATGCACTTCTCACATTCTAAGTTGTCAAAATGATAAAATGTACGAACAAAGAAAACAGCACCGATCATAAATATGAAACAAATGTTTTTGAAATGTACAGTCGATATAAACTATTTTTGTCAATAATTTTTCTCGAATGTTTATTTTTCTTCAATCGCAATATTTTTCGTAATTTACTATCTGTTGTATTAGATGTAGTAATTAAATTCTTGCCAAATAACCACCATGGAAACGATTTTGAATATTTGTTATTTTTTTCTCCCTTTGTAAATTGAACTTTCAATCCAGTTCAGTTTTTAAAGCCAAGTTTTAATGAATAACTTATTCTTAGTGTAGCAATATTTTTACAGAAACTAATTGAAAATCTATTGAATTTGTAAATGTTTGTTTACTTTAGGATTGAAAATCTATTGAATTTGTAAATGTTTGTTTACTTTAGGATTAAAAATTAGAGCCTCAATAATACACTGTTCTACCTTTCTCTAATAGAATTGCAATCGCTTAACAAAGAACGTGATTTAGAGATGTGATGTAAAAGTCAAGACAAATAAGAAACAATAAACATTTCATTATAACTAAAACGTCATTTGGAAGGGAAACATGCCAAGAAGAAAGCCAAATTAATAAAGAATTGTTTATAACTATCAAAAGCAGAATTGCTGTAGCATATTTGTCTTAAACCTCCGTACAATTGATTTAAAATTTCAGTCACTATATGCATTCCTATTACCTACATCTGGAAGCTGACTCATTGCGTATGTAAAAAAAAATCTAAAGAGAAAACTTCTTTCTATTTAAGAGTATTATTTGTTTTATTTTAAAAGTATTATTTATTTAATGAAATCAAACAGAAAAATATTTATTATGATATCAAACAGAAAAAAATTATTTGTTTATTTTAAGAGTATTATTTTTTAATTATATCAAACAGAAAAAAACACAAGAAATTTGTTTCAAACATACCTAGTGGAAATCTAAACAGGTGTTTTCCCGTTCATGTTCAGTGTTTTTAGTTGTATTGATCGTTTGTGAGTTTGTGTGCATGTGTATGGACGAGGAAGAGTAATGCTCAGCATTGGTTTTATTATTCTAAAGCTAAATGGGTATCATTTCTCTGTTATCGATTGATTTCTGGCAATTTGTTTTTTCAAATTATCACACAATAGATGGAATCACCATCACAAAATCAAAATATGACAACACACCTTTTTACATGGCAAATTTGTTGGAATATCGGAGGTAGTTTACTCCGAAGAAGATATTCGTTTCCACTACAAAATTTGCAACGGATATTCAAAATTCTGTTTCGGATGCGAGGAAACACCTATTAGGGACTGCAGAAACTTACTCTAGTTACTTACTTAATAACCTTTACTTTACTTTGAATAGGCTCTTTTCAGATATAGCATTCTCAAATAATAACGACTCCATTGTTTTCCTTGAGTGTCTGTGAAGTGTCTATTGTGAAAGCACAACAAACTTCTACATTACCAATTACATCTTATACACACACACACACACACACACACACACATATATATATATATATATATATATATATATATATATATATATATATATATCCACTTTATAATATTACGGAGGATTTTAAGTGCTTCACTGTCACAAAAATTATCGTGATTTTTTTTTTAATTGGGAGGAATATTTAAAGGTATCTGTATAGTTTTGCGAAAACTCACATAATCAAATACAGTTTAAATAAAAGATTTTATGTCATCATTGTTGTCTTCAGTACTCATGATTTCATTGAATTCTAAATGTTTTTTGCCTTTGGGCACAGCCACTAATTATGACAAGTTCAAACACTTAATTTATAGCTTCATTTAAATTCATTTGATTTTATGGAGCAAAAAAAAAAAAAAAAAAAAAAAAACAGCTGGGCACCACTGATGACGCACTATGGCTGAACATAATATATGTCAGTGCTAGGAACATTTGTTTCCTAAGCACAATTCTTACATTTCAGATAAATAAGCATTTAATGGCCAGTAATTGATGTTGGGATTAAGTTAGTTATAACATTCGTCTTCTTCAATATAGTTACCTTAAAATGTTATGATTACCATTTGTGCCCATATGATAGAATCTCGATCTTTACAGTTGGTAACATTCCAGTTATATCATGAGTTGAAATACTGATGCCAACTAATGGAAAAGTGATGTAGTAACTAGTTTTACTAGAACAGCTATGAAACTCCACGCAAGATGTCAAAAGTAAAGGCATTTGCTCAGCTATCATACAGTTCACGTGACGGTTGTTGAAATTCCACAGTCTATCACTGGTAGCGCTAGTGTCGCTCTTGAGCTACGTCAATACATACCAACTAATTTTTTTTTTCAAATTCATTATACATATTCCTCATTAAAATACACTATTCTAACAAGTATTTTAAGTATCGGGAAGGGAATACTTAGTTGGATGACTTAAATCTCGACTGAGTATGGAAACTATTCTGATTACATTCTTGCGTGTAAATGATTGGAGCATCTTCAAGTGTTCTAAGTGAGGAGGATACTTAAACATTCCATCGAATAAGATGAGACATATATCCTTAACCAAACAGCTCTGCAATTATTCCTTAACTAATATAAACCCTGAAGCATTCAAAAGGGAAAACGTTTCGACTGAGCATGCTAAGTATTTTCATAACGTTTCCTAACAATATAGCTTTAATTATAGAAGTTTCTGAGAACTTTTTTTCCTTACTTCTCGGTGGAACAAAATAAAACTGAAAGATTTAAAAATGTTCTTAGAGATTCCGAATATTGAGATTTTCATCAAGTTGATTTTATTAATCAAGAATTATTTACTAGAAATTTAATACTAAAAAGAAAGTTGATAAGGAGAGAAAATCAATAAAATATTCTGTTAATATTTGCTAAATTATTATATATTTATTTTATACTTTATTTCACTATATTTTAATTATGATAAGGTTTATATTAAATATATATAACAAATGTTTTTCAATAAGTATATTAGTTCATATCAAATTACTAACTAAATCTAGTGAAATCCAAAAAAAAAAAAAAAAAAAAAAGGAAAATATTAGAAAGTAATATCCTTTAAATTACAAATATAATAAAATTACAAAAACACTTAAAGTAAAAACATTTACAAACAAAACATTAAAATTAAACTTCGATTATATATATTTTCTAAGACTTCAAAATACAAAGTTATAATTTGTAATAAAGTCATTATATTGCTAAATTATAACACTACATAATATTCAGGAACACATATTGATTATATACATCTTAAAATATAAAAACAATAATTTAAAAAATTGTTATAAAATATAACATATCAAAGTACTCTGCAAGACCTACGAAGGCATCAAACATCAAAAGAAACAGGAAAATACGTATAGAAATGGAGAAAATGTAGCTCGAAATACTCCCAGATTTGGACTGAAAATGCGTGTTTAAAAATTTCTTATCAAGTACGTCATGGGTCCAACCGAAATATACCATGAATTCAATCAATCACATTTCAGAGAATTACATCAGAAGTTGGTATAAAACCAAATAACTAGAAACCTCAAATCAAAACAAGAGTTAAACCGAAGAAGTTATAATCAAAAAAAGTACATTGTAACCACACAAACCACATTAACATATATATCCATTAAAATTGAATTCTACATATTTATACACTCATTAAAATTTTTATAGGGATTTAAAAAACTTTTATCTCATACGCAAACTCTGAAGTGATGCTAAGTGTATACATGTATTACAAATTACTTACATACACACACACACACACACACACACACACATATATATATATATATATATATATATATATATATATATATATACAATTGGTACTTAGACATACGAGTTTAATTCGTTCCGCAACCTTGCTCGTATCTTGAATTACTCGTATCTCGAAGCAAATTTCCCCATACAAAACAATTGAACTACCATTAATCCGTTCCAACCCCCAAAATGTCACCCCAGTTATTTTTGTTACGTGGTTTTGAATAATAAAACGTATCTATAAATGACAAATATTTATTGTGCAAAAACAAAAAAGAGAATGTAAAGAAATAAATTAGATATCCTCACTGGTCTTTGCCTTTTTCACTACATTTTTCTCGCTTTCACCTGTAGGCCGTTTAGAAAAAAATATGTCCAAGGAGGTTTGTTTCTTCCTCCCTCTCAGAATGTTCCGGAAATGAGTTAGGCAAGTGTCATTAAAAAGATCAGATGTACGACCTGTTGTAACTTTTTCTGGGTGTTTCTTTTCCACGAACTGTGAAACTCTCTCCCACATTCCTAAGATCTCCTTTATCTCACTTGTAGAAACAACCTCCTCCTCTGACTCCTCGAAACCAATTTCTTGCTTAACCTCTGTATGCTGCTGTGACTGTAACTCTTGTATCTCCTCAGTCGTCAGTTCCTGGGTGTGCTCCTTGACGAGCTCGTTCACGTCTCTCTCTTCCACCTCTAGACCCATGGATTTCCCCAGAGACACAATCTCCTCTTCTACTGACATACCGGGTTCCAATTCTTCGTAGATCCTTTCAGCTACAGCTTCAGGCCACAGCGTTTTCCATGCAGAGGTCAAGGTCCTCGTTGTAACACCCAGCCAGGCCTGATCGATAATTTTTAGGCAAATCGTGATATTAAAGTGGTCCTTCCAGAACTTTCGAAGGGTGAGGTTTGTGGTCGCCGTCACTTCAAAGCAGAGCCGAAACAGATGCTTGGTGTATAGCTTCTTAAAATTAGAAATCACCTGCTAATCCATGGGCTGCAGGATAGGAGTGGTGTTGGGTGGTAGATAGAGAATCTTTATAAATTTGAACTCCTCGTGGATGTCATCTTCGAGGTTTGGTGGATGAGCAGGGGCATTGTCGAGGATGAGAAGGGCTTCCACGGGTAGGTTTTTTTCCTGTAGATATTTCTTAACAGAAGGGTCGAAAACCAGGTTTACCCACACCACAAAGAACTTCCTGGTAACCCATGCCTTCGGGTTCGACCTCCACATAACTTGCAGTTCTTCTTTCAAAATCTTATGTGATTTAAATGCTCTGGGGTTTTCCGAATGGTATACGAGCAGAGGCTTGATCTTGCAGTCGCCACTCTCATTGGCGCACAGTGCTAGAGTCAATCTGTCCTTCATAGGTTTGTGGCCTGGCATCATCTTCTCCTCTGCCGTTATATATGTTCTATTCGGCATCTTTTTCCAGAACAGCCCTGTCTCATCACAGTTGAAGACTTGCTGAGAGATATATCCTTGGGCTTTTATTAGATCGGAAAACGTTTTAATGTAATCCTCAGCTGACTTCATATCTGAGCTTGCTGCCTCACCATGCCTGACAACGGGGTGAATACTGGTCCTCTTTTTGAAATTCTCAAACCAGACACGGCTGGCTTTAAATGACTCTTCCGATGCCTCGTCGATGGAGGTGTGCGGGGTTTGCTTCAACAAATCTCCGTAGATCGCTCTTGCCTCCTCGCAAATGATGGTCTGCGTCAAGGTATCTCCTTGGAGCTGCTTCTCTGTCACCCACACCATCAGCAGTTTCTCCATATTTTCATGAAGGGAGGTTCGCAGCTTGAAAATTATCGTAAGGCCCTTAGCCGGCGTTACATTCTTTATCGACTCCTTCTGTTTAAGCCCAGTACATATCATGGACGTACTACGCCCATACTGCCTCGACAAGTCAACAACTCGAACACCTTGCTCATGTTTTTCTATAATTTCACGTTTTAATTTAATACTCATCATCTTTTTCTTAGCACTTGACTTTTCACAAACTTTCTTCCGATCCATGGTTATAAAAATAAATGAACTTCAACTGTAAACGTAAATGTAATCGCAACACAAAACGCGAACACAACAACACAACTTATCACAGCGGAAGCACCCTGCTAACTGATTCGCTGACCGTGATGGGCGCGACCGCGTGCTACTACCGGCCGACCTGCTAAACCGTAATTTCACTCGTAACTCAAAGCAAAAAATCACTCGCTCGCCGGCTCGTATCTCGAAAAACTCGTATGTTGGGGCACTCGTATGTCGAGGTACCACTGTATATATATATATATATTCTCTAAGACAAAAAAAACGACGCACCTAGAAGGAGTTGCCCGATTGCAATGAAATTTTCTTAGCAAAGACATTTGGACGCAGCATGCAAATGATTAAAATTTAGTGTCCAATGAAGGTATAACGGGAGTTACAGCGCATCGGAACTGCGCACTCAGCAGTTGTATATAAGAAGCAATTCTCCATCTGATGGTTCAATTTTTTGCTGCATTAAGATTTATGATAACTCTCAACGATTGAAAAAATGCCTCTTCGCAGGATTCGAGTTCAATACGAGCAACTGTCAGAGTTTGAAAGAGATCGTATCATAAAATTGAAAGAAGAAGGTTAGGCAAATCGGAGAATCACTCGTCATATGGGTCGAAGTGATGCGGCGATTAGAAGATGCTCGCCAGAAGGGGTAGACAATGGCTGATTTCAGCTGCATGATGATAGCGGTCGATCTAGGATGACAGCAGATAGGGAAGACAGAGTGATTATCAGATCAGCTGTCACAGCATCTGATTCATTGTTATCTACCATGAGACTTCAGATCCGTACATGAGTGTTCTCTACGACCATTCACAGACAGCTGATTGAGCGAAATCTACACTCGTACCGACGGTTTTACCACCTGTCACTAACGCCTGTACATTGTTGAGCCAGATTACAGTGGTGCTTGGCTCGAGCAAGTTGGAACAATGCTTTATGGGTACATGTAGTGTTTAGCGACGAATCCCGCTTCCAACTGTGTCCTGACGATCATGGAAAACGTGTCTGGAGATGCCAAGCGAAGCGTGCCGGACCTGCATTCACTATTACATACCACATACGTCCTCAACCAGGAATTATGGTATGGAGTGCCATTTCCTTTGATAGCCGGAACCCTTTGGTCGTCATTAGAGGCACACTTACAACGCAGCGGTACGTTGACGACATTCTGAGACCTGTTTTGCAACCATTCCTTTTGCAGTACCATGGCCTTATTTTTCGGCAAGATAATGCCAGAAGAGATACGACACGTGTTGCTTTCAACTATCTTACAGCATGTCAAACACTTCCATGGCCAGGCAAATCTCTCTCCAATCGAGCATGTCTGGAATATGATACGAAGGCGATTGCATCTACCAGAGAATGCTGATGACCCATCCCAACAATTGGAGCAAATCTTGCAAGAAATACCATCGGAAACCATCATGGAACTATATCACTCTTTGCACATTGTGTAGCAGCTTTCATCCGGGCTAGAGGCGAGTCAGCATATTTAAGAACTCGTTACTTTGTAACTGAAATAAATCATTGAATGTTTCTGAAATTTTAATCATTTTCTATTCTGTGCATAACTTTCCTATCTGCCATTTTTTTGTTTCCATCAGATTACTCCTTGTTGCATCGTTTTAATTGTTATTGAGTATATATATATATATATATATATATATATATATATATATAACAGAAATAGTGAATCATGTAAGACTAAAGAAGTAGTGCAAATTTGAGTATTAGTTAATAGTTAGTTAAAAAAAGGGAATATTTAACCAAAAATATTAAGTCATAATAAGAAGTTAAAAAAAGATACAAATCAAAAATCCAAATTATGTGGATAAAACAAATTTGAAAAGAAAAAGATCCGTTCTAGTCTTATACATTCTATTCCTAATTTCAAAAAATAATGATAAAGTCAAAAAAACATTGCAAGATTTAAGAAAACTTGTCCTCTATTACACACACACACATCATATATATATATATATATATATATATATATATATATATATATATA
>BMAW01011259.1:224326-242950 GCA_019974015.1 Nephila pilipes | reverse complement strand
ATGATTGTATGATTATCTGTATAGTTATGATAATATATGATTGTATGTTTATCTGTAAAGTTATGATAATATATGATTGTATGATTATCTGTATAGTTATGATTGCTTCTGTTTCAACATAGAAAATCACATTTATATGCAATTAATTATGTAACAGCAATTAATAATCAGTATCTGTGCTCTTTTAAGTCGTGGCCACAATAGCCTAGTGATCATGGTCGCGGACTCACAGCCGGCGGTTTTCATAGAGTCGTGGATTCGAGCCTTGATGCCACTAAAGATCCACCTTGTGGACGAGCTGATGCATTTTAAATATACTGGAGGCTAAAGTCTTCTCATTGGCGTGGTGTGGAAGTTGGGAGATGAGATGCTACCTCAGGTGTCGTCCTCGTGAGTTGAAGGATATTCAAAACTACGTGGTTCGTCTCCAATAGCCCAGGTGTTGCTTCTAGAACAACGTAAATGAAAACCAAACCAATCCCTTTGTAAGTAATTCTTAAGGTACATCTTGTACGAAATCTAATGAGTTTATAACTTTAAAAAATTACAACTTATAAACATAGCGCTCAATATATACTTAATATATTTATAATTTCAAAAATTAAATTTTGAAAACTTTCCTTAATTTTCATATAAAAATATTGCGCAATATATAAAATTTGTGAGAGTTTAATTGAAAAAAAATTATTTTCGCGGGATAGGAAATCATCTCACCTCACAATTTTCAAACTATAAACATTGTTTGATAATGTAGGTTTTCAAGAAAAGGTTCGAGAAAAGTGAGTTTAGTTTTCATTAACGTCGCACAAGAAGCAACACGAGGGCTATTGGCGACGGACAGCGTAACTTTGAGCCTCAGTCAACTGACAAGGACAATACCTGAGCTGGTACCTCCCTCTCCTTTCTTCAACACCACTCCAACGGGAGGATTTGGGCCAAGACAGATTTAACACGATGGGTCTTTACTGGCATCAAGACTAGTCTGATGCCAGTAAAGACCCATCGTGATGATGACCATGACCACTAGTCTACCACGGCCCCACGAGAAAAGTGAAAAACCTGCATTTTGAGAAAAAATATATAGTTCTATATCGCTTTGCACATGCGTTTACAGTTGAAAATTGAATTTTCAAACTTTCTGATCCTTAAGTTCTCATAAGTCATATTTTATGAATCCGTAAAGTATGTATTATTTTTATTATAGAAATACGAACAATAATAAATTCAAATTTTAAAGCATGTTAGTGTCTCAGTTAAACAATGTAATCGAGTTTTCTGCTTGATTTCTACTTTTTGTCTCGCCTCTAAGAAGGATTACCCTTCCTTAGGTATAGCTCATATGTATATTCTGACACATGACGTCAAAATGAATCTTTTCATGCTGGAAGATTTAATTTTATTTTAAAATAATATTTCAACACTATTCGCTTCTATGCTTTCTTCCATGACCTCTTGCTTATTTTATTTCGGTTCCGGTACATTGTTTTTCTCTTATTGTTTTGTAATAATATAGTTTCATACATTTATAATCAGAGATAAAAATGATAAATAGAATAAAAGTATTTATGAAATATTTCATACGGTTGTTTATCACATTTGAGACTTATTAAAAAAACAGTAATGAATTTCAGAAGCAAAAGTATTTTGTAGTATAAAGTATGGTGTATTTTATTTCATAAATAAAATTTATGTATTAATTAAATTTCCTGGAATTTCAGAAGAAAAAATTACGTTTGAAGCAAATACGTCTAAGCAAACAAGTGATTCATTTATTTGTTTTATTTGTTCAGAAACTTTTTATCTTTACTATGCACTTATTTAATTGCATCCGTCATATTTTTATATGAAACACCGACGTTCAAGATGGCAAGGCCCATAGGCTACAGTCCTCGTGTTGTTTCTGGTGCAAAGTTAAAAAATCCAAACAATCAAACTTTTTTTTAATGGATTTTATTCTACTCACATTGAATGTTAGGGTCAAAACTTTAAAAGTGTTTTACTCAAATTTTGAAGCACTCGAATGAGCGTAAATTTTCAAAACACGATTGTTTAAGTTGAAAATACGATGATTTAATTACAATTAATATAAAATAATTCATTAAAACTAATTATGTTCATCTTATGAAACCATGTTCAAAACACTCGTTTTCTACCGGTATTTATTTGAAAAGAATAAAACGAATTCAAACAAATCAAAAAATTCGAAACAAATACTTGATCATTATCTTAAAACTGTCACGATAACAAAATAAGAATATCTATCTAGTTACAAGTGTTTGTATATATATATATATATATATATATATATATATAAGCAAAAATGAAAAACCACGCACAAAGGAGGAGTTGTCCAATTAAAATGAAATTTCATATGCAAAAACTTTTGGACCGAGCATGCAAATCATTAAAATGTGGTGCCCGATGAATGAATGGCAGGAGCTATAACGCATCGGAAATGCGCAGTCAACAGGTGTATATAAGAAGCAATGTTCAATCTGATGGTTCAATTTTTTGCTGCATTACGATTTAGGATAATTCTCAACGATTGAAAAAATACCTCTTCGCAGGATTCGAGTTCAATACGAGCAACTGTCAGAGTTTGAAAGAGATCGTATCATAAGATTGAAAGAAGCAGGTTAGGCAAATCAGAGAATCACTCGTCATATGGGTCGAAGCGATGCGGCCATTAGAAGAAGCTTGCAAGAATGAGTGGACAATGACAGATTTCAGCGTCATGATGGAAGCGGACGACCTAGGCTGACAGCAGATCGGGAGGACAGAGTGTTTGTCAGATCAGTTGTCACAGCGCCTGATTCATTGTTATCAACCATGAGACTTGAAATCCGCATATGAGTGTTCTCTACGACCATTCACAGACAGCTGATTGAGCGAAATCTACACTCGTACCGACGGCTATACCACCTGCCACTAACGCCTGCACATTGTTGAGCCAGATTACACTGGTGCTTGGCTCGATAAAGTTGGAACAATGCTTTATGGGGACATGTAGTGTTTAGCGACGAATCTCGCTTCCAACTGTGTCCTGACGATCATGGAAGACGTGTCTGGAGATGCCAAGCGCAGCGTGCCGAACCTGCATTCACTATTACATACCACACACGTCCTCAACCAGGAATTATGGTATGGAGTGCCATTTCCTTTGATAGCCAGAACCCTTTGGTCGTCATTAGAGGCATACTTATAACGCAGCGGTACTTTGACGACATTCTGAGACCGGTTTTGCAACCATTCCTTTTGCAGTACCATGGCCTTATTTTTCGGCAAGATAATGCCAGAAGAGATACGACACGTGTTGCTTTCAACTATCTTACAGCATGTCAAACACTTCCATGGCCAGGCAAATCTCTCTCCAATCGAGCATGTCTGTAATATGATGCGAAGTCGATTGCATTAACCAGAAAACGCTGATGACTCATCCCAACAATTGGAGCATATCTAGCAAGAAATACCACTGAAAACTATATTACTCTTTACTCGTCATGTAACAGCTTCCTCCAGGCTAGAGGGGAGTCAACACATTTATGAGCTCGTTACTTTGTAATTGAAATAAATCATTCAATTTTTCTGAAATTTTTATCATTTTCTATTATGTACATAATTTTCTTATCCGCTAATTTTTTTCTCCATCAGACAATTCCTTTTTGGGGCGTCGTTTTATTTGTTGTGTGTGTGTGTGTGTGTGTGTAAATGGGAAAATGGCAAATCTTCAATAAAGAGTTATTTTAGTTCGGAGTTAGTCACAAAAACAGATGGCAGCCATTTTTGCTGAAATGATGTTCATGGATGAATTGTATGAGTATTATATATATTGAAATTCGAATATGTAGAAACCGTTTATCGGGCGATGGACGCAACTGAGTGATTAATTGAAACAAAGCCGAAAAAGTTAAAGTGTGAAGGATCCGTGAGTATTTACCTAACATCACATAAAATCTTGTAGAAAGTTCTATGAATGAAAGTTTTTGATTTGTGAGGAAGCTAGTTAGTATGAATTTCCAAAACATAAAATATAGACTGTGACATCAAATGACATAAATATAGACTGTGTGACACAATTAGAAAATAAATATAGACTGTGACATCAAATGACTTAATGTGCGCCATTGAGTTAAATGAACCACGGAAATTGGATCGAAAATCATACACAGCTGAGAATGAAAGGGAGAAATTGCACTCACTGATTTTGTCATGATAAACGTATCTAAAAATGTACTAAACTATATTTTTCCGCGTAGTTTTTATTCAAGAAAGACAATTATTCAAAATATTCATTCCGTATATCGTGAGATAAACGTGTCACTTAGAGTTTTCTATAGAATGATTTAAAATTTTAAGATATCGGAAATCAGTCCACTTCATTATTTTTTGTCCAAAAGAATTTACCAAAAGTAGGTTTATGAGTTACACACGTCTGAAACTAAGTCAATCTTCTTTTTAAAAACAAACTTGGATCTAGCAAATGGTATAAGAATCATAATTCTGCGATGTTATGTTCCAGAGCAAGGGCGCTCATTATAGCAAAAATACGTATAAAAATCTCTTCAACAATGAATTTTATTAATTTTAAAGACATTTTGAAAAGCCCCCTTTGTGTGAAACCATCACCATCCATAGTTTCAGGGTACCTAATTTGGCAAGTTTGAGCTTTTTCCACAATAATACATAAACTCTCTTCCTTTCAAAACTAGCACTTATTTAACATACAATGTTCATATGTAAAATATATATTTTTTCAGCTCAAAATTTGAACTCGAATTTCAACCCATTTTTCACATCCGATCGAGTTGAAATGACGTGCACACGTATAACTCCGATGGCTATACAATACTATGGTATGCTTAAGCCCTCACAGACTTGGGAGGCGGGGATAGACTTAGCAACGTCCAATAGAGGTAATATGTTGCATACACGTAATTGCGTTTTTATTCTTAAAATTCGAGAACTAAAAGAGTTAAGCAAATCTAAGTAATTTTTTTAAATCAGACTTTTGCTTGAAGATGAGCTAAAAGTTGTAAAGGTTAAATATTTTTAAATGTACTATAATATATAATTTATGAGCGATTGACATATTTTTATGTCCTTTGAACTCGCATGTAACTAAGAAGCAATGAGATTTAATGTATCGTTAATTACCTAAATATCTTAGTTGAAAGTCTTAATTATTTATAAATTATATAATATTTAGTATTTAAAAATATTTTAGACTTCTTAATCCATTTTAAAATAAAAGCTTGATTTATTTTTGTTTATATTTATCAATGTAGAGCTTTAATAGCTTCGCTTGATCCTAAAAATAAGTAAACGATATGAATTCAGCAAAAAAAATCAATATTACGATGCATGGTCATAAAAATAACAAAATATTTATCGAAGACTTTCTCGTGTTAATGACAGCTATTTGCATCATAAAATAAAAGATCGTGTAAAAGATGAAAAGTAATTCAAAGGCGAGACAATAAAGTAGTATTTTAATTAAAATCTTATCATCACTGAGTCATAAAGTAGGATGCAAATAAGTCTCTAATTTTCCTATAAATACTTCAATTATTTTAATACCTTCCTATTTAGACAGACATGTATTATAAAACTGGTAGCTAAGGCAACAGATGGTGATAATGAAACTCGTATTGTATCGTTAGCGAAATAAATTAGCTCTAAAAGTTTCAATAAATATCAAATTCTAGAAATTGAGTTATTGCGTAACGTACAGCTCATTTGTGCTACTATATTATTATTTGTACTAAAATTCAATTTGTATATGAACAATTTTATTAATCTATGTTACTAAATAACTAATTTTGAAATTTAACTACGTATACATATCAAAAGTAATAAGTAAAATACTTTTAACCGTTATTTTTATTAGATACTCCTAAGCGAAATATAACTAGTCATACAAAACTTTTGCTTTGTTTTTCATTACAAAATTAGACTTTTAACGGCACTTTAAGTAAATGTTAATTATCTGTCTATCTATATTTTAATATTTATTGATTTTTAAAATAAATTATATTATAGCCATGGTCTCTTAACTTTTCAGCAATTACATACTTACATTTCAGCGTTTGAAGCATCCGTTCCCTCCAGGAGTGAAATCTTAAAATAAAAATCAACAATCCAGTAACGAAAGATAGAGAGTGAAGTTATACGACGTAACTTTCACTTGAACAACGGATAGCGGAACGGTAGTTTAACTGTGCTCTAGACGTTAGAAAAGTAAGAAAGAAAGTAATAAAAAATAGTCGAAAATAATGAAGGATCCCTAAGGTATCCCGGAAGCGTGTCACCTGTGTTTACCAAAGAAAGTTATGTCCCGTGAGTAAGAAGATCACTAAAGTATCTAGAGTTCAAGATTATCTTAATACATAATGAAAGATCTTGAGGGTTTTATTTGGGCCGATCGATTTCTACACTGAACGATTTAAAAATAAAAAATAAAGACATGAAATCTTCGTTTTTCAGCGCAACAAAATAGTTTAACTTTAAAAAAATTAGGCTAATACAATCATTAGTCAATCTCTTTTAGAAATGAGTTTGGTTCTCATAAACGGCTCTAGAATCAGAATTATGTAAAGCTTTGTTCGAGAGCTTGGCAATAAAATAAGTTTTAATCATGCATTAACATATAATAAATTAAATTTATAACAAGCTGAATTAATTAATCAATTCGAAATGTACACCACCATCACTCATAATATCATCGTGTTAAAATTCGCGAGTGTAGACCATTCTCTTTTCGTTATGCTCCCCTTATTAATTAAAATTTGTAACAATGGCAAAAAAATAATTAACTCTTGACTATATTTAATTGAATTATGTAAATAATGGAAATACACTAAAGTTTTCTGACTTATTTAAAGTTATGTAAGTATAAAAAATGCATAAGTAACTTGAAAACATTCAAGGAATATGAATACGCTTTTGTACTTTTTACTGTCATTTTTTAGAGTTTAAGAACTCGATTCATCAGTAATGTAAATAATTCATTTTGAGCCAACAAATACTTAAAGCAATTCATAAGTTACTCACTTATTTGGTTAGTAAGTACAATGAAGTTTTCACTTAAGAATATTTTATTTCTGTTATGATAATAAATGTGAACAGATTTGAAAATCCAGAATATAATTGATTTCGAAGCATAAATTGCATTTTCTTCCAGCTTAATTTAATATAATCTCCGTGAGATTAATTAATGGAAAAATATTAATTAATTTCTTAAGTTAAATGCATTATGTTAAGAGAAAGTTGACAAATTTGCATTCATAATAATAACATGAATAATTTAAGTACATTTTCATTAATCTCCTCTCATAGAATTGTAATTTTCAAACATAACACTCTTTTACTGCATGTAATCATTGTCATTTGTGAATCTTCTAGGAGATGTTTTAACATTTAACTTCACGCGTTTAGTATTTTAACATAAGAACACACTTTGAACATACTTTGTACGCCGATAAAAAGCACAAAGAAATAAGATAAATAAGAAGGTTTCATAATCAAAACATTTGATAAAAACTAATACAAATTCTTCAAATAAAAGAAATAATACTAAGTATAACATATTACACAAACATTTTGACCCCTGACCTTTTCAAATTTCATCTGTGTAATGTCCCCCTTATTATTGTATTACCGAAAACTAATTACTGTAATTGCATGTTCTTTGCATACCGGTCTATGGTCTGCGTTCTTTGCATACTGGTATAACAGTTGCCATCTTATTTTTCTGCCTTCAGCAACTCCTTCCATATACACGTGATGACTCATCTTTTAGACGCTCTTCTGAAGGTCATTAATATGTGCTTAGAAAAAAACCTAACATCGGAAGACCACGTCTTTATTTATGCTCTTTCTGTGAGATGTGTACTCGTCAGTGATATAGATAGATGTCTTAGAAAATGTCTTTAAATTTTTTTTTTGCTTCATTAAAATATGTCGCCCTCTGCAAAATTTGACTGTTTATTCCAGCTATGCTTATCAATTGAAAAAATAATATCAATGGCCACCTCCTTATACGCCTGAATACAGAATGGTACTGTACGGTTGGTCTACTGTATTTACCCCTCTGTTAATGAAATTGTAGACTTTAATGATCTCCGGATATTAGCTTCAGGATTAATTGCAGAATTATAGTGCATAGAATAATTTTGCAGTTTTCGAAAAAGGACCAACAGGGAATCAAATTGCAGCAAGTTTGTCAGTTATTTTTCTTTCTCTGTGGTATTTTTATCCTCATATCTAATGATAGATAGCAAAAATAGAAGCCTATTACAGAACTTGCAACTTCTTAATATTTCGGATCCTGTGCCATCGATTGACAACAGTTCAAGAAAATGGTCATTGCTTTGCATTTTTCTTATTCCCTCTAAAATTACTCATTATTGCAAAATCTAACACTTCTTATGTTGTATCTTTTGAACCTTGCAGTCGATCATAATTTATTCGCATCTTTTCGATTTCCATATCTGTATATTCGGCAATACTTTGAGCAATATCATTGAGAAAATTATCTCAAAAATTTCCCTCCTGTTAGTTTCACTCCCGTATAACTCGCATTCTGTAGCCTCATCTTCAGACGTATCTGATATCTCAACTTATTCATGCTCATTTTCGTAACATATGGCGTGAACTATAGCTCATATCATCTTCAGTAAAACGATTTGGGTTTTTCACAGGTGCACAATCCCTAAAAATGTATCGCTTTATTTAAAAATAAATCTGGAACTACTCATACAAATTTCAAATTTCATAAGAATCTAATATCTACCAAATGAAATTATCTATTATGCTATCCGAATATGTTTACGTAACCACACGTGTGGCGCACTCTTTTCACCAATCAATACCACACTAGTTTTCCAGTGTTAATCAACTTACGAATGCTCTGAAACAACAAGACTAACGATACATATTAAAGACACTTCAATGACAGGTTAAATCCGCACGCAACTAAGTGGGGAGGCATTTCAAGTTCAGCTAAATGTTGTTTACTGTAAATGCCGCATTTTACACGTCAACGAGTGTAATTAAAGGTAAATAAATATTTTCTCAAAGATGAAATCACTGAGTTTAATAAAAAATACTAGTAATGTGATAATTAATATTTTCAATGCCTCCTTTCGCTAGAGAGAGACACGATTCAGACCGTTGTTGCGATGCGTAACGAGTGACGGGCGCTATTGTTCTGGCATCAGATACAAGATGGAGACAATGCAGTGTGAACCTTAAGCATTACGTGGCAGTGGTCTGTAATTGTTAAATATTCTTAGATTTAAATAGCCTAACTCTGTATTCATTATAGGATGAAAAGTTATGCTGTAAATACATAATTTCAAACTCTAATTAAATTAGTTTTATCAAATCCGTCTCATTCATTGGAGGCTCCAAAAACCTCAAAGATTAAATAGTGAACCATTAATCTCCTGCCTGTGGAAAAGTGTCTCATAAACATAGTTGTTGAAGTTTACATTAACTTTTCAAATTAACGAATAATTTTAAAATAACTTTTTCATATTTAAATATAAAAAAAAAAGATTCATAGATTTAGTCTAAATTATCAATTAAATATGTATTGAAATTTTTAAAATTAGTATATTATAAAACAGAACTATATGAACATTTAGTCCAACTTCGTTTAGTAACTCCGATTGCTTCTTAACATTGCACTGAGAAATAACACTAGAACTTTTTGTGACGGATCTCTTAATTTTGAACATCAGTTTTAAGTGACGAGAAAGACACCTAAATCTGCAAATCGCTCTCTAAGATTCCAACCCTGGTAACAGCAGGGCTTTGGACTTCGACTAGATTAACATGCTCCGCTACTCGTCTGGATTTTTGTGGCCTCTGAGCTCGAACCCATGACCTGACAAAAACAATACCAGCTGCAATTTCGCGTTCAAGACCACTAGACTGTAGCAATCATTCTCGTACAGTGTCTGCTAGCAAATGAAAATAAATGAATTACAAATGACCAGAAACCTTTCACAGAAAATAACAATAGTTTTGCGGTGAAAAAAATTTAATAACTTCAAAAATCTACATTGATAATAAGAAATATGCTGGGGTTGATATGGACGGGGTAACTCAAAGACGGAAAAACCCAGACGCATGACATTTGGTGCACCTAAACTTTAAGTGAGGATCGTGTACGTTTCTCGATGAAATTTTTTTTTTTAAATTTGCTTCAGAATTTAAAAATTAATGTAGGATTTTCCAGCTAATTATTAAGCAATTAATTTTATTTCCCAATTTACTGTGAAACCAGTTCCTCCGATATTCAATAGATGTCGCCACGAATCAGAGTCATGTGATAAGCTCATGCAGCGCCACCTATCCCAGAACAAAACTGAGTGACGCTCGTTTTCGCTCTCTCTCTTCTCTCTTGCCGCCATTTTTTCCGCTTCTCTTCTCCTTCGCTACCCGCGTCGGAAGTAAACTTCAAACGCCCGAGCGCGTTCCAGCGCTCATCGCCAATATGGGTTAAATGAGGCAGCCATCTATCTTTATCTGACGAACTGGTCAACTTACTTTTCATATCATAGTGTAAATACTTTTCATTCTTCATAATCTCTCCTAATAAACAAATAAAGCTACTGCAAGTTCATCCTTGAATATCATCAACAACATTACATGGAATCCGAAACTACCCCCTAGACAACCAACCCTATGCGTAAGAGCATACCATCGTAGATTCGGGATGAACAATCTCCATCACCCCAACATCTACATTAATATTAAAGGGTTATTTCTGTGCTTTTGAAAGAGTTACCACAGTCTAGCTCTCAATTGAAATGTTGCAGAATTATTAAGCAAATTCTGAGAGATTCAATTTTCTTAAGAAGACTGTATTTCTTCGAATAGATGTATTACTTATTCAAATACTGACTTAAATAGCATTCAAAAGCATTCATTTCTGATCTTTTAATTTTGAAATCGCTGTTTCGAGAAATATATCGATCCAAAAGAAACATAATTCATATGACTTACGAAACGAACATTTCTCCCTCTTTAAAGAAACGGGAGAAATATTAATAAATGAAAATTTTCATAAAAATGTTTACTGTATAATCAGAGAGCAATTTTTTGTGGGTTGCCTTTCTCCCCCTCGACTTGGGAGACCGCCGGAGTCCAGAGGTTATGGTTGCGAGCTCGCGTCCGAGCTTGTTTTCATCGAGTTGGTGGTTCGAGTCTTGATGCCATTTAAGATCCGTCGTGTGTGTGGGTGGGGGGGGGGGGCTGATTCAGGTTACATTAGTCGAAACTCCAAGCGCTCTCATTGACGTGGTGTGGAATTTAGAAAGGCGAATATTAGCTCAGGAATCGTTCTCGTCACTTGATTCAGGTTCAAATTTGACAGGCTTATCAATAATACCTGTTGTGTTGCTTCTAACTGCGACGTCAATGAAAAGAACCTTCCTGGAGGAAAGGTTGCTAATCTGCTACACATAGCGTTGCAGAGCGTAACGTCACACACGTGCAATTCAATCTTTCGGCAATTTATTGTGCGTAGAGATCATTTTACGTATTCATTTTCTTGTAGAAAAAAATTTACGATTATTTTTCAAATTAATTAAGTAAAAAATTTTCATTCAAAAATTGAATTTTTGTTGAAGTCTTATTTTCAGTTCATTGAAAAGTATTTAGAAGATTATTGAAAGATAAAACCTATAAATTAAATACATTTTAAAAAAAATTTCAGGTATGTCGTTTTATACCGGAATGGACGTGGTTCTCTTTAAAACAAAACTTTATGCTCAACAGTGTAAAATTCGGGTTGTTGAATTTTATTCTAAAAATTCACCCTTGCAAAGAATGGATAATCTAAACAGTATTAATATAAATGTTGAGATTTTAACAAATTTCATTTGAATAAATTTGAATTCTATTTGACTTTGAAAAGAAAATTATTTTTGGGACATTTTTCAAATGCATGACATTGAAGCAAATGCATTAATTTTATCACCTTTATATTACAATTTTAATTTCTCACCTCTTGCTCTCAAAATGTTACAAAACTATATTTGATTCATTTTCTAGTAGTGTTTTATAAAACTAATTCAGTTTTATTTTATTCGAAATTGATCCAAATCAATTTTGAGTTTCCTTTTGCATTTCCTTTTTTTTGCATTTTAAGGGAGTAAACGATGCACGTGCACACGCGATGAAGTTCACGAATCTCAGATAACATAACACATCCATGCGCTTAACTCTTCGTAATAGCTTTTAGTAAAATATAAATAATTTTCTTCTATTGAAATTTTAAATAAATTCTAGAGAGATATGAAAGATTAGCAGGGTTTCTGGTTTTTCACTCAAAAATTTATTTTACCATATTTCTAATTCAGAAAAAAATTTGTTATCATATTTTTAACGGAAAATTCCAAAAATTAAAATAGGATAAATGTGGTATTTTCTACGCAAAAAAGTGTATATGTACAAGTTTTCTCGTAAAATTGTAACGTGCTCTTGAGAATACTTCCCTTCAACTAACCTTTTCGGACTTTTTTATGACGTTATTTGGTTCGAAAACCTCTTCATATGAATGAACTATGACATACATATATTAAATTAGAAATGTTTTTGTGAATAATGTTGATGGGATAGCATTTATAATCTAAGAATAGTTTAATGTTCGTGTGGTAGTAGAGAGAGAGAGATTAGACATTTTCTCACACTGAGAAGATAGGGTTATTTTCAAGAGGTATTACGAAAGCTGTGATTAACGTTGGATTAGGTCCTGGCTTGGATGGACTTTTAAAATTAGTCAGATAAACCATACCTTTAGATTCTCTTTAGTTGTGGACGTATAAGGATTGTTGCTCCCAATGTGCATTACAAATTTTGAAGAAAAAGACTGTTCCAGGTAAAGAACAAATTTAACCACCAAAAGTATTAACATTAAAAAAACCTGTTAAATTCTTGAATTAAATATTAGAATTCAAGCAAACAATAACATGACAATGGAATGGCAATTTGATCGATCGATTTATTCATTCATGCACTCTCGTTCATCAATTCCCGAATTTATTCGTTCACTCATTTATTCACTCACTTACTCACTCATATTCACTAATTCTTTTATTCGTTCATTCTTTCATTCACTCACTGATTACTTCATTCATTCATTCGTTCAATTATTAAATCTTTCCATCACTCATTAAGTTATTATCTAATTCATTCTCGCAATCACTCAATCATTTTTTTCATTCACTCATTATATTATTTCCTCACTCATTAAGTCATTCTCTCATTCATTCCTGTACACATTTAATTAATCCTTCAATTACTCATTAAATCAATAACTCGTTTATTCATTCATTTATTAGGAAATGTATCCAGGAAACTCTTTAATTTGAAAAGTACTAGATCATCATTTTATCGTTGATTAAAGCAATAGCTCCTTGGGTGACTAATATCAGTACAGTCTCTCTCTCATGCTAACTTTGGTGACTTATTGTGCTATAAATTACTGATGATAGCAAACCAAAGGAGTCAGAAAGTGTACACTAAAATCTTTTCGTGCGAGGGGATGATACGCAATAAAAATTCCGGCGCTTACATTCCTGACGTAGGAAAAGTGTGGAAGTTTGGAGAATAGGCAACTCAGATGTCATACTCATCATTTGAATGATAATTAAAATACGAAGTCTGCCCTAACAGCCCTCGTATTTCTTCGAAGTGCAATGATAGTATACTCTCAAACATATTATGGGTAGTGTTTAGTTTAGCACGTGATAAAAATATATCGATTAAGAAATGAATTAAGTATTATTTTCTTAAAAATTAGATCTTATATTTAAGATTAATTGCCCAAATTTTATAAATACTACAGAAAAAGAGAAAAATTACACAAGATTGAAAAGAAAAGAAAAACTCTTGAAATTTGGAAAAATGAAAAAAAAAAATTGACGTGGTTTTAATGGTTATATTAAATAGTTTTTCTTACTGAGGTTAGAATACATATCTATATATTTTAAATATTTTTTATAACATTTAGCTTATTTTTTTCCTTAACGTTTCTTCAATGCTCAAAATTAAGACATTTTTATGATAAATTTCATAGAACTTATGATAGGAAAAAGTCCTTGTTTTATTAAAATAGATATTGCTTCTATGAATATTTTTACTTTCTATGAACAAAGTCTAATTTTCTTTTTTGCTTAGATTAAATTTTTCATATTAAATATATTAACTAATTAGCGATAGCCTACAGATAATTACTAAATTACTGACTTCCTATCAAGCGAGATCTGTTCATGATTTACAACATTGGAATTACAACACGATTGCTCAAATTATTACGTATAAAGTTTTAAACTTCTTGTATACATTGAGTTTTATTTTGTTGAGTTAACAGTTGCAATTTTAAAAATACAAAATGCATAAATAAATAAACAAAATAACTTTCAAATCTCGAAATGTAAGGAAGATTTAATTTAAGTTAAGGGATTGCACACTTGAAATTATAAATTTCTTCTAAATAACATTAAAGATTATTTTAAGGCTCTAATATAAGTGGATTTGTGTATATAAAGTAATTTTTTTTAAAAAAAGAGCATTAAAAACATTTACGTAATATTTTATTTCATAGAATCCACAGATTTAAAAACAGAAGACAAAAAAAAATATATTTTCGTATAGTCTCGAAAAATGTTAGTTCGTTTTCACAAATTCTGCAGCTTATATCTGCCTTGATTTTTTAAGATTCCATTAACAAATTACAGCGAGATTAAGCATATTTTAGACTGAAACTGAAATCAAATACTAAATCATGAAATCTTTTTTTTTTGCCCTATGTCAACTCAATTCAACTCTTTTTCTTTCGCTTTTTTCCCTGATAAAGCAACTTTGTCAGCTGTTGGCGACGCATTCATTCATTCTTGTCGAAGCGAGCGTAACTTTCTTTAGGCGAGTCGTACCTTTTTTTTGCTGAATTTGTCATAAAATATAACGACGCTTGGCCCAATTTGTGTCGGATGGAAGAGTTTTTTTTTACAATAGTTTGTTGAAAGAAATTCCTTACGCTTGCTCGTGAAAAGCGATAAGAAGGAATACTTATTAAAGTACATGAAAATTTCTTGAATAGAAAGATATAATATAAGTTATTATTATAGTTTCATAGTTTGCTTAGGTTATGTTATTTCGTGTGATATTAATAAAAGTATGGATTTATAAAGGTATGAAAAAACAATGGGTAAAGGAGTAATCAAATAAAAATAAAATTTAGAATTTAAATTTGAGATTGCAAAAATAATTCTAATAAAATGACAGAGTGAAAAATGCAAATAACAGACACACAAATCATGTTTTTTTATATAGTACTGATATTATATACGGTTTTGTTTTTAAATTAATATATATATATATATATATATATATACATATATATATATACTGGAACCTAAGCGCAAAACCGAGAGGGAAGAAAGTTGCGAACTTTTCGTGAATTTTCCTATGTGATCTCATGTCTGGCTGAAAAGGTATAAGTACGCCAAGAGTCGGAGAAGTGAGTTTGAGGAATCGGTCTGTGTACTGTGTATCAGTTTGACTGTGGAGTTCTGATTTGTAGACCGATTGGTCAATTCTAGCCTAGAGAATTCACTTTAGATTTGGAATTTAGCGGAAATGTTGCGGAGAGTCTGACTTTGGAGACTGTTAAGGAGATCGATAGAGGAATTGACGGAACGCTGTTGGCACTTGCTGTAAGGCTTGCCGGGTGAATTCGTAAAGAAGCAACGTGTATCTGCTGAGAGTCGTTGAAGCATGCTCTGGAAATGCAGAGTATGACTGCGAAGCCTATCCGCAGTGAAGAGTAAGAAGCTGGTGAGCTGAACGTTGCTGTGTAGTAACTGTGGCTGTCCTTCATGTGTGTTTTGTTCCCATGTGTGTCACTGAATTATAAAAGTGCTGTGTATCTGTTATTGTCCAAGCTCTGATACCTGTGTGTTGACTTGAAGGTTTGCGAATAAATCATGATTTGTCGTTATCCTCCGTTTTGAACGTGATTTTCACTCCACGCACCCACCCACAGGAGAGGAAAGACAAATTGTCCGTAACAAGTATGTAATATATACTTATGCCTGTGTTGTTTTGTCCACACGTCATCTTAAGCCAATGAACCAGTTTTATTGGAAATTTTGCACACTGTGCAGTTTAGGTTCACTTGAGATAAGATAATTTTAACTTCATATACAATGCTGATATTTTTAACCCTGGAATTATTTGTTTGGTGCTCTAACATGTTCTTCAAAACGTTGTAATGTGTTTCTATAGAAAGCTAAGCGGCTTTGTGTTTACAAAGCTTAAGTGTTTCCAATAATTACTCATTTATATTGGTAGTGATTTTTGATAAAAATTAATTTTCAATTTACATATTTTGATTTTATTAGTTAGCATTGAAAGTATTTTGTTTCGATTTAGCAGCTAAATGGGAAAATCAGGGTTCATTCGAAAATAAGGAATGGATAGAATAATAACTGTTTAAGGAAACAGACATTATTTTATTCATTGTATAAGAACTGAAAAGAACTTTTGAATGTGAAACAAAACTTCAGTCACATTCAAGGCACTCAATTAAACTCAATTAGAAATAAAGTTTCATAACAAAGTAGTAATTTTAAAATTTTAAATGGGTTGAAGTCAGAATAGGGAGTCCCCTAGGTGATTGGCAGGCAAGGGGTGGGATTCCTGAATAGGTGCCAAACATGCGTAAATTAAACATTGATATTCTTAGAGGATTACCATGTAACGAATCGCCATTTTAAATTGGCACCCAAAGATTCATAATCGCCTGAGGACACCTTATTTCAAACTTTATCCTAAATAATTTTCTTTCCATTTAATTGTCACAGGTGTTTTCACAAAATTATAAAGTTTTCCGGGAATCAGTATTTGGTTAAACATCTAATTTATTTACAAAATGTTCAAACGAATATTCATCTCATACTTGGATATCCCCAGTGAACAAAGATACAGCAATCTTGCTTCTTATTTTTGACAGGGATTGTGATGGAGATTCTGTAAGCAATTCAGCTATGAATTTAAACATTCCATCTAAGACACAGCTTACAGTTGTCTTGAAAAAGGATGAGAATGTTTCAGTAGCATGGTATGAAATTACGAATAGGGGTACCACTGAGATCCACTAAAATAATTTTGATGAAATTGTTCATTGCGGCGTGTCAGTCAGTGGAACAGCAGCAGAGGACATTTGTCTCCGATAGATATGTTAGTACCATCTCCATAAATACTGGCAAAGTGCTGGGCAATGAGGTATGTCAAAATGTGCAGATTTTGTCTGGGTTGAAAGGTGAATGACTCATGGTTGTGAGAGAACATGAGTCTTCTGGTGCCAGCCAGACCACAGGATCTATCATCTGTTTGAAGATCAACTCACATGAGAAAATTAAAATGGGCATTGTAGGTCTTTCAGAGCGGTTTGATTGGATTAGAAGTATTTATGAATTTGAAATAATTATACAAAGTTTTAGTGTATAGGACACAAATTCAAAAGCGTGTGGGTTCAAGGCTTCTGAAATACTGGTAATATGTGATGCTGTGCATGAGACCCCAAGACATATGAACATCATTAAACCTCATTATATGAAAATATTAGAGCAAACATTTACTGAATATAATGTTTGCGTGGAAAACAAATACAAAATGAAAGTTTAATGGCGTTTCGTAGAAATTTATACCAAATAAGTTGCATGAGAGTTACCAAACTCTGATTAGAACGTTACTTGTATTATACAATAGTTCAATAAAGGGTTTCAGTTTGTTTGATGTCTTGTAACAGCTGATGTGAAAGTAGAACGATACATTGAAAGGGTTTACAACTCAACGGTAAATAACTAAATCAAGACGACATTCATCATGCTGTAGAAACTGCCCGGAAAAATGATCTAAAGAAGAAAATTACCAGATGATAGGGTTCATGAAGTGAAACATACAAAATCTAGAATTTCTTCTACATAGGTAGATTATTAACAAAGGCCTATTAGTTGAACTTCAAGTAAGTTTTCTCAAAACACTTTTACATAATATGCTGGTGACAGTATTAACTGAAAATATATGAATATATCTATTTTAAAATTTTCCCAGACCATATATATTGTTTCTAGGGTGCTCTATTGTTCTCAACTCTCACGCCTTCCTCCTTAAGTTAACACGCTCTTTAAACAATCGTTCTTGCTGTAGAAGTGTCAGGTTCCCTTCGATAACCATGAACATAGCATTACAATTTCAATGAGAATCATTGTCCACAAATGTTTTCCAGACAATTGCTAGATATATGAAACGGTGAATGGGGCACAACCAAATACCACATTAAATTGCCAGACAATTTCTGCACTGTTGTTCAGGCAAAATGGATTAATTAGAATATCTTCCAGACATACAGAATAATCCCTTGGATCCTTTGGCTTAGTAATCTATTTGATAATTTTGGCCATAAAAATGTTGATATTGACAACATTAACTTCCAGATACAATTGTTGCCAATCATCTAGTGTCTGACAATTAATTGTTGTCAATGAAAACAGAAAGTATAAAATTTTCCATTTGATTTTTAAATTTTAGACAATACATGGCAACCAA
>BMAW01011259.1:177796-216866 GCA_019974015.1 Nephila pilipes | reverse complement strand
TTAGCAATACTTTGCCGCTTTTACTTTAGTCCTCAAAGGTTAAATATAATATATTGATAAAAATGTTCGAGTTCCTAATAGTGTTTCTAAATTAGAGCAATTACAAGCAAAGTTTCTAGCTATTAAATATAGCACGAAGTTTCATTGCGCTTTCAAAGAAGGAAAGTTAAACACAAATTAATAATTTATCGTTCTACAGGATGCTTAAACAATTAATTCCTGGCGTTATCAGTTTTCTGGTGTCTAGGTTAATAAATTACGCGATGCCGGTAAATTATTAAAAGGCACCGTCTCCCTCAGAGGACACTGTAATTTTTAATCAATGCTCCCATCTTTATTTAGAAATTGACGAGAGGGTATTTGGTTTCTTACAAACGGCTAACTCGTGTCGAATTCCACAAAACTTTAAACTTTTGAGAAAATTATTGATGTGTTCTAAGCTGACAGTCGCCTATTGTTGTTAACTAGAGTCATAATAAGGGTATAGAGATCGAGTGATTTTTAAAAAGGAATGTTAAGAAAATTTTAAGAAAGATGAGAGATTTTAATTACAATTCTTTTTATTACACGATTGATACTTTACTATAACAACCATGGAAATAGGATACGAATTTTAAGAAAGATAAGAGATTTTAATTACAATTCTTTTTTTTACACGGTTGATACTTTACTATAACAACCATGGAAATAGGATACGAATTTTAAGAAAGATGAGAGATTTTAATTACAATTCTTTTTTTTACACGGTTGATACTTTACTATAACAACCATGGAAAAAGGATACGAATTTTAAGAAAGATGATATTACTTAAATTGCAATAAGATATATGGAAATCTTTTCTTTAAACGGTAAATTCGTTCTTTGAGTGACAGTGCTAATTAGATATGAATTTTAAAAAAATATGAAGCATATTTAAATCATAAAAAATATAGTGAAGTCTTTTCTTTATAGGGAGAATATGTTCCTCGAAAACCATGCAAATAAAACTCGAATTTTAAGAAAAATGAGGCATTTTATTTACAGTAAAATATACCGAAGTCTTTTCTTTTCACGGTAGTAAAGTTCCTCGAAAAATCACGCAAAAAATATATGATTTAAACCACAAAAATGCAGAAGAGTTCCGCAACACCAGAAACAGTGTAAGATGTAATAAAAAGCTTTATGTAATAGGGAAAACCTGTAAAAGAGTAATAAGAACTCAACAACATTATTTTTGGGTATACGTAATTACATTTGTTTACTTAACATTTATACATTTAACAATTATATACTCAACATAATACATTTATATTTTCAACATTATTACCAAAAATGAATGCATATTACATTTAACAACTAAAATACAATTAGAAACGAATACATATTGCCACATGAAAGAATAAAACCTTTATTTTAAGAATACTAAAGATATTATTCATTATTTGAAATCAGAGCTTTGTAAAAAGATTCAATATCTCTCTTTATTCACATATTTTAAGAAAAGGGCTATTAAGAATGGTGCCAGTGCAGGTGTCCTTGTCACTTGACTAAGGTTCAAATTTACGACGTTCGTCACCAATAGCCCTTGTGTTGCCTCTCACTTAGACGTTAATAAGCAATCACATATTATAATATTAATTATTTTAACGCATATATATATATATATGTGTGTGTGTGTGTGTGTGTAATTCAGTCGTCACAAGTAGTTATGTTAGCTCTTCTTCTAAATACATTCATCATCAGAAAAAGGTTGCAACCATAAGGAAGCAAGGTCCATAAATGCAAACTGAAAAATTGTTTCATCTCTGGTGGATATACAAATGTTTAGTGCCAGCTGCATTAGCACCAATGATGTCAGAAAACGCTTGACTTCTCCAACATCTTAGGATTCTTTAAAAGGCTCTCCCAGAACACTAATTTTTCTTCTAACTTGTGTGTTTGGATTTAAATGAAGTCTATGTAGTTTAGAATGCGTTTGAGAAGAGAAGGACAGCCATTTAAGCAGTTGGACGTCTTTGAGAAGGGTGAAGGGTCACTGTGTGAAGGCGGATTGTCATTCCATCGGATTGCGGGTCATAATTATCTGTCACCCAGATACACTGACTCATGTTGTTGACGGAATTGGGTACAAGTAAGTTAGTGCTTACGGCAAGTAGGCACTGGTTCTGTTCTTTTTGTTCTTTTATATGGTTCTGTTGTTTAATATCGACTTCAAAAAATCAAATATCGTTGAAGGACATATTAAAATTCTCTTACTTTGGGTAGTAAACTTTTAGAACAAAATTTTCATCTTCTGAGAAGCACGCAAAAATGATGAAAAAAAGGAAGTGTTTTAAAATTATCACCATAAAAAGGGGCGTAAATTAAATTATTTTGGCGGGAATATGGTTGTGACATCTTTCACACTAAACGTAGCACCCTTAACATCTTGGAGAGATACGAGCGAAGGTAAGGGATTCGTATAATGGAAGAAAAAATTTTGAAATTTATATTCATATGCAGAAAATTTAAACTTTGCTGTATTCCCTGCAGAACGACTATAGTTACTACAAAAACTATTTTACAGATAAGGTGTACATAGAATCAGGTCCTTATTTCATATTTATTATTTTTTAAATAAAGGAAGTAATTTATTTTCGTAGATATATAACACTATTGATGCTATTTATTATTTAATAAATCTTAACATTATTTACTATTAAATCATAGTTTATCACTATTTACTATTAAATTATAATTTATCTTCATTTACTATTATTTGATAAATTATTTTCTTTACAATTAACCCGTACAAGACCGGTGAAAGGAGAAAGAACCGCTTCCCAATGCCTATGCGCTCTGAAAGTGTACGCACGCACGCGACCGATTTTCCGCAATAAGCCTAATTTCATATAATAGTTCATATAAAATAATCTTTGCGATTAAACACGCTGAAACTTACTGATTATTATCCCTGATAGCATCTAAACGTATGGTAGTAAAACTTTTATGATATTTAAAAAAAAAATAATTGCGAATTTTAAAGAAATTATATTCATTTTGATAAAAAAAAATTATGTAGCTACGAAAATAACAACAATATAAATGATATTTCTTTTTTTTTTTTAATTTAAGAGTGCTTAAAACAATAGGTAAAATATTAGAGAACTGAATACAAAAAAATATAAAATGAATGAAATAAAATTACTAAATAATATTTAAAACTTTTGAAGCTTATGATACATTTCAAAACACTATTCAAGACAAAGCCCTAAGTTGCAAATTTTGCATTTATAATATGTCAGCTTGCGGTTTTTTTTTTTTTTTTTTTTTTTTTCTCTTAGGGAACCTTTTTTGCATACAACACATTCTCTCCTTGACTTTTTCACTCAGATATTTTAATTTTTTTTGCCATTATAGCAAAGATAAAACTCTAGCCTAAAACATACAAAATACCATCTAGAGAACGATAAGTCTACCAATACCAATAAGCATTTCATCCTCCTCCCCCACTCCGTCAAAATATAAAGAAAACCCAGCGCACAGTAAATCATAGCCCTTCAAACGCACAATCCGACTAAAAGAAGCGGACAAAAGCGTTTGTTTGAATTTTCAAATTCCCCTGATTTAACAGCAAAAATAAAAACAAAAACCAAAAAAAAAAAAAAAAAAAAGATGGAATTCAAAGTCAAAGCTCTCTGAAACGATATTGGAAAAGTTTACGAGCTTCAATCGCCATTTAATGGCCGTTAAAAATTCAATTAAAACGTTTCATTTGAAATCACACTAGTGTGATTATGGGCCCGGTGGAACGGATACATTCGTCACATCCACGATACCTTGGGAAGTGATGGGAGAATAGCGCGATCATGTATACGTGATCACTGTCCAGAACGGGTTAATTAAACATTAATATTACCCACTTAAATTGGTTCTAAATAATAAATTTAATTATTTCTTTATATTTCATTAGGTTTTGGTTTGAGAAATTATGAGAATTATGCATCTTTAAAAATGGTTTTGTATTCAGGTGCCCTTTCAAACATTCAGTAAAATCAAAAACAGTTGAACACGTAATTCGGTTTATCAAAATTACTTCCTTTCATTTTCGAAGTAATTTTTATCTTTTACTTTTTGAGGTATAATCGACCATTTCTTTACTTTACTTCGAGATAGAGAGAGAGGTCCGATAGATTTTAACTAACATTCCTTATATTTTAAACCTTTCTCGAGTTGATAAGTGTCTTTAAATTATAACTTTCAGATTCATAGAACTTATTTTTTTTCCTTAAAGAAATAAGAAAATGACATTTTAATTAACTGGGTTTTAAACAATCCACATCATGAACACTTATATAAATAAATGTTAAATTAAATTTATTATTTTTTGAAAGTCGGATTTTTAAAGTAATGCCCTGTAGATATCACGTGATAGAAAAATGTATTTTTATTATTTGCCTTTCAACCGAATATGACTCATGTCTAACATGGGGTGGAAGAACGATAAATCTCTTATGCTCCTTTACACTATGCATCCTGAGGTCAATAGTTTTGGATGAGAATGAACAAAAACCAGACACAATTGAAGTGAGATCAAAGGTGAAGAAGGTTCCAGGGATAAATTAGTAATCATGCATGCATGCAAATGTAACCAGAAGATGAACTTATGTAGAATCTGTAGCATAACTGAAATAGGTCTAGTAACTAGTCTGTAGCTAGGTCTTATTTTTTTCTAAAGAAAGTAGGAAAACAACTGACTAAATCTCACTGAAATATTAAAATGAAAAATTATATCTTTAACAATATAGAGGAAACTGGTAATCGCAGCAGGAGAAAAACCAGAACATATCAGAATACCTAAAAGAGAAAAGTGCAAGGAATGCTGTCCAATAAGAGATTGAACAACGAAATCGAGATCTTCTTCGTGATATATTTTCTTCATCAGTGATATACAAACATATATTACAAATATTGTCTTCATTGAAAATTGTATCAAGAATTATAGTTGTAAAGCAAGATAAATTTTTAATTGTGAAAAAGTTCTATTGTTTCTCAAGCCTTTAAATACCTAAAGCCATTTATATAAACAAGAAATGGGTTGAGAAATGAGATAAATGGTGGGAGGGGAATTTTAAGAGACAAAATACAAACACAAATTTGAATGAAATAAAGTTATATATAAATATTTGTTATTATCTAGAAAAGATATAGGTCTAATTGTGTCTATAATCAACACATAAAAAACAAAACATACTTTTTTCATTAGGCTATGATGGTTAATCAATATACGCATAGCTTTTAACAAGCGTGTTAAAATAACTTGTGTTATAGTTTGTATGTTCTAAGAAAAATACAAAATTGCTTTGTAAGTTTTGAAATAATGGAATCACGAATTTATTTTTAGAGTAACACCAAAACAATTAAATAAACTTTTCCAAACTTTCCAGACATTCCTAATAAAATAGAATTTCTTAGGAAAGCATTTCTTATATTTCTTTTTTAAACTTGATATCCATTTCTTGTCACGTACTCTTAAGTTAAAATGCTATTAAACTTAATTTTTGTATTAACTTCTTTTTTATTATTTTGTAAAAGGGAGTTTAAATGCAAATTACATTTAAAACTTGCCTTTTATATATATATAATCTCCTAAATTTCAGTTTTTATTCACTCCCTTTTCGTAGTATTTTATAAAAGTTTTATATGCAGATTGAACTTTAGATCTAGACAAATAAATCCTAAATGTTTAAAAATAATGTGTATTTATTTCTTTAAAATTTTTCTCAAAGTATTTATTTGCGCTGTACAATTCATAGATGTTATATGTTGTTATACATCGGTCGCATTCAGAGCATGTTTAGATTAGTATATTTCTATACTGCTTTTGAAATGAAATATTGTAGTTCTAACAATTTCAGTATCATATAAAGTCTTATATTCATTAATGTTTTGTTCCATTACATATATTTTTTAAAGAAAAATACTACTCCTTGAAAATTCCTAGGTTACATGAATAACAACGCTCTGCTTGGTCTATTCATTTTGAGGGTATGGATTACTTTTATTATCATTTTTAAAAGTTAACTATATCAAACTTATAAAGCTTTAAAATTCATATATATTATTTATATTATTTTTTTATTTAGGCAGTAAATTTTCTTTCCAAAACAGAAATAACGTATAAATATTTATGAATCCAAAAATTTCTCTACATAAATTTGTTTCAAATCTATCGAAGCTTAAATTAGATTTTGTAGTATTAAGCCTTATAATATATGCACACTTACTGAAAATACCGTGCAAATTTGTATTACATTTTTTTAAATTGTTGTTAATATACCCTTATTATAGAAAATTAATTATATTCTGTTATATTGTCTTCATTTACTAATACTATTTTAACGTAGCCAGAAAAAACAATAATTTAAATTATTTTCGACAAAAGAACATGAAAATATACAATACTAAGCGGCGTGTTTAAATATTTGATTTTAACATGGTGCATTGTTTCTCAGTTGATGAATTATCATACTCTAATAAGATCTCATCTGATCTTGTAACTTTATGTTCTTATGTTTTGTAAGGTGATATGTTTATGATATACTTGTAAGTTTTCTGTAAACAATTATTTGTTTCATGAATAATTTCTTTCAAAATTAATGCTTGAAAATATTCTGATGATAAATAATGAATTGACATGAATTAAATTCCAAAACAGTGATATTATTATTTACACTACTGTCCAATAAAATAACACTACGAAGATAAGCAAATACAAAAAAGATATTTATTGTACGTAGAGAGTATGACATGAATACAAAATGATTAAATTCGCAAGCAGCTTAGGGTTTAGTGGGGTGCGAAATTAATAGAAACAGTAGACACACCTGGCAGCTAAGATAGCCCTTACCCGGTTAGACATGGGATCGAACTAGGCCTGGATGACAGAAACGGATAGCTCTATCCACGCTTCTTTAAGTCTCTGCAACACTTCATCAACCGTATTAGCTGGAGAGGAGTGACGGGCCAGTCTCTTAGCAATCCATGACCAAATGTTTTCAATGGGTGACAGATATGGAGATGATGCAGGTCAAGGCAACAATCGAATAACATGTGTATCGAGAAAGATCAGACACGACGTACTGCATGTGGTCTTGCATTGTCTAATTAGAAGATGTCGTTTGGTGAGTCTCGAAGATAAGACATAACCACTGGACTCAAGATGCCAGAAATGTACCGAACTGCTTTCAAATTACCGTCGATCCCAAATAGAGATGTGGGTGTCATGTACCGAATGGATGACCAAACCATCACATCAGGTGCAGGCCTCCTATGCAAATATCGAATGTAAGCAGGCGACGAACTGTCTCCTCTTAGACTCTAGACTCATATAAGACCATCAGAATACTGCTCGCAGAATCGGAAATAGTCTTAAAAGAGGATATTGTGTAACTCCTGTATCCAGATTTGGTCTTTCGGGCAACCAGAGTCGTCGTCTCTCTCTATGGTGCATTGTCAAGGGCAGCAGATGTAATTCTCCCCGAGGTTATAGTCTACGCTTCTGCAAACATCGTCACACCACCCGAGCGGATGCTGAACCCACTTCCTGTCTAATGATCCGTTATATGGTTGAACTTTTTTGCTGGGCCGCCCTCACAACATGCCTGTCTTCTCTGGCGTTATTCATGGAATGACGTAGAGTTGACATGCCATTCAGTAAGAACCTCAGCTACCCATTGATTCCATATTCGTCTGACAGTCGTTTTATTTCGACCAGTGCGATGGGCAATATCACAGGTTGATAATCTATACTCTTGATAGTCATCAATCCTGCCTCTATCGAATTCTGACACTTGATGGTAAGAATTTCTTATTATTATTCGAGTTTAACACGGTATTCTAAGAAAGCTCTAACCTTTCTAAGAGCTTTTCGAATGAGAAATCCACTACACAACTTTTCTTTTACGCAGTGCTTCTGATGGTCATTTGTCCTTTTTACACCGTCTAAATGCTCTGAAATAATTAATCATTTGTATAACCTAATACCTTTCACGTGAATTTGACGTTCGTCAGATCATTCTTTCCTTGTGTTGCAATTTCAATAGCAGCGGAAAAAATTTATAAATTTTCCAATTTCTCAAAATTTTGTTGCTAAAAATATATAATTTTTTATTAGTATAATACAGTACAATAGCTTAACTAAAATTTCCAAGAATCACTAGAATTACATTAATAGTTTTAGAAATATCAAAAGTATAATTTTTTCTGCACAACCGTGTCTATTCCAAGAAATAAATCAGGCATATTTGTGCATTTGAAATCTTATAAATAAGTAAAAAAATTATAACGTATATTCACCAAATAAGTATAGTAGTTACATTTAGTAGTTATTTTTAATAAAACAAATATTGAGAAAAATAGAATCTTTAGCTCCAGAACAAAAACATTTCTTTGAGTATCAAATTCAAATGTTCTGTACATTTATTAGAGAAATATTGTGGCGCCTGCTTAAAATTAAGAAAATATTAAAATATTTTTTTTAAAAAAAGTATGATTTATTATTTAGTTGCTAAATTCCAGGAAAAGCCTTGTTAGGTACTTTATTCTCACAAGGAATAAACAAAATAATTCGATAAAATGTTCAACAAGTTATTTGGTGCTGACCTAACTAAAGATTGAAATAAATTAAATTAAATAACATTCATTTTTCTTTTGGTATTTAATTACTGAAAAAAAAATACAATGTTCTTAATTTCTAGCTGTATAATGAATATTAATTAAGCAATTTTACACATTTTATCTATTTCTTTTTTCTTCCATTCGTCGCAAATGTTAAACTTTTGAAGCTCGATTAAAACCAGGATGATTATTATTATTTTTATTTTTAGGAGTATTTTTCAAACTCTTATTTTAATAAACTAATTATAAAACTTATTCTTATTATAAAATTTTATTTTATTCTTATTTTAACTTATTTTAACAAACACACACACATACATAATGGAAACAGTAAAAGTATCTAAAAAATATCTATTCAGCGTTCAATAAGCAACATAAATGAACATTATCCAACTGATTTGGACAAAGCCGCTATAGTTTTCATACGCTAACCTATCGAAAGGCTATTGTTGAAAAAATCGTGATAGGTGGAGAAATCCTCCCCCCCCCCCTCTTTTACTGATTGTTTGCGCAGTTAAATTATCATATTACACCCCTTTTGTACTGTTCTCTATATCCGTAATATCTTCAAACTGACAAACATTAATTACCTTCTTTAAGGTGAAAAGATTCACGCTGTCAGTCCTAAGGTTTTGCATCGTCCACGCACCATGTATCGATTTTTGAGTTCCAGGGACTAAATACATGTGCTATGAGCTCAAATAAAATAACATTCTGTTTCAGATTATTAAACGGTTCTGTGAATAGTTAAATGGTAATTTGGGAAAAATAAAATTTCTACGTGAAAGGATATTCATGAGAATATGAAGAATTCATCTGATGACCCTTTTTTGTCTCTAAAATTCCTTTCCTTTGTTAATTCAATGATGGATGATGATAAGTTCCGTGTCTTTCATTGATTCTTTGCAGTGTACTGATCAACTGTTTTAGGAATTCTAATCGAGCCTTTCTTTATATCTGGATTCAAGTTGTAAGAACAACTTTCTGGATTCTCAAAAGAGAAAGGACAGCAAAAATATTGGAAGCGTTCTAACAAAGCGTCGTGTAGTCTAATATCGAAAAAGCTGTAATATTTATTTGGCGTTCTTCAACATTTAAATTAATTATAAAAATAAGCGTAAATATCACTAGGTAACCTGGTGTGACCACACTTCACAAGTTCATAAGTAATCCTTATATCCTGTAAGACTAATTTAACGCAATCTGCAAAACCAACGTCCCAATAGTAACTATAACTATATGTTTTGATATATTAATTATTACTAAGAAATAATCGAGATATCTGGATAAAATTTATTCTGTATGTTGATTGATTCGTAAGTACATAATGTTGAAATTACAGTTATTAACATTGCCTTGTTTTAAAGAAGCTATAGATTGAAGTCAGTTACAGTGTGGAGAAGGTAGAGTTCTATCTGCAGCGACTTTTACAATGGCGGTATTCGAAAGCTCAAGAAAAGCTGGATGAAATATGTAACTCTAGATTATAATTTTAAGAGTAATCAGAAGAAATTTTAAGAGTAATATATCAAAATTAAGTTTCTATCTTGATTATTTTTATTAATAATTTAAACTTCCCGATAATATGGGATAAGTAAAACCTTAAGATATTACGAGTTACATTAATCTAAGGCTTCGTAAAACCATGCAAATCAACAGTGACAGCTGTAATTGACAACATTATGTACATAAATTCAATAAATGTGCAAAATAAATTTTATTTAGAGATAATTTCTAAGTGATAATGAACACTTAGCGTATTCTTCGTATTTCCCTTAATTACAAAAATGTAACAGTACGCTTCCCCTAATTTTTTGACCCTAACTCTCTATCTCTCTCTATTGCGTACAAGGTTTTAGATTCGCATAATATGGTATTTTTAAAGAAAGTAAAGATCGTGTTATATTGCGGTTAGCTTTATGCTCCATTATTATAATCAACGCTCTGTAAACACTTGAAGAGACCTTCTGTTTCCACTCGAACTACCTTTTATGCCATTATTCGACATAACTACATCATTTCCTTTCAGAACTTGGCCACAAATTCAAACAACTGCGTGCGTTTGACAGTTTCCACGGTAGCTATTCACCAATGCTTTCGAAATGAGTGAAAGGAATTCGGCATAATGTTCTATAGTCATTCAATCATATTCGAGACCATTACGAACAGAATGAATTCGTTTCGAGATATACGTCCTATTCGCTGCATCAGACCATTTACAATCAGTCTATTATTGCGACATTATAGATGATATGAGTAACGAATTCTTTTGAGACAAAATGGATTGCATATACTGAGCCAATGAATAAAATTCAAAATTACTCTGTGAATTTTCTGTTCATTTGCTTTTCTTCAATATTTGGATTTTTCATCTTATTTTCTCTTGTACTGATGATTTTGGTATTTGTCATGTTAACTTCTTTGTTTAATTTATTTGCTTTTGGAAATTTATCTATAGTACAAAATGTTTTTCTTTTATGGTTAAATTAATATTTTGATTTTTTTTTTTTTTTCATTTTTCTTTATTTGCAGCAGTGATTTCTTTGTGTATTTATATAGTTTGGTGCATATAGTTTTTGCTCACAAGTGCATTACCTGATTTCATCCTAAACATTATATTTCATAATAATTTTTGCATAACAACAAAAAATAATGAATTTGGGGCAGTACGCGTCCTTTTTGCGAAATTTTTAGCTTTGAGGCCTTACATGTTAAATGTCGTGCGCACCATTTGCCGTGTTAAGCCAACGTGCATTATGTTGTTGAAAAAGCAAACAAAATTGGCCTTCAGGTGTAACCTGCATCTAGTTGAAATATTTTATATGTAAATTTATCAGTTCCCTAATTTAAATAAAGTTTCAAAGGATAGCTGGACAATAAAATTTCAAATTACTTTAGGATATCTTATTTAAAATCCTTGTTACTTTCAATTAATATTGTTTTAAAAAATTACAAATATTTTCGAATCTAAATACATTGAAAACATGTATTTATCGAATAATTTGAATGCATGAATAAAGTTTTCTTTAACTTACAGAAACATAAAAATCTTTTTTCTGCATCAGTTGATTTATATATATATATATATGAAAGTTATTATTTTGACATGAACCAAAAGGATTAAAGTTAATCATTTTCAATAGAAGTAATAAAATTAATTAGATTAGTGTATGATGAGTTAAAATCCATGAATAATCATTTGAAATGTAAAAAGATATGAATACATAGTAGTCCTAAATTTGAAAAACTGTAAATTATTATAAATTCGTACTTCAGCTCCATTGTAGAACAATAATATTTTTCAAGTGTTAAAAAATAGTTCTTAAGACACTTTAAATTGAAAAAATCAATAAAGCCAATGTAAAATTTTACTATATATATATATATATATATATATATATATATATATATATATATATATATATATATATATATATTGTGCTTTTGCTTTATCTTGAATATTAAAATCTTTTTTAGTGCCTGAAATTTGAATTACATGCAGGAAAACACCACAAAGCTGAAAATTTGAAGGAATTTGAACGCGTGATTTCCGGATCAAAGACGAATTCCCTGAGCTGTATTAAAGACTGTATAAAGGGTCGCGAGAACTGAGAGGGTGTTACTAATATTTCATAACATTAACTCGTAATATGTGTAGTATGATAACGCTATGTCGGAAAGATGTGAAACTTCTCGTCGCTGTAACTGGGCTCAAAAAAGCGAGTTTGGTCTTCAATAGCCTTCGCGTTGCTTCTTTATACGACATTGATAAACAATTAATTAACAGGAACAAAAGAGCAAACTATACCTTTCATCATAGACACGGCCCTTATTAGTTTTGTTGATGGTTCCGCTATGAGGGACCCCAATAGGATGCGACTCATCTTTCTTTGACTATATTCAGTTGCAAGAAGATGTTGAGAAAAGTTCTAGAACTTTTCTCAAAAATGAAAATGAATTAAATTCGTCAGTCCCCAAATGTAATCGTCCTTAGGATCGATTACGATTACCAACAGCAATTGCAAAACACAGCGGTATACCCTCAGTTTGAATGACAATACAATATTCAATTATTAAACTACATGTAAAATTTTAAAATCGAAAAAAAAATTAAAAATAAATACCAGAAATGTAGAAAATAATATATACCTACAATTTTTTTCAAAAGACATAACACAATGTTTTTCAGTATTCACAGAACGTAATATTTTAGAAGCATATCAACCATTGTTTACTGAGATTACTGCAATTATAAGACTTGCTACTCATATCGAAATATTTATTAATTACGCATTTTAGACATGTGTATAACATTAGAGCCACTAATGTAATGTCAAAACTAACATTTTATTAAAGCGGAATCAGGACTACATATCCGTAAACAGTGTCACCTAGCAACGGGAAATCTCACCTATTTCCTGAATACGAGTACTCGAATGAGGAGAAGAGATGATTAATAATTTCAACAGAGATACGGGATTGTTTGAAATCTTTTCAGGAAACGGAACCAGTGGTTAGGAACCTTCCCAGCATTCGATAGATGCATTATAGCATACCCCGGTAATGAATTCAGACGCTAAATTACAATCATGGATTCCATTGCAAAACTTTCATTGATTGGTATTTGAAATGGTATTTCACATTAAAAGTAAGTCTTCAGAAATCGATGAAAAAATCGATGGTAGGTGCACTATGAATATGGATATGCGAAAAATTAAAATATCAATTGCTCCTCATAGCACTTATAAATTTAGTGTTTAATATCCGTTTATTGCGATGAATAGTTATTTATTCAGCTCCTACATGTCCGGAAATTAATGTTTATTTAAGTAGTTCTGGCTCATCAGGCAATAAATATGTCTGTTTTAAACTTTCAGCTTGAAGCTGAAATAAACAAATTTCAAATACTTTAATGAAACACTTAGTAGAATATAATGTTTCAAATCATTTAATGTTCCATGCAGAAAGACAAACGAGGCATAATTTATCAATTTATAAGATTCCAAAATTCTGATATCTTTGTATGTAATTTTCTTTGGTTTTGGTCCAAGACTTAACATGAAATTATTTCAAAGCAATATATAATAATTCTATTTAGGCGAAACATCATATGTAATGCAGGTATTCCAAAAATGTTTTATTTTCAAAACCTAAATCCTCCGAAAACATTTCAAGGAGAAAGCGTTTCACATTTTGACAGATTATTTCGAACGTAATTCAATAAAGCGAATATATCAGGCGAATTCGGAAAATATATTACCATTTCTATCACCCCCTCCTCAACTTAAGCGTCTTTGTACTTTCCTAAATAAAACTAAAAAATCGTTTTGGAATTCTCTACCACGTCTGTTTCGTGGGTAGTGAACACGAAGTGCTTTGGAAAGAAAGTAGAACAGAATTTCCGCTCCAATGAGAGAATAAATAAAATAAAAATACTTGTGAGTATGTAAAAATAATGTAAACATAAGCAATGAAGTTTGATGTTCAATGCTCAAGATACATGTAAAAATAATAAAAGATTAATTTGAAGCACATGCGAGTGTGGCTATTGAAGCTCCTGTGTTAGAAGTGCAATGCAAATGGATTAATACAACTCTGTAGTTTGCTCCAAGTTGACTTTCCCCCCTTTTCTAAGATGCCCATGAGTGTGACCCTTTTCGCCTGACAAAAATTGTCGTTATGTCTTTGCTGACCTATGAGACGGTTTTTGCCTTCTTTAAGATCGCGGTAGCCTAAAGTCTAATGATCGTGGATTCGTGGTAGGCGTTGAATTCGTCAAGTTGTAGGTTCGTTGTAGGCTGATGCTACTAAGGACCCACTGTATGACTGGGCTGAATTTAAATCTGGTTTAGGTCAAAAGTTTTACTGGTATAGGAGATTCGAGAGGAAGGTTCTAGCTCAGGTTTTGTTCTCGTTACTTAGCCCAGTTTCAAAATTGCGAGGTCCATCGCAAACAGCCATCGTGTGGCTTCTGGTGCAATGTTAATAAACAAAATCCCATTTCCTTCTTAAAAGTATATCTTAATGGAAACAACCAAATTCTTATTGTTGCATGGTTTATTATGTATAAAGATGAATCTAAATCTCATTGACGATAACTAATTATCAAGGAAGCCATCGCATTTTGATTTGGCAGCATATGAAAAAAAACATTATTTAAAAATAAAAAAAATATCCCAAGAATTAGTTTCATATCGATTTCGTGTATTTTAACAGAGGGCAACATAGAATATGCCCTTGGAATGCCCTCTGACGTACAAAGCAAGTACTATTTCATCCCACTTCGTATGCTAACGAACTTATCCGTATTATACGAGCTCGTGAAACAAGTATGATTTAAATCGCAGAATTTTCCATAAATTCACACATTTGCTGTAATCTTATTCTGCTTAGTACGATTGAATATTCACTAAACTATCCACACACACATACAAGTCAAATGAATGTTTCCCATTAATATAATAATATTTTACACCTTAAATACTCCTAAGAAATTGCTATTGGAGACTGAAGCCTGTATAACTATGTATTGAACTGTTATAATACTGATAGCAGAATATGAGTATAAATATGGAAAATCAAACGCTATCGTCCTCCCTCCGATATCATTAATAATCTGTAAGTGAAAAGTATATATAATTTATAGAATTTTCAATGTTAAAACTTATCTCGATGCCGTTATATTTTTATCTTGAACGATAGGCTTTATTTTTTCATAAGAAATATCAAAATTGAACCAAACAATCTCCAATTGAATCTATAATTTAACGTATCAAATAAGTCCAATGCAGCCTGATGTGCTATATACGACCAAATGGGCTTCTTTTTTTTTTTCTTTCTTTTGGCGGGGAGATTTTTCACACACATGACATATTTTGTGCATTCCAATTGCCCCTGTTAGACTTTAAATGCTGCATATATTCTGCATCAATTCCAAATTTTTAATACATCGTTCGAATAATGGAATAGTGTTCCCAAATACTTGATTGATTAAATAATTTTATAGGATATGGAGCAACAAAAGCTATAACTCATTCAAAAAAAATTTGATTGATTGATTCAGTTACGAAGAATATGCGGCAACAAAAGCTATTATTCCTTTCAAAATACTTTTCCAAAATTAATGGAATATTCGTGTTCTTGCCAGAAGGAATTTCAACAATAGAGCGCATCTGGCATACTATAATTTCAAAAGACTTTAAAAAAAGCAAACGATAATTCTACAAGAAGGGTGACTTAGTTTCGGTAGCCTAGTGGCCATAGTCGCGAATTCGCGGGGGAATCGTGGGTTCGAGTCCTGATGCCACAAAAGATTCCCTAAATAGCGTGGATGAGGCACGTTAAGATTGTCGAACTTCAACCTCTTCTAAGGGTGCAGTGTGGAAGTATAAAGAGGGAGGTGCCATGTCTGGTGTCGTCTTCGTCACTTTGTACAAAATTACTTGTTTCTTCGCCGATAGCTTTCATGGTACTTCGAAGTGCAACATTAGTAAACAATAAATCAAGTAAAAAACTACCTAATATGCCTCAGTAAATAGTTCTAGTGTCGTAATTATGATATGTAACTTCATAAATGTTCCGTAATAGAAACGTCCTGTGTACGATAACAACTTATAATCGATTCCTCTGCGTATTTCTAGATTTACTTTACATCGATGTTTGATTTGGAAACTTCGATATATGAAAGAAACATGATGTATGTAAATGAACCTTGCTATTCAAGGTGAATTGTAGTGAATGAGAGAATGAGAATGAGAAGAAATAGAGGAATTGAGAAAGTGTAAGAAGATTCTCAGAGCATACACGTCTGAAACGGATACAATCATTAGATATCTGCTGTTTAAAATTCACAAAAGATAAATAGAGATTATTATAATAATTAGCTTGATTTGAGTTAGAATAATCACTTCTCCTATTTAATAAACTTTGATTATTGATTACTCAAGAATTTGAATAAACTGACTGAAGATTTAGACTGATTTTTATTGAGTAAATATCTATCTTATTACTAATGAAGTGAATTCGTTACAAACCTAAGGCTCCCGTTCGGCGGTCGTTTTTCTTTTTTTTGAAAGTAATGTTAATCATATGCAATTCCTACTTCCTTCCTCCAATCTAAACTATTTTATGTATTTGGAAAGAAAAAAAAACCCATCAAATTAGCAAAATGCTATAATGGGAGGGGGAGAATTTCCGATTTTTAAAAATATTTTTACGTCTATTTTAATGGTTCGTTTGTGAGATTTTCGGTCTTTAAGAAATAGTTTAAAACATTTTCAAAAATCGAGAAGAAAATTTAATTATGTAGGAATATTCATTAATTTGTTTTAATTCTTTCAGATGCACTTTTTTATGTTCAACTAAATAAAACTACTTAGATAGGAAAAGAGCAAGTAGAATTGAGGAGGAAAGTAGAATTTCCATAAGATTGAACACTGCGTTTACGAAGTCAAAATAACTGTCCTTAAACGAGAATTTTCGGCTAATAGGAATTTTACTGTACTTGTTCTGAAAATTTAATTTTTCATCACAGAAAAAAATATCGCTTATCAATAAAATTTTAAAAAATTTCCTATTCTTTTCTAAAGATGTTCGCGACGATAAATCGCCAAGCGACTGAAATGTATCGTCAAGGCAAACTTCTAAATTTCACCAAACATTTGCATTAAATAAACAGCACTTGATTAGAATATTGACATATTTCTTGCTCATTATCATCCGCTATTTCGCTTAACAATTTTAAAAAATTTTAATAAAAGGCGTTAATCAATGTTTAATTCACCAAACAATGAGTGTGTTAAACATGTGAACTATGAATATTATTTTGTTGATCCAATGGCGGATGCTCGTCTGAGAATGTCTAAGGAATGTTGGGTACTAATGCATGCGGCACAATAAAAAAGAAGGCCTTCTTCGGCATCACATCAAATCATACCTTGCGAAATTTATCAGGAGAAAGTGTGTTGGAGAAAATTATTTTTCATGAATTATTGAGAGAAATTTCAGGAATATAGCCTATAATGTACAGCATAATGTCATAAGATTACTAGAAATTTTCTAATGAAACATGTACTAAATAATTTATTCGAAAGATCTTTACTTTTATTTCTCTATTTCACGGTCACACTTCACGAGCTTGGCGAAGACCATAACGCAATCGTATTTTAGATGGATCCTACTGTCACAGGGAAAAGTAGTATTTTTATTGCACTAGAGATGAAACAAGTAATATAAGAAAAAAGTCAATTCCTACTTAAACCAACAAAGAAAATTTTTATTTTAGTTATTTTTTTATTAAATAATTACAATTAATATGAATATGTATATACATATGACAGAATCACAATATTAAGTGGTAAAAGAAATTTTTTCCAGCGATCCACACTCTTCGTCACTGATGGTATTTATCAGTAAATTTATATTCTGTTAAATATCTTATATTAGAGAAAAAAAATTTTCCCGTACAAAATAAAATTAATTATTTGAGAATCAAATAAAAATATTTTAATCTTCGACGAGATTCGATCCGAAGGCATGAGGATTCTATGCCTACGCTATGTCTTTTCAAGACAAATGACATAGTAGAAGCATTGGCTTGTTCTTAAATCATTAACTAAATGGTTGGAATGAAGTTTACCCTAGTAACAGGAATTATTTGGCGGTATTTTCCCAAATTTGGCTACCCTGGTCCTCTTTGTGGACTTAACAACCAGCCAAAAAAAATCGCCAAGTTTGGCAATTTTTGAAATAGAGTCAAGCAGTTGTGCAAAACTGCATTTTCACCAATTAAATTTAACTAAATGAGTTAATATTTGAAAAAAACTGTATTAACATCAAGTGCCATACACTACAAGTTTAGAAAATGTATTTGAACTTGAGAGGATGAATAAGAAGTATTTTATTAAGGATTGAAAATTTGAACGAGATACATATACAGATAGTGTGAGCTAATAGTAAGAATTTAAAAAACATTTAAGCAACTCCTTAGTAACACTTCAAAACCAGATAGAGTGCTCTTTACCTCCAGCACATAAATATAAGGAAAGATGTTTGATGAGGTTTTATCTGAAGAGATTCCAATATATCAGATGAGTGTGTGAATGATAATTTTATTGCTGCGTTATTTTTTACGAGAAATCACAATAAATGCATTAAAAATTACTTTCAAGTTTAATTTTAAGTTCCAAAAATTTTATATTTTTTTATTATTATCAAAGCAAATTAGAACAAACGAGTCATGTGTATTTCACATTTTACTTCGAAAAGTAGCTTGGGATGACATTTTGTTCAAACACAAAAGATAGCTAACATCATAATATATATATATATATATATATATATATATATATATATATATATATAAATATCTTAAATTATAATATTATAACATCAAGTAAAATTCGTTTTGAGAAAAATTAATATAATCAAAATGTGAAGAGACAAGAGACAACGAAAAAATATTAAATTTCCTCTAACCGAATAGACGCTAGATAATGGAAATTAACCCAAATTTAATGTTTTCTTGTTACTATCTATTTTAAATTTATTCGAAAACTTTTTTTGTGCAATATTCTTTCCAGGGGAGTTCTCGTGAAGGTGCAGTGCAAAGACTGAAAGACCCCGAAACACCAAATTTGGTACGCTGAAACTATAGGTGATTGTGTTGCACATCTAGATGTTGTTTCTCTAAAATTCTCTATAAATTTATTTTGGTAATCTAGATTACTTTGTGGTTAAGCTGTGTTAAATTAAACATCCCGGGATTACGATTTTTCTGCCATCTGAGACAGAAAATCTACTTAAGAACTCTTGTTTGATTTCGTTTGTGTACAGGAATTAATCGAGTATTGGTGAACGTTTTGAAAATAGCACCGAAAAGCATAGTCTTTTCCAATTCTTTTTATCTATTTTTAAATTATTCCATCAAAAACTATATCAATCTAAGCGATACGGTATTCATTCGGTAAATGCAATTAATGTGTTTGACTTCTATTTCTTAAAAAAAAGAGCAAGAAAACAGAATCATTCGATGGATTGATTACAATGTTTTAAATATTCAATCAATGAGAAAGATTTTGGCGTTTGTCTCTCCGTACGGAAGATAACCACACCGCTACCCACAATTCTATCTCATACTACGTCACTTGACGATACGGTACATCTCTCCATCCTACAACTTATTTTTCGATGAGTTTTTCGGAGATCCTTATATTTTTCATAATTTTTCCTTGTAGTATAATTAAGATTCTTGTTCGAATAAATCCTAGCAAAAAACTGTCATTTATTTATTATTAGTGTATGAATTGTTGAGTTTTATTTTGACCTCCCGTGTGTGAACAGCGAATATTCCAATTGATCCAATATGTGATAAATAAAAATACATAAGTATCACACTTGAGAAAGCGAGCATTTCAATACTGGAACCTCCTTTAATAAATTGAAGTTAGCCTCCTTCATTACAATAACAGAATCACCAGGCAGCAGGAAATTTCATCTATTTCCTAGACATTCTACTGTGGTTTAAAGGTCATTATGTCCAAAGAGATACGAAATGTTTGAAGCATCTCTGTGAAACGGGAGATCCGAGTTCTGAAGCCACTCGAAATACGAGAGAGGCTTTATCCACCCCCGCTAATTAATTCAAATTCGAATAATAATCTCCAGTGAAGGATTCTAATTAACACATATTTAAAATATTTCCGAATCCGTGCTGATTAGTTCTTAAAAATTAATCGACTAACAATCTTGAGTACGTGGTGCAAAACTTAAGATGTATCTAAGACATGCATCGAGTATTCATATCAAATTCAACTACGAATTTAAAATTGAAAATTATTTTACTCGATTCAAGTTAAGTATTCTTAAGAATATTATAAGGGAATATTATCATGGTTTTAAAATTGTCGCTAAACGTTTATGTAAATTTTATGTATAAAATAATACAAATGTTTTAATTTTTGTAACAGTGAAATATTGATGAAAATAAATTTATAGCATATAAAGCTCTTTAAAATTTCATTTCTTCGCTTTTAGTGAGAATACGCAGCACAACTACAGCAAAACAGCATTAGTAATATATATATATATATATACATGTGGGTGTATAATTAAATGTATCATATATGTTTAGGATGTATGTATGCGGAATTTCATATTTTAAGTACTATTTTTACTTTACATAAATTCATGACATATTTTTTTTGTTTACAGTATAGTCAATAGATTATATATTCTGCATTCTTCTCATTATGAACATAGGTTGCATTTTTTTATTTTATGTATAGTTTTATAAGCAGTTCGAGTGAAAATATTGTTGAAAAATATAAAATCGACTAAGTGACCAATTCAACTTAAAAACCTATAAATCGTAAGAGAACTCATGTCAAGGAGGATCTGTCTACAAATTCTCCGACTTGCCTCTCTCCCGGTAACGTCCGCTTGATATTAATTGCTTCATTTACCATTGCCAATCTGAATGAATGATTACAATCCCATGAATTGAAATTCACGTGCAAATTAACCAAAATAATTCATTCTTATTCAGTTTTTGATTATTTAAATTCTGATTACTAGCTGTACTCTCTCTTTTAGCTACGTTACCTAAATGAGCCAGAATTATGGTTTGTAATTTTAAATTAATTTATATCTCTTATTTCTTCATTCGGGTTCCAATGAGTACAATAATTGAGACTTTAATTTTTGAACCCTTAACATATCTCTTCTAAGATCCTTCTGATCGTTTCATATACTTTGAATGCTGGTTTCGATGTCTCGTTTTGATTCACTATCACCAGTAATTTCTAACCTTAATTTCAAATTTTACTTGTCTTACATATGCTTCTGATCAAATATATTAATTACGCTCTATAATTTTAATACAATCTAAATGAATCACGTTTCATTTTATTAGATAAGTTTCATTTTAAAAAAATCGAATTATAAATTTCCCAGATGAGTTAATTGAACAGAAAAATATATTATACCCTCTGAGAAACATATATTTCCTATCACTCTTAGAATATGCCAAAAAATACTATTTCTCTAGAAGCCAAATCCTTTGGAAACATCCCATAAGAGTAATTTTCGTACATTTTTCATGTTGACAGAATATTTAAACTCAACTGAATGTTATTCAATAAAGCAAATATATTAAGCAAATATATTTCTCCTTTTCTTCCCGCTTATATCTGATTTTCTTTCTAGAAAAAAAGTTGAAAAATTGTTCAGCAGTAAGGTATTTATCACATCAATGCGAATGAAAAAGAGCATTTAAACGTTCGATGGAAGGAAATGTGTTTTGGAAAGGTGAATTCCACAAGCGTAGTTCAAATGTAAATATGCATGTATTCGTAAAAATCTTTAAATTCTTACAGAAATTTATTTAGGATTATGCAGAAGTGCAGAAATCTATAAAGGATTGTTTGTAAGCATAAATTTTTATATCTTCATCTTATTTAATTGTGCATTGAATTTTTTTTAAAAAAAAGTGTTAAATTATTTATATCTTTAAACATTTACTATTTCTTTATTACGGCTCAGAATAAAAGTAGTTCCAAGTTTTAAAATCTCTTTTTTTTACAAAATTATGAATAACTAATGTGATCATCCGTCACCTTTGGAAAAGGGAAAATGAAATAAAAGATATATCTTAAATTATTAATTTTTAGGTCTTCAGCAATTTCTTAAAAATATTTGTGTTATTAAATGGATTATAATTTTTTTTCTTTTGGAATTAGAAGATCATGTCTCAGAATATATATTTACAAAATTGACATAGAAAAAATAACAATACTTTTTTCTTCACTTCCAGTTGCAAAAGTTATACTTTATCGAATTACTGACGAAATACCAATTCCAAAAGCAAGTTTTTGTCAATACAGTTATGCGCCAACTATTAACATGACAAACAGTAAAAAAAAAAAACCAAATATGAAAAAGGTATTCTAAGAGAACCTAATATTTTATCCCATGCATAAGGATCGTTGCTAATTGGTGACATTCACAATAGCAATATTTGGCCAGCAGTGCCAAAGAGTCATCAATTTAAGAAGAGAAAAAATGTTGGTATGAAAATCAAACGAAGCTCTGCAAATGTAAGAAGAGGGAAATGTGAGTGGAATAACAGAAAGAAATGTTGAAAATGGATAAAAATCGCTATATAGAGTATATCGAACAGCCGTATTTACCCAAGACAGCAAACTCCACGGAAGAAAGGGAAAAATCACAGGCCACCTAGAGTGTTAAATATCATACTTATTTATCGGAAGTAAGCCTCTGAACGGTCAATTGCCTCGAACTCTTCTTGCAATTAATTGCTTAGAAATCAAGAAATTGCAGTGGCTTTCTCAAACAAGTCGCAACTAATAGTACGGCGGAAGTAAAAAGTGCCTAATAACTGACCATTTAAGGGATTCCTTTCTGGCTCAGTTTTCTAATGTGCATGTCTGAGGACTAGAAGAAAGAAGATAAAATCTTCCTAAGTCCGCTAATGTACCCTGAAAGTTTATGTAAGGAAGGCGAATAAGACTTCATTACCTTGTCTGAAATCCAACATAACAACCTTCTTCGAAGTAGAGACCTAGAATTCGGACACATGAGGGCAGGACATTCGATTCGGTTTTAGTGGTTGGATATGAACCTTTCTCAATTCGCGTCAAAGTCTAAGACACTTAACACATAAAACAAGATAAGTGATATAAACAGTAACGCACATGCGTCAAATAGACCCATCATCTCAATTAGAGACTACCATTGCTATCAAACAGAAAAGTTCGAATTTACACTCAATAACCAGGGGATTTACAAAATTTGGAATTGTGGCCGACAAAACAATTTTTGCTATTTAATGCTCAAAAAAATCCCATCTCCCTCGAAAGGGGCTCGCAGAGGTCATCTCCCATACGTCGTAACAAATAACGATAGGTGTAATAAACACTAAATAACTGGTCCAATAGAAAATTCTTTTCTGACATAATAGTCAAAGATGCTACTTGTGTGGAAGTCAACCGACCCTATGATATCTAGTTCAAATCAGCCTAAGCACCCATGTTCAACAGCAGCACGTCTATGGGTCCTGAAGAAACACATGCTTTAAAGACATTATTTAGTGTGTTCTTATTCAAACTTTTTATAATTATTTTGAAATTCTTCTTCGAAGACACACGTTAAGTTAAATTCTGCAAGTTCTGATCATATAAAATATACTCTTTGATATACTTCCGTTTATCACCAAATATTAGATACTTACAATTGATGCTTACAATTGAATGCAATACTATTAGATAATTTTTTCAAGATAAAATAAAATAAGAATCCCTTATCTAGTCTATGTAAACACTGAAAAAATTCGGCTGTTTTAATTCTTTCGACTCTAGTGCTATAAAAATATTTTCCATGTCCGTAATAGCCATTTGTAATAATAAAATATTTATTTTCGTTTTCTGCGCTTCAGTACTTCACCTAATAAATCCTCCTTTCCAGAGAAGTAGATACTTCTGAAATAGTCAGCTAAGTAATTTTGATGTTATAAATTCTTTGCCACACAAAATCGAAAACTGGTATTCCATAATACGAATAAAGTGAGCGAAATTCGGAAACATTTTTTCTACATTTCTCCCTTCTCCTCCTTCTCACTTGTATGTTTTTCTTTTGCTGAGAGCCAAAAAATCGTTCAACTACAAAGCGTCTATCACGCCATTCTGGAAGAAAGAGATATGCAAAACATTCGAAAAAATATAGAATGAAATCACGTTTTAGACAGAAATCCATATGTAAAGAACTGCATTTGATGCATGAATATTCTAAAAGTCACCACAGAGCTTTATTTTTGCATTTGTAGAGGAGAAAAATAAAATAAATTCGGAGTAGAAGAAGTAAATCTTTATAAAGTAGTTGAGAGAGAGAACAAATTCTTCCAGAAGAAGAAAATCCAATTAAGTAGGCTCTCTTTAATCCCTTACGTTTATTAATTTCTTGGATTCCAATTTCATCAATTTCAAACTTTAAATGCAAGCATTTATAAGTAATTTTTATGTTTAATCTATTTGAATAATTTTACTTTTAATTCGATTTAATTAACGTTCTGAAAAATATTTTGTTTAATTATACTGAAGAAGAAAAAACTTATTTCAAATAACTTCTTAATCTACATCTTCCTAAAACACCACACACACACAAAACAACATACATAGTTGTAATATACACCATAATGTGCCTTAGAATCAATTAACAGGAAGAATAAACTTTATACAGATATCTTGGTTATTTTTATAATTAACACTTTATGATACCATTTCATATGTTACGGTCAGTCAAATTGAATCATAAGTAATAAATGTTGCTGATGCCAAAACTGCGATAAGCATAACTTCTTCGAACATTTGCAATCACGTTAATCATGAAAAAGAAACTTGAATAACTGATCATATCCAAAATAGAAACGTAGGATAATAATTCGCCTCTAGTACAAGAAAAAATTTTGAAAAAATTATTAATAGAATTTGGAATATTTTCAGCAGGTAAATATAAGGAGGAAATATATTTAAAAAATAGCATACAAATGATTATTTAGCCCACAAGTGGGGAGTCTGAAAGAGATTTTCCTTCCGCGAAATTAAATTTGTATAAAAATTAGAATACATTTACGAGACGAAAATATTGATCATTTAAGTGCGCAATTTTTAAAACATAATCGTGTATTGAATTACATGCTTCACAATTTTTTTTTTTTTTAGATTTTTATATTATAAAAAAGTAATTCTGTACGTGTATCACTTGTAATTTTTGCAGAAACGATGAATTTTATTTATGTCATTTTACTCAGAACAAAATTTATTTTCCTATACATTTATCAGTGTATACACGAATAAAAAGAAGTGTCTCATTATTATGAATAATTTTTTTTTCATATTCACGGGCAAAATAATTCCCAATAATTTACCGGATACTAATTTTGCCTTAAAATTTTATAGAATTATCGGTTAAAGAATAAGTCGGTAAAATTAAACTGCTAGTTGGCAGGAAAATCCACAGTTTGTGCAATCTGATAATCAATATCTGGAATGCAAGATCTTTTTTATTTGTACACAACGTAACACTGAAAATGCAAAGATAAGAAGGATTGATAAGACGTCACTTCACCACGGTTTAAAATTACAACATCCGTCTCAAGAGGCCTCATATTCTTGAAAAGTGCAATGCTAATAAACAATAACAAATTCGACTAACTTTGGGAACTTTTGCGTTTTAATTATTGATAATAAAACCTTCCCAATAAAATGAAATGTGATTCGCATAGATTAGATTAAAATATTATGAAGTGTAGTGAATAGACTGGATAAATTAAATTTACAAACAGACGAGAAATAAATAATAAGAGAGTTAGAAAAAATTGGTGGAAGAATTATCTAGTGATAGTAAATCAAATTGAGATATCGGAAGTAGCCATTTATAATCTGAGATGCGATTAGAGGGATTCTAGAAGAGATAAAGAAAGGGTTCAGGACTTGAACTCTCATATGTGTACAGGTTAAAGATTCCAACCCGATCGTTTTGATCAGATAAGAAAAAGTTAGAATTTACTAAACGATATTTCAAACGCCTTTAAGCAGTTTAACCACAGAGAATGTAATATTAACTAATAAATCTTTAATATTCAGGAAAGTGAAAAAAATTAATTAGTTATCACTAATACGGAACTCGACTCTCCTTTCAGTTGACAGTGTATTTTGTTATAAAGGATTCCGCAGGACATGAGGACGAATAGTAAAAGACTAAATTAAGTATCCTTGTTCCTATGTCAGATATGCTTTAAATTTATTAGTAGAGCTTGTATTTTTTGTGTGCCTAATTAAGAAATTTTAATCATATTAAAAAAGTAATTTCCATACCAAAAAGTCATTTTTTTCTTTTCTTTTTGATTTAATATGGATGTGAATGTTAGGACATATTTTCAACTAGGTTCCATTTTTTTAAAAAATTATTCTTGAAATACGCAAAACATTTGACTCATCGTATGTGAAACAATGCACAAAATATAATGAACCAACTGCTTAGATCATATCACTTTACATTGAAAAAAAAATTATTAACTTTTGTAATTTTAGAAAAATAATTCTTAAAAACTTATGTACTTCTTAGAGAAAAAATATTTCTAGTTCACGACATGCAAATGTATCCTTTATGGATGATAACAAATTTAAAGCCAAATGGTGTAATAGGTTTCAAATGGTTTCTAAACGCAAAAATGACTCAAATGCATGCCCATAAGAGGGAAAAGAATTTTTTTGATTAAAAAATTATTTTTATAGTTATTTAGAACAGTTAAAATGTCATTATTAGACACACACAAAATAATTTCAAAAGATATCTGTCACAAAAGCAAAGAGTCTTACGGTATTTTACTATTCTCGTATTTCCCGGATCCCTTAACTAATCAAATTTAGCAATGGAAAATGAAAGAAAGATCTGCGAACGTTAAATTATTATTATTATTATAAAGCATAAAAAAATTTGGAGAATGGATCGTTCAGTTGCTATAAGGAAAATTCCTTCCTTTGCAAATATGAAATTGTTCAAAAATGGTGTAAGAAAGAATTTTTTTTTAACCTATCCATTTTTCAGGAATATTTTCAACCGCAGCATATCACTATTTGTAAAAATAAAGCGAATAATATGAAAAAAATTGCAAACGAGATACCTTTACCTTCTATATCTTTTCGATTCCAAAAAAAGTTAAAAATTGTTAGGTCCCAAAGCATTTATCACACCGTATCGAAAGAAAATAGCAAAACATTCAAAAGTGAGGCAAATAGTTTTTTCCGCATCCAGCATCATATGTAAATAAATAAACAAATATACGTAATGCATTAAAATATTTCAAAAGTCAGTGCGAGATATTTTTCGTGTAGGAGGATTCAAAAATGAATAAAATATTTTCCCTCTTTTTATGTAAAACTCCTCAACTCGTGTTATTTATTTATGTATACATAACAAAATCCTACTAAGCGGTACCAATACTTCATTTTGATTTTTTTTTTATTATTATCGATTCGTTTGAAAGAAGGTTTGTGGATTTAGTCAACAATTAGAATACCACAAATCTTAGGAATATGATTTTAAAAAACATGGTAGAGTATCGAATATCTGAAACAACTGAGAACTGGGGGTGTTCTATAACTGATTATTCGCATAATTGAATATTTATAGGAAAACATTGTATCAGTGACATAGGAGCAATATGAAAAAAAGATTCAATTATATAAAACACAAAACTACACATTTTTTTTTATCACACGCTTCACAAATACCAAATAAAAATAGCTAGCCTATTTTGACAATTTCAAAATGGCCTTTAAAATTGACTCACATTTATTGCAGCTAGCCCTAGCGTTTTTGCCTCTGTCGGTAAACCCAAAAATATTGCTTCATCCCCTCACACATCAAGCTATAACAATTAATAAACCTTTAATTTTTTTAAAAAAATAAAATAGAATAAAAAAATTAATATCAACCTGCGAAATGAAATATCATTCAATTAATTCAATAGTACTAATAGTTTATGGAAAATTTACAAACAAAAAACATTTACATTTTTAACGTGCCCCAACAACAGCATACTTACAAATTGGAACTAGTACCTACTATTTTCAGAGATAATTTAAATGTATTTTTAAGACACTAAACTTACGATTTTAACAATACTATACAATTTCTAAGACTACATAAAAACAATATCTTTCAAAGTTTCTTTTTTGCAAAATCGAGAAAACCTTTTTCAGATCTAACTTGTTACTCAATTCATACATTCAATGGCCAACTTTCTAACACCATTATGACGATTTCGAGTACACTTGGCTCCTAATTAATTTTTTGTGTTTTTTTTTTTAAATTTAGAAAAAGGTATTCCACCCGTAGCAAATAATATGGCAATATTAACAAAGTTCTTTACGCAATGCTCACATTTAACCCAATTTCAAGTGAAATAATGAATTAAGAATGTCTACGGGGCGTTCTTTCTTTCGATTCCCGTTGTATTTGATTTTGCTAATAATTATTTTTCTGAAAATAGTAGGCTCTATTTACTTATTTGTTTGTATTTGCGTTCTGGCTAAAGTGATCTTGCCACTCCTAAATTGGAACGCACCATGCTTACTAAACCACTTGCCACCTAGGGTACCATGCTCCTATTTTAGGAAATAAACATCCATAATTTTGTTTCGTTTTATAGTTGAGGCTCATTTTTCACAAACGTGTGTGTGTGTTTTAAAAACAGCAAATATAGAGCATCATATTCTTTTCGTTATTTTAAATACTTAATGACATATTAAGGTTAGGAAAAGTTTCCTCACTAGATGGTCATATTTTTAGTTAGACTCTTTCTTCCTTGTCATCAGATGTGTCTTGGTCGCTTACGACACTAACGAAAATTTCATCGTTCATCAATACTCGAAAGCCAGGACCATAGACGCCACATTCAAGTCAGACCTTAATGTTTTCCTGATCTCTCTTCTCAAATCCTGAAGTTTTTTTACAATAGACACAGCCATTCCTTAATCAATTTCTACATAATGAGGAAATTTGAATTCCCAACCTATAATGATTTCCTTTCACCGATCCTTTAATTCTTCGGTATTCGGATCATTGATGCTCTACTGCGTTATGAAATCAGCTCTGCTTTAAATCAGAGAATCGCCTGAGAGATAAATATGTTCTAACACATCAATCAATAACTCCCAAGACTAACCCAGAAATGGCGCTCGTAGTAAACCAGTAACCAGGTCTTTCTAGAGTACTAACCTTTGCTTGAAACGTGTCAAAATTTTAAGTCGATCGGACCAGAAACAGCTGAGTTATCGAGGTTGGAGTAAAGTCGTTTTGTAGTTTGTATAAAAAATGGAAAAAACCGAGTTTCGTGTTCTGATAAAACATTGTTTTTTAAAGGGTAAAAACACCGTGCAAGCGAAACAATGGATTGAAAAATGTTACCCGGACTCTTGTCTATCAAAAGCAACGATTTGTCGGTGGTTTGCCGAGTTTAAACGTGGTCGTACCGACACAAATGAAGCGGAACGCTCGGGTAGACCTGTGGAAGCCGTTACACCGGAAAATGTGAGTGAAGTGACAAAAATTATAATGAAAGATCGTAAAGTGAAGCTCCGTGAGATTTCTGAGATGACACAGATATCATATGGAAGTGTATTTACTGAAAAGGTTTTTTGAAGTGAAGTGAAAAAGGTTTTTTCCAAGTGGGTGCCGCGATTGCTTTCGATAGAACAAAAACAGCAACGAGTCGATGATTCAGAAAGCTGTTTATCGCTATTTACTCGCAACAAAAAAGATTTCTTGCGAAAAAAAAAAAAAAAAAAAAGAAGAAACATTTGGAAAAGCGTTGAACATTGTTATCACCCTAAGGTGATTAACAAAAGGTGTTATGTTGATGAATAAAAAAAGATTTTGCAAAAAAAATGTTGTTTTCAATGTTAGACTCGGGAGTTATTGATCGATGTGTTAAAAACTTACATTTAGGTACAGTCGTCCAAAAAATGGGATATATTTAACAATTTTCTTAGTTTTCTTCAGATTCCATTTTGCTACAATTGATGACATGATTATTTATTAACGTTGCGCTGAGAAGTAACGCGAGAGTCATTGGCTACTGAAGCCGTAATTTTGAGCGTCGGTCAAGTGACGAGGACGATACCGGAGCTGGCACCTCCCTACCAAACTTGCCTACCATGCCAACAGCATGACTTTAGAACAGATTTAAATTCAACCCTACTACTTGATAGGTCCTAGAGGTATCGGGGCTCGAACCCACGACTCAGCAAAAACAATGCCGGCCACTAGTCTGCGATCTTGATCACTAGGCTACTGCGGCCACTACCAAAATTGGTCAAGTGTTTAGGAACCCCAATTTCCGAATTAATCTAGAAGAAAAATCAGCGCATATAAATTTCTTCATCAGCAATTGAAATTCTCTATATCTAACAAGTTATGCATAGAATTTTTGAGGAGTTCCTGAAACTTCATTCTATTGTGTGATATAAACGGTGGGACAAAAATCTATAGAATTGAAGATATAAATAATTGCTATGATTTTTCAGTTTCTTTTATTTTCAGAATCCGAATATCAAGGTTAAAGACTTTAATAATAGAAAAATACACAACTCAGCGAGTATGAAAATTTTCCTATGTAACTGCGCAAGCTAAGGTTTTCTTGTTCGCACGCAGAGGGCATAGGTGCATCATTTCCTTTTAAGAAGCTCGTCTTCTAGATCTACGAAATTAGTTTTAAAGAATTTGTATCGCGACACAAGAATCTGATGAAGATACTTCAAGAATCGAAAATTCCTACTCGATTTGTAGCCAGGACATTTTTGGTCAAGTTGAAGGAATCATTGCCGAAAAGTCAGAAACATGTATTCTTCCATTTTAACAAGAGCTTGGAATCAGTCCTCAAGTTTCTCAAATTTCATCGCACTAGTTTCTTTTTCTGGGGATAGCTAAAAGATCGCAATGAATAATATATGTAATCACCTCTTATTTAAGGGACAAAATTTTTGATGGGTGTATCACTTATTGGGAGGTACCACTGAATATATATTTGAGACATCACAAATTAAATAGAGTTCTCATTAACAAGAATCAGTTTTGAAACTTAAACGTATATTTATTCTTCATTTAACAGTAAAAAATAAATCAAGATGCATATAACACCTGCGACGCAAAGCCTCGCGCATCTAAAGTTTAATATTATTCTATTTACCTTTCAATTGATTAACCTTATCTGATCCAGAACTAAATTTGTAAACTTGACTTTAATATATGACTTTAATATTGACTTTAATCCGTTCCTCGAGAATCGTATCACTTTAGACGTCAAGTCCTAATCCCTTTCTTCGTTGCAGTTCAAACCTTCCAGTTTCTCTCTCTCACTACTAACCTTCATCGCAGCTACTGTTGATTCCTTTCACATCATACCCGTTATCTATTTCTCTAATCTCCTGTTAACTACAATTTACTTCATACGAGATTTGTAAGCTGCGGTAGATTTGCGGTCGTTGTCACAAACGTGGCTGGCGTTGTTTCCGTCGAGTGGTGATTAATCTCATAAATTATGATTCATAATCAGATATACCAATTTTGGTATTGGCCGCAGTAGCCTAGTAACCATGGTCGCAGACTCATTTTCACCGAGTCGTAAGCCCCGATACCACTAAAGATCCGTCGTGTAGTTAAGCTGAATTTAAATTTGGCCTAGGTCTTATATCCCCCCTTTGGTATGTCATTGAAATCTGAAGGAGGAGGTAACAGCTCAAGTTCCTTATTTGACCGAGGCAAAATTTATGCGGTTCTTGTGTGACGTTAATAAGCAATTAATCAGTTATAAAGTAATACTTATTCACTGGCCGAGGTTCGCATATCAAACAATGTCATATGAATTTTCATGATTGTACATGAAGGGATACTCTTGTGTTTTACAAAAAGATGTTGATAACTCAATGCAGAAGCACTCCTATTCTATTTTAATCTAATGCCATGTTTGCTTTGACGCCGTTTTACAAATGTCAGCAAGCACTAGTAACACCAACTTCTTTTCGAGACATTACCTATCGTTAAAAACAGATATTATTTGAACCATCTTCGTATAAACCTATCAAAATGATTATTCAAGTATATGGCACCTTTTGTTATAATTCAGAAACATTTTAATTATTCATTTATGTAAAAGTGAAGAATGGTATCATATTCTACAATCGTCTGTTTTCTTTATAATATAACTTATAATCTGTAAATAATTAAATACATTTCATAATTAAAATTACTGGAGAAATTCAAAGCGTACAACGGAAATAATCCAGAATATTTATTTAACTTTTTTCGGCGAAAATGAATATGAATGAAAATAAATTTCTGGAAGCGAAACAAAACTGTTACAAATTAGCTTTCGCGGAATTAATTCATTTCGAAACGTTAAGAGAGAAAACAAAATAAATAAGAGGATTAAGAATAATTCTTTATTATTCGCATTCCAAACTTCGAAAATGCTCATTAGTCTTCGATTATTTATGAGCGAAATTAAAAACAACCAAATAAGTAATGTCATCGTTCCATTTATCTGACTAATTTAGGGAAAATAATTTTTCGATCTAGAATGTTATAATTACGAAATAAATAAAAACGATTAACCATCAATTTACGCCTTTTAGCGAGTTGTGTAGCTGCGATTTCTAAAATTTCCAATTATAAACAAGCGTTTTGAAAATTACACTCATTAATACATTTCTGTTTTTAAATGCTTCCGCAGAAAAAAAAAGACGGTCGAAATTTAAATTCCAATTAAAGAAACAGTCTGACAATCTGTTTAATTACAACAAAAGTATGGCAGTTAAAATGAGGTTCTTTTTATAATCACTGAGTGAAATCTTTGACTCTTTATTATTTTGTTTCGGTTATTACCATAAATTGTACGTTTCTGTATTAAATAAGAGGTATTTTTGTTCAAAAACATCTATGCTTTATTGCTTCGTAATCTTTCTTAACAAAATGTTTTCACCTGAATTTTATCTTAGTAATTTATCTGTAAGTATTAAGATAACTTTAATGTGATAGTTATATAATAAAGAAATAATTTTTGTTTCACTTTTTCTGTAATTACCTTGAAATATAACTAATATAAATTGAAATTACAGTTATTTATAATAAAGAAAGCGCACTAATAAATAATAATAAAATTGGCTCCATTAACTCGCGATCGTCCCCTATTCATGGTAAATAAACCACGAATAAAGTGATGCGCGAATTATAGTATTAATATACATTGAGTGATAATACAAACTCTAATTTCAATATGAATTTTTTATGTTCTGATTTTACTCTTTAGGTATTATTTTTAACTATGAAAGGAATTATTTATGCAAGAAAAAAAAATAAAACCCTTTAAATTTGGCAAATAAAAATGGGTGAAGGTATAACTAATCTCACTGATCATTGATTTTGAAAATAAATATTTCCAAAAGAAATCGGAACTCGGATGCTTAACTTTCCGAGAAATGATGATTCATATGCTATCAAAACGTTCAAATCCAAAAAAGATAATTAAAAAAACCCATAAAAATGGTCGATTCTCTCTTGATCCCAAACTTTTAAAAACCACCTTCAGTTCCTCTTTGCTTTGTCGGATTTTTATCTTATATATTTTCTGATGAAAGTCCCTGTCCACATCTTACGATCAGCGGACTTGCAGCATTTCGTTAATCCTTTTCCTTTTCTCAAACCTTCAGAGCACGGATTTTACTGGCAACTTTCATTTTCTTAGAATTTTGCACTCTTTAGATTTCCTTTTCTTTACTTTTTTTTACATAGCGATCTGATTATAAGACAATTGCTTCGTTTTGAAACTCTTTGTCTTAAAGTTTTGGATTCTTTTCTCGCAGGAAAGTTCTCGCTGCTCATTAGCCTTTTGTTATCCTTTCAACTTTTATTTCATTGCAGTATTTTTTCCATATTTATCGAAGGGTCTCGTTCCCTTGTCTCCCTCGTTTTGACTCGGGAATTCTATTCATTTAATTTTGAATGCTTTATAAGGTTTTCCCTCTTGTATCTCTTTTGTTGGTCTACTTCTTTTTTTTATGATTTCTTAAAAAATCCCTTCTCTACCCCTGAGCTTCTTTTTTTTTTTTTATCCCTTATAAGTTCAAACTCATTTGACTTATTTCATTCTCGTAAAGAATTCTGCCTTAAACCTGCAACACACATTAACCTATGGAGAATGAAGAGGCAATGATTGCATTTAGAACGAATATTTCCTTATCCATATTCCGCAATTCTGAACACTGACAGAACTCTGAAAATGGTAACGGGTTTTGTCTGCCCATAAAATGTTCCACGGCCATGCATTGTCCACTTCCATTCCAATTAAAAAGTGCAAGGCAAAAGCTTCTCGTTTTGGCATGTCACCAGAAACCAATTCCAAAACATGCGTAATATTAAATAGATAGTATCATAAGATGTTTCGTAAAATATAATGAGCCGTCCTGAAAGGCATGTTTGAAATTTAGAGCAATTTCAAGTGCACCGCACGTTCCCAAAGCACTGCTTGACTCTACCTTCAATGCTATAGCGACATCCACCACTGACGTCGAAGAATTGATTTCCTCCTTCTGCCACATTTTATGTCAAATTAAATCATCTCTTTGAATTTACTAAACATTTTCTTCTGACTGAATGCAGTCATCGGACCAGGGGCACTTTTTGAACATTTTAATGTCCGTAATTTCTTCATTGCAATTTCTGCTTAGTCATCGTTCTTGTAAAAAGGCATCATAAGCATAGCCCAATCCTTCAATGATAGAGTCATGACTATCTTCCCAGACGCAAAATAACAGGAACTGCATGTTCTACAACTTTTTACCACACATGTAATGTGCAGGGCTCATATCACGTCTTTTATTCGCATACCTCTTACAACTATTGCTTTTTAGCCTCTCATGTCGGTTCTACTTTCTTTTTATCTTTTGCAAAACAAATTCTTATTGATTCACATATACGTTGAGAAACTTAAGGTCATTTTGACTAGTGATTCTTCATTTACAGCCTTATGAAAATTCAACGTAATTATATTCATCCTGTAATTCAAGTTTTGTATTAGTGATATTATTGTTAAATAACAGAGGGCACTTTGCCAATTCTATAGATATATTATAAGTGAAAATTTCATGCTTAAAATTGTACTTACGTACTACATCATAGCAAAAAGTATTTGTACTTCCTATTGTTATCTCCCGTGATTAAAGCCTGTCTGTAAAGGGCGTTCTTTTTTAAAGGGGTGAGTGTAATATGTCACACAACTCCCTCAGATTAGATCAGATGAGTCTCCGAGTGGAGCAGACACATGTACGCAAGCGAGTTAGCACACGAGAAAGTTGTTAATCAAGGGGTGATTGAGTGCCAAAGGTAATCTGTACTGATCGCCAAGATAATGCAAAAAGAACTGTAGCGAATGACTAAACGAAATTGTTATTGCTACTGAAAAGTGTGTCTCATCTCAAATGAAGTTAAAAGGAAAATAATCTAAGTTAATTGCAAAGTAAGCTAAAGTAAAGAATAGGTTTGTAAGAAACAAAGTGATAAGTTCTATAAAGATATAAAGATAAAGTAATGATAAGTTCAAGTTATATAGTGAAAGAGAAAAGTATTCAAACAAAAAAGTTAAAGGTAATAAGAACTTTAAGTAAAAGTTAAAGCATAACAGAAACAGAAAAAGTTTTAGTGATTTCAAAACTATTTTCTCAAAATATTGATTTCTTATAACTGTTGGACGATTTCCTCAAAATTTACTTTATCCATAGTACTTATACTTTACACTTAGTGAAGCATGGAAGTGTTCTATAAAATTAATGTTTTTTTCCCAAGTAACATGCACAAATTTTATACATTACATAATATTTGTATAAAATTTGGGGGAAATTTGAATAATATATTTCTCTCTCTCTCCCTATGTATATATATATGTATATATATATATATATATATATATATATATATATATATATATATATCTATATATAACAGGTCAATTGAAAAGTCCCCAGCCTGACACATAGAGGGCGCTGCTAGAATTAAATCCATATGTTTTTTAGATAGCCCTAATCTTCAAAAGATGCGTGTATAAATTTGACAGCTATCGGATCATTAGTTTGTGAATTATAGCATTTTGAGTGAAGCAACTTTTGTTATTGTGAAAAAAATGGATAAAAAGGAATTTCGCGTGTTGATAAAATATTGCTTTTTGAAGGGAAAAAATACATTTGAAGCAAAACCTTGGCATGATGCCGAGTTTCCGGACACTACCCCAGGAAAATCAATCATCAAGGATTGGTATGCTAAGTTTAGACGTGGTGAAATGAGCACCGAAGACGGTGAACGCAGTGGAAGCCCAAAAGAGGTTGTTACCGACGAAAACATTGAAAATATCCACAAAATGATTTTGAATGACCGTAAATTAAAATTGAATCAAATAGCAGACACTCTAAAGATATCAACTGAACGTGTACATCTTATCATTCACGAATAACTGGGTATGAGAAAGCTCTGTGCAAAGTGGGTGCCGCGCAAGCTCACTTTTGACCAAAAACAACGACGAGTTGATGATTCGGAGCAGTGTTTGAAGATGATCAAGCGTAATAAACCCGAGTTTTTGCGTCGATATGTGACAATGGATGAAACATGGCTCCATCATTTCACTCCGAAGTCCAATCGACAGTCATCCGAGTGGACTGCACACGATGAACCCGCTCCAAAGCGTGGGAAAAAACAACAGTCGACTGGCAATACTATGACGTCTGTATTTTCGGATGCGCATGGAATAATTTTCATTGACTACCTGGAAAAAGGAAGGACCCTCAACAGAGAATATTACATAGCGTTATTGGACTTTTTGAAGGACGAAATCGCCGGAAAACGGCCGCATTTGAAGAAAAAGAAAGTGCTGCTTCACCAAGGCAATGAACCGTGTCACAAGTCAGTGAAAACGATGGCAAAAATCCATGAATTGGGCTTCGAATTGCTTCCTCATCCACCGTATTCTCCAGATCTGGCCCCCAGGGACTATTTCCTGTTCTCAGATCTCAAAAGAATGCTCGCTGCGAAGAAATTTTCGTCGAATGAAGAGGTGATCGCCGAAACTGAGGCCTATTTTGAAACAAAGGACAAATCGTACAACAAAAACGGTATCGAAAAGTTGGAGGGTCGCTATAATCAGTGTATCACCCTTGAAGGAAATTATGTTGAATAAAAAAACTAATTTTGCCAAAAAAATGTGTTTTACTATGGGGTCGGGGACTTTTCAATTGACCTGCGATATATATATATATATATAATATATATACATATACATATATATATATATATATATAATATATAATATATATATACTGCTGTTTGTAGAAAATGCAACACCATGAAAGAATCATCAGAATCAAATGAAATTTAATGCAGAAACGACTTGTACTGATACAAATAAATGATGAAATTTTCAAAACAAAAGAAACAAATTAAGCGTCCGAAATCAGTATTTGGTGCAGCCACCATGCGCTGCAATAAGTGCTGCTATACGACGTGGCATGGAGTCAAACAGATGTTGAATATCTGCTTGAGGAAGAGAATTCCATATCGCTTGTATGCGCAACCAAAGTTCGTCTTTGGAAACTGCAGGACGCGGATCACGAGCGAGACGCCGACCAACCATATCCCACACGTGCTCAATAGGCGACATATCCGGTGAATAAGCAGGCCAAGGAAGAAGTTGCATGCGTTGTGCTGAACAGAAGTCTCGAACAGTCCGCGCAACATGTGGGCGTGCATTATCCTGCTGAAAGATAGCTCCAGGGATGCCTTGAAGGAAAGGAACGACTTCGGGCTGTAGCACTTCACGGACGTACCTGTTGCTATTGAGATTACCCTCAATTCGTATCAAATTGGATCGTCCATGATACGAAATCGCACCCCAGACCATAACTCCGGGTGTTCGACCACTATGTCGTTCAATAATACACTCAGGAAGGCAGCGTTGACCGGCATAACGTCTAACACGAACACGGCCATCATGGGTCCACAAATTGAAGCGTGATTCATCTGAAAAGACAACTTGGTGCCAATCAGCTCGCCTGTCTCTGTGCTCAAGAGCCCACTGCCGACGCAGCCGTCGATGATTCGCCGTGAGGGGAATCCTGTATAAAGGCACCCTTGCACGCAATCCACGGCGCAGCAGACGACGACGAATTGACGAAGCCGACAATTGTACACCTGTAGCAGTAGACCAACGTGCTGCCAGCTGCCTGGAGGAAGCTGTGCGATCATTCACCGCCATGCGGAGCAGGTGTCGATCATCGCGCTCAGACGTCACCTTCTGTCGTCCAGTGCCTGTTTTTCGAGTTGTTCGGTGCTCGTCGGTCCACTGCTTCCAAACTCGCATCACTGTGGAACTGTTCCGCTGCATACGAGCTGCTATTGCGCGATAGGAAAATCCTCCTTCTCGAAGGCCGATTATCCTCCCTCGTTCAAACTCCGTAAGTTGCTTGAATTTCTTATTCTTCCGTCGTGGAGGCATACTCAGGTCTCACTAAACGTTTGCCACTAACAAATAATCATAGACTTTTTTCAACGTCCCGCTACAGCACTTTATTTATACGCTTTCAGCATCAATTCAGAGGGCGCTGCGCGCGCCGCGCACGCGCGATGGCTCTGAAACTTTATTAATTTGCATAATATCCTATAATTGACATTTGCTGCGAATTTCATTTGATTCTGATGATTTCTTCATGGTGTTGCATTTTCTACAAACAGCAGTTTACATATACATATATATATAGAGAGAGAGAGAGAGAGAGTTAAAGGAGTGACTACAGATGCGTTGATTATTCACAAAGGACA
>BMAW01011259.1:156415-177771 GCA_019974015.1 Nephila pilipes | reverse complement strand
TTTATTAAATTGTCAAGACAGTCAAAGCTTGCCTCAAGTTTATTATTTATTTTTGTAGGGAGAAAGAGAGAACACTTATTACGGCGGGAGATAGCAATTCCACTGTTGGATAAATGTACAAAAGAGTCAAAGTTGCTTAAGAGATCAGGAAGGGTAGAGAGAATTTTCTCTTACTTAGAGTTTAAGCAGGGATTTTTATATCAGATCCGTATGATGAATGGAGGGATTCTTAGTGCATACAGAAAGTTTGAGGGGATCATCCCTACAGATCTGAGCTGAGTGAACTGTCATTTAGCTGAATTTGAACACGTGATTGCATAAATTAGTTAAAAGAAATGTATTATCAGAAATATTGATTATTATTATGAAAAATATATAAATTGCTAGACTACACACACAAAAAACACACACACACAAACACCAAATCCCACCACACCCCAAACACACACACATATATATATAATCCTCATGGACACAAAAATAGCACAAGAAATAATTGCAGATCGTAACGACAGACTTAGCATGAAGGTACATGCCTCGGAGATCAAGCAAATGATTATGACAGCGTAATGCGTATGCGCGACGTAATTATAGACGTAAAGGCGTTAACGTCGTTCCTCGTGGAGTAGTATAACAGAAAACCAAAGCTTGTTTGATGTATCTGAATCGATTACAAAGGAAGAGTTGGGTAGATGTCATTGCCGTTTTCGACGACAATATGAAAAGCGTTCGCAGTTTGAGAGAGGGAGTCATCGACATGGTGGAAACTGGTTGGTCAGTAGGCGAAGCTCGATCAATTAGGGCCGCTCTGATTGTGTTGTGGGGGTGTTGGGGACCGATCCGAGATGTCATTTACCGAAGACTGAATGTCAGAAGGTCGGCTCTACATAGACAGAGTCGCCGAAAGAATCGCCACATCCAGTAAAAAATGCACGCGTACACCACACAGCGCTTCATCGGCCGCCTTTCAGGCACATGCACCTTCACTAGGGCCCCTGTGTCTTCTCGAACCATACAAGCTCCTGGCTGAAAGACATTTGGGATCGCGAGCGCCATTGTGTGCTGTCGTTGATGCCCACTCTATGCCTCCGTTTAGAGTGGTGCACGGAAAGTAGACAGCAGCGGAATGGAATCGGTCGTCTTTGAGACGAATCAGATTCAATCGCAGAATGATGACAATCGTGTTCGTGTGTGGAGACCCCTTAGTGCGAACGCCTAATCCTGCGCTCAGCTTTACAGCGACACACCGCTCCCACAGCGTGGATGGTTGTGGTCATTGCCTGCAATACACATTCCACCCCTCAATTTAACTACGGCACCATGACAGCAATACAGCGCGTATGTCCTGACATCGGCAACACATGTGATTGGTCGATCTCATGCAACGCTCCAGGAGCCATTTTTTCAACAAGACAATGAACGGCCTCACACGGCAGGGCGTCATAAGACTATAGGTTCCATTACTACCCTCCTTCTAGACCTGCTTGATCCCCAGATTTGCTCAATCGAATAGGCTAAGATCATTTAGGACAGTAGTAGGGCATCCCACGAGTTTGAACGACTGGAGAGTTAATTGAACAGTATGGAACAAAATGTTCCAAGATATCTGAGAACTTGCATATGCCTCAATGACCGATTGTATCGCATCCATCTCGCTCTACAGGGGGTCCAACGGGTATTAAATCCTCCGTTCTTTTGCCTTTTCAATGAAATAAATGAATCCTTTTCTTGGATTTCTAATCATTTACTTATATCAAAGTAGTCATTACATAAGTAAAAATTTTATTTCATTTTGACGATTGCTTCTTGGTGCACTAATGTTTTGTCCATGGGTGTATATTTATATAATGTGTATATAATATATATATTATGTATATGTAATATATGTAATATATATGTATAATTGTAATATATATATATGTAAGATATATTTTATATATATATCTTATATATATACTATATATGTGTGTGTGTTATATATAGTTATATATATTTTGTGTATATATTAAAGTTTAATTATATGAGAGAGAAGTATATTACCCAAATTTCAATTTTATAAACATTTATGTAATGTATAAAATTTGTGCATGATTACTTAAGGAAAAAACATTTTATACAGAACACTCATTCATTAAGTATAGATATAAATATGGATAAAAGTAAATTTTGAGGAAATCGTCCAACAGTTATAAAATCAATATTTTGAGAATAGTTTTGAAATCATAAAACTTTTCAATTTCGTTTATGTTTAACTTTACTCTAAAGTTTCTTATTACCTTTAACTTTTTGTTTGAAGTGCTTTTCTTTCTTCAATCTATATACTTGAGACTTATCATTACTTCTATCTTTATAGAACTTATCACTTTGTTTCTTACGAGCCTATTCTTTCCACTTTGGCTTGCTTTGCAGTGCTGTGCGTGAAAGGATAATAATATAATTATGTACAGGGTATAATTACGTACAGGGTATTATTATAATTATGTACAGGGAATAGAATGCTGTGTTTATGAGTACTCTGCTAATTTTTAAAGTAATAAATGCTGTAGGTTTCATGCAAGTTGCATCTGTAGGTGATAACGCAATACGAATTATATATGAATATTAATGTTGCTATTGATTAATAATCGCTCACACAGAAAACTGTTTACATGTATAAATATGATTTTCTTGAATAGAGACGCAATTTTGCAAATATTTAAATATTTAAAAAGTAACTAATGCTGTTTTTAATATTAAAAAAAACAAATATAAATTTAGCATTAAATAAGTTCATGTCCCTAGTTTCGAGAAATAAGCTTATTTGTTCTCGTCTCAATTACCATAATAAAACCTTTTCAAAAATTACGTAATTTTTTATATGTATTTAAAATATATGTGTTTGGAGTGTGCATCAAAATTTTTTTGAAATTTTTTAAATATCGATTTAGAGCATAAGAAAATATGTCCAGAAAAATCAATTTTAAATGTAAAGAATCATTTTTTAATGCACGCTGAAACAGCAATATAATCAGTTCATATACAAAGTAGGTTTCATTAGCACAAACTCTCTGAAAATGCATTATCCAAATGATAGAGCTTCTGAAATTCATAAAAGCTTAGCATATCCTCACTTGTTAAACACAAAACACTTTTGAGAAGACAATTTCTTTCTTCGAATCTCTCTCATTATTTGAGGTAGAAAAATTATTATTGTACATCCCAACAGATATTCATATATATCTGTATACAAAAGAATATTTTTACATATTCGAATAATATTTTTGGTCATTTTCAGATGAAAAAACTAATTTTACGTATTAGAATTTCATATAATAGTATTTTTGTTTATTTGTGAATCAAACACAGTTTTTGCATATTCGTACTTCGAATTAAATTTTTGCTCACTAGCAAATCAAAAACTGTTTTTGCATATTCGTATTTCGAATAATAATACGTTTGTTCATTTATAAATCAAAAAACATTTTTTGCAAATTTATATTTCGAATAATATTTTATTCATTTGTAAATCAAAAACTATGTTTAATATTCGTGTTTCGAATGACATTTTTGTTCACTTCTAAATCAAAAACTATTTTTGCATATTCAAACTTCAAATAATAATATTTTTGCTCATTTATAAATTAAAGAAACATTTTTTTTGAAAATTCATATTTCGAATAATACTTTTGTTCATTTGTAAATAAAAAAAATGTGTTTGCATATCGCATCTCGCATACATTCCCAATGGAGTTAATACAATCCACTGGTGGGTGTTCAAGAGATCTAAGGGGGCATTTTGGGTGTCAATCCAATTTACATCCCATGAAGGTAAAACTCACAAGAACGCGCTGAGAAACTTAATTATTATTAAAAATCATCGGTCACATGTTTCAATAAAAATTTCTAAGTGTCCTTTAAGCAAGATCAGTCCACATTAATTGCAGGTATTTTTGTATATTATAGTTTCCTTCCCAATACCTATTGAACAGTACGTGAGCGAGTCGAAGCATGCGTAGTATGCTCCACATGGAGCACCATACTGTATGTGTGTATGCTAGACTGGATCAGCAATGCTCAACAATATATTTAACTGGATCAATATATTTATAACAATATATTTAACTGGATCAACAATATATTTAAAAGTGCCAGACCAAAAAATATTCCTCATCTTTTGGTAAACACTTGAAATCTCTAGTCATTTTTATCGTTCGAATTTCAGTTAAAAATCCTGTTGTGAATAGGATTACCAAATATTTCATCTTCACCCACACTACTAAATATTTTTTTTCAATGCAGTCCCTAATACATCAAACAATAAATCCTCTTATTTTGAATTCAGATCCTTTTGAGGCAGCTAAACGGGTAGTTCAGAAAAATAATCCATCTTGGAAGAATATTTTTTAACTATTCCATTCACTCTATATTCAATGAAGCGAAAATGAAATAAGTTCACGAATTCGCAAACGATATTAGTTTTCTTTTCTACGCGTTTATCTTTTCATTGCAAAAAAAAAATTAAGAATTTCTAGGATATAAAACATTTATCACACTGCCTAGATCAAAGCAGAACAAAATGTTCCATAAAAAGGCTCTTTTTGAATGAAATACATACTCAATATATATATGTAAACAAGTTTGCATGAAAATTTTGCAACTCACGAAGGGCTTTCATCTTAGTTGTGGAAAACCAAAAATTAAACAAAAGAACGTTTTTAAAATGCAAATATTTGCCATCTGGCGTTATCTACGAGAGTTTTCAACGAGACAATATAAAAAAAACCTCAATTTTTGAGGAGTCGAAATTTTTTTAGTTTCTTTTGTTTTATTTGTTGCAGTTTCGTCGAAGGAATAGTTTAGAAAATATAGGTTTATAGTTCTCAACGGTGAATGCAAATTGTAAAATGTTATTGGGATTTAAATATTTTCTGAATATAAATATTTCTGCACTTTATCTGAAGTTATAAGAAATAAAATTCTACATAAAATCCACCAAACGCTATGTGTAATAGGGGAAACATATGTTTTATAATGAATGAGTTTTCAATTTAGAACTAAATGTTCTTAGGTTTATTGAGAATATCTAACATATTTTCAAATGTTATTATTTTTCAAAATTTGAAAATAATTTCATTAAAAATGATATATTTACGTACTAGAATACAGTTAAAATTTCTATACCCTGGTTGAGAATATGGAGTAAAAAATTGATAAATAAATAAAATCTTACGATACGTACTTTTATTGAAATAGGAAATATACATTTATTCAAATCATAGTAGAAATGTTATCCAACAAAAAATATTAATATTGACACAAAATATAAGCAAAATTATTTTTTAAACTTTTATTTCTTTATTTCAATATCATTGGTTACTATTTGACATACACTGAAGTTTTCGTTTTAATTATTTTCTATGGATATATAAACACTTGTTTGGATAATCTTTATAGTGATATAATGAATTGTGTGGTATATAAAATTTTCATTTTTATTTTAAGCTGCATTTTCTAAGTTAATTTGTTAAACTATTTTGAGATACATTTGGTGTGCTTCATTTGAAAAGTAAACTTTAGCTATATATATAATAATTTGCTTCAAAAGTCCGTGGTTGACCCACGTTAAGGACATTGATGTAAAAAGTCACGGGATGAAATCTAAATATGTGTGTGAGTAGGTTTATAAAATTCAATTAATAAAAAATTTATTTTAGTGGAATATATAATAAAAAATTTTAATAAGTAATTTCATTTTTTGAATTCCATTTGAATACGGTAGTTTAATATTTTAGAAAATATATAAGAACCCACAATAGGATATCGTTAAGTTTTTATTATTGCTAAGGAATAACCTAGGTATATGGAAGAAGTTTATTTTCCGTATTAATTTATTCGTATTTACATAGCGTTCTAAATTACATCTAGAAATGTTTATTTGTCTGATTTCAGAAATCAGTAGATTGAAGTAACCCGTAGCAACTTCACGTTTTAATCATGATCCCGGAGCATCCACAAAATTTTAATCATTACAAAAACAAATAGAGGTAGAAACATAATTTTCAATTGGTTATTCTTATGATTTCTCTACATATTCACTCTTCAGAGTTACATATTTCCCCCAACGTTTCGTAACCTTTCAAAGGGTGTTATCGTAGAACTCGGTAGATTGAACTCTATCTTCTCTTCACTGCGGGTTACTTCAATCTATGACTTCCTGAAACCAAACAAATGAACTTGAATAGCTATAACGTTATGTACACAAAGATAATTTAATATGAGGAATAAAATTAACCCAGATATCTGGATTATTTCTTAGAATACTATAATCTTTACGATACCCCTACGTATATTTTTAAAGTAATAGTGTATTGGAATCTCTTACGATATTGTATGTATACAATAGTACCTATTACTTAAAAGTAACAGTTCGTCACACTTCTAGGAATATTGCGAAAAATTCAAGAACTGTTTTCTGGTTTTGCGGGAAAATATTACAAATAGCCATAAGCTCCGAATTCTTTTTACAATTTATCCATTCATTAATATTTTGGCTAACGTTATTTCTTTCTAACACTAAAGGCTATTCAAAAAAATTGATATACTCTGCCAATACATATTAATATCTTCAGATGAAGAGATTTATTCAAGAATTATCGAAGAGTAAACACTTCGTTTGACGAATCTGAAATCTTATTGTTATAAAGACTGTTGAAATTTCGCCAGCTTCAATTACATAATTTAAAGATAATTAGTATGATTTATCAAGCCTAAAAACAAATCTCATTTATTACTAGAATTCTTACGACTCATCAATTACAGTGCTGTAATAATATAAGTATATGAAAATAATTCAAAACCTATTTTTATGTCGAGCCTGTTCAAGACAAATGCTATATTTGCATATTCAAATATCTATTTTTTCATACTATAATATATATTATTTCGAAATAACTTTCAATAAATTACTTTGTGTCAAAGGAGAAGAAATGTCATAAATCTGCCATAAATTAGTTCGAAAGTTCTTGGTCCTTTTTTAACGTCTTATTTCAACAATAACTATGAATAATAAAAGACATTAAGCGACAATAAATAAATCCATATATTAATCAAGAATTCCCGAGAATCAGAATATTGTGTTAAGCGGCAAAATACAATGCATTTGACGGCGGTAAGAAATCGATATATTAATCAAGAATCCGCCGAGGGTTCACTATTTTCTTACGTACTTAAAAAAAGTAGAACTGGTTAGTAGAGTAACTGGTTCGTCGAAGATGGAAGGCTGGTTCCAGATTCAGAACCCATTGCTTAGGAGAATTAATACACGTTATATCTTTAAGTGCTGAATTCCTCACGTGATGTTACATAGAAATGTGTTGCAAAAGGCATCTGTTTTATATTTCTTCCCGGCACAAAAAGTTTCACAAATGACAATGAATACTCTTCGTAATTCTAAGTCAATGTCAGATGTCATGGTCAACATCTAAATAATATCAAACTCTTCCAATCTTCACGAAACCTACGAGAATATTTTGAGGCCCATCATATTTGAAAATGCAGTGAAAAACACCGCCTAAAGTTACGCCGATCTGTATTTGAGCCTTATTTGCGATAAAAACACGTCGTGTACATCGATTCTTGTATACAACGTGTCTTTATTTGAATCATGCCTCGAACACCGATCGGTGGCCTAGAGGGTTTTTTTTTTTTTTTTTTTTCACATTAGAGGATTGTTTTTCATTCCTCGACGGAAAGTTTGGCTTAACTTGAGTGATGGTGGCAGTCTCGATCTGCCCGTCTTTCTTCCGTTCGAAATATTGTCTATTGCATAGTTAGGACGTTCTAGACAATAGAGCCAAAAAGGAATTCCCTCCTGAATGAAAAAGGGCTTTTGTTCCTGCTCCTTTTTGCTGAAGAGAACAGCATATTCCTCTTTTGGCATAATCGGGATGATACGGAATAATAATAAGACTTTCTGAATGATATTTAGAGAATATTGTGTTTCCAATCATTACTGCACTTGATGTACATCCCAACCTTGTTTTATTGTGTGTCGTTTGGATAATTTCTATTGAGTAACTCTAGTTGGACACTCAAAGGCATGTTTGCATGAGGGGATATAGGCAACTAGTAGTTCTAGGCTGGGCAACCATCTGGTGTTCTAGCCATAGGTCATCTCTTTGGTAGACTGAGGTTTCTACCAGCAATTTTGAAGAATGGTGTCCATCCCCAAAAATTAATCATAAAAAAATTAGTTTTTAAATTTCATTTAAATTCAGTTTAAATGTGTATTTATGTCAAATTTAAAGAATGTTATGTTTGAAGTCCTTTTGAAAAGTTTTTAACCGCAGTAGCATTTATGCAAGATGTTACCTAAAGTAGGTGCTTTTTGGAAGATCACAGTTAAGAGATTCGTCATCTCCCCAAGCCCTCTGCTGTTACTTCTATAGTCTGACGTTAATTTATGATCAATAAACCACTCTCAAAGACTTATCAAATTTACGCTTGTTATCGAACTCGGTATTATAGTAAAAAGTTTATTAGAACTCAACGTATTGAAAGAGCAAAAAATCAAAAAAATATTATGGTTGAAAAAAATTCTTGACACTTATTTTTGAAAAATTACTTTCTGATATGTGAATACTAACTACGTTTGTACCAGGAAGACAACCAAATATACTTCATTGTTATTCCTGTGTCGATTGAAAATTATACGGGAAAAAAATAGAAGTTAGGAAGCAATTTTTCATCCATTCAATAATTACGGATTCAGTACTACACGAAGCAACTTTTGAAACGAAAGTAGTAAATGGAAAAGAAAAAAATACGTTGTCAGTTAGATTTTTTTTTCCTTTATGGTTAAAAGAATTTTGTCCCTCTCCTAATCGTTAACGCGAGTGCAGCTAAAAAACTTATAACTATTACAAACACTCTCGAATTATTCAAAATGCATATTTGGCAACCAAAGTCAAATAGAAACTTTAAAAAGCTCTTTTTCTTAATACATTCGAAAGTGAACAAAAAAGCGATGAATTTGTCAATACTTGCATACTTAAAACGTGATAACGATTGAAAAATTGAATAAGCACGAATTAAATGGTGTTTTAAAAAAGACAGGTGTAGAAAATTTCAATGTGTAATAAATGTGTTTGCTGGATTAGCTTTAAAGAATAACAAAATTTAGTATTCTGAAGGCAAGTTTAGTCCCTATGATTTTGTGCTCAAAATATATTAGACTTTAAATTTTATTTCTTGAATGGGTTCGGTTCATATTTGAAAAAGTAAAGGGGGGGGTAAGTTGGAATCCGGAACGTAATATCTTAAAGCATCTTTTTGTTATATTTATATTTTTTTAAATCTTAATAAAGTTAAGATTTGGGGTTAATAGTTCGAATTCCTTTTCAAGTGTTGAACATGGACATCAAAAGTTGTCTTTCGCGCTTTAATCACCCTTTATCACCAAGTCTAACATTAAGAAGGGTTTGCTTTTGAACCGAGCAAACAGAGTTATGCATATGACGAATCAGTTAAGCAAATTTATCTCACTTTATCCATTAGGATGTTTATAGGAATCCCCCCCCAATTCCTTGTAATACCGAAAAATATACTGTACATTAAATAATATGTAATTTTTGAAATTGTATTATTTTATTTCACTTCACAAATGGACATATGAACTTATAAGTTGCTAGTTAAAGGCCTCTTCAAATATCTCTGAAATTAATGATCGTATTCGAATAAAAGTTGGAACATGAGCTATTTTTACTATTCTCTCCTCGATTCTACTAAAAATTCAATTCTCGTTATGAAAACAATTCGATAACAGAGACTAAGTAACTATTTTAATCAGTTAAAGCGTTAATACCATAATTAACCTCCAATTGAACCATTAAAAGTGCTACCGATTTTGTTCAAGTGCGTTGAGAAGTGTGAAAATTATTAAGGTCGAGATCTCCTTCTATATATTCATGATTGTTTTTATAGTTATATATCCTGAGTGAGTGACAAATGATTTTACATCTCAAAAGCCATATTTGGTTAAGAGGCACCACATATGTGTTCGAACTATAATATAAACGGAAGCCAAAGTAACAATTGGTTTAGAAGAAGGAAGGTCAAAAATAGAAAAGATCGCTAAAGTATACCGAGAGTGCGTCTCCCATCTTTACCAAAGGCAGTAACCCTCCCTGGGACAGGAAAGATCACTAAGATATCTAAGGGTTATGATTATTGTACATAGTTAAGAAGGTATGCATTTGAGGAGCATAGAGTTTTGGATTGAAGTCTTTTCGGAAATATGTTTGACATTTTGAAATCATTTTAAGTGGTATATTAAATAGTACAATTTTAAATACTTTTTCTTTATTTGTGACTATTAAAACTCTAATGCTCCCTTCATAGATTTTTTTTTCAATTTAAAGCTCGAAGAATAATATGATGAAAAAGATTCCCTAATATTGTGGGAAAATGACTGTGAATAAATCCAAAATAAGTACAAAATTGATTTCCCAATATTTCGCACTAAAATGTTTCTGAACTCGGGCAATAAATCAGGTAATAAATCCTCTTTCTGCAAAAGTCAGATTCTTTAGCAACTGCCAACAGAATCGTTTTGCAGCGTCATTCATCTTGCAGGAATATTTTCCAACTTTAACGAAACCGTTATTCAATAAAGCGAAAAATGCAAGACATTTATTTTTACCTTTCTTCCATTTCTTTTCTGTTTACCTTTCCCATGCAAAATGATTAAAACTGTTTCTCGCCAAGGCATTTATCAAACCATTCTGAAAAAATAAAAGAACTACAAAATATTCCAAAATGGAATAAATTGTCTGACGGAAATCGAGAGCCGTTTGTAAACAAACATAATGCATGCACTAAAATAAATAGCAAACTCAGGTGGAATTTTATTGCTCGAAATTTTTACACTTGTAATGCTAAAAAGTAGTCAATAATTTTAATAATTGCTTAAAATTTATTCACTTCCCCAGTCATTTTAAGGGATTCGAAATAATTTCCCAAGTTTATTAAGACGTCTTGCGCATTACTTTCATTAGTTTACAGAAATGAATGCTTCTCGATTTAATTTTATTAGAAAATTTTATTTAATTTTTACATCTCTATGTATGTATATCTTTTTAAATCGGAATTCATATATTAATCCACTTACTATCATACAATCAATTTTCATGCAATTCATCTTTCCGTTTTGCACATACCTCACAGATGACAATATAATAATATGCTCAAGCAGTGACAGACGCAAGGGCCTTACGCTTAATCACGTGCAACTGGGTTGAAATTTCGAACACAATTACAGCTCATGTAAAAGCTTTTTTATTCTTAAATTTTAAGACTAAAGAGAAATAAATTTAAGTTAAAATTTTTTTTACTAAACACGTTTTTATTTAAAGATGAGCTACAAGCCATAAAATATTTATCATTTTTACATCGGACCTCATTCAACTACTTTGCAAAGTTTCGCGATTGTAGCTCGCTTCCTTCTTGGTGAGCTATTTTCAATGTTCCTGAAAATATTTATTATTTCAGGAACATTGAAATCCATTTTACTGTAAGTACCAGCAGGATTCAAAAATGGGAATGGGAAATGGGGATACTAAGAATAACAAATTTACTTCAATTTTGTCCATTGTTCGTTTTCCCTTTTTCTAAGAAATTTAAGAGTACGATTCCCTTCACAACCTAAAAAATTGCAAACTTTTCCGGTAGTTTTCATTTCTTAGGAACAGATGTACTAGAAGCTACCTATTATTTTGTTTGCTGCATGATTCGGTGTATAATGATGAATAAATGAGTATGACGGCCTACACATACCAAAAACTCGCTGCCATAATTTTTCCAACCATTTTTTTTTCTTTTTCGTAGCAAGTTCAACAGAGGTGACATATTGATTTGATGGTTGAACGGCTCTAAGTATAATGTAGAATAAATGAGTATGGTGGCCTTTAAATCTCAAAAAACATCGCTATAGCCTTTCCGACCGATGAGACCATCGTTGTTTTTTTTGGAGCAGATTCACTGGAAGCAACCCTTTTATTTAATTGTTTCTTGGCAGAATCCAAATTCCATCGACGATGACAATTCGGCGTGTTGGCAATCAAATTGTGATTCGGTAGTAAATGACAGCCAAATTAAATCTAACCCATGAATCAGAGTCAAATTGGTTTTGCCACCATTTAATAGATGGTAGAACACAATGACATGACCAATATGCCTTATCAAAGTAATCTCTACTCTAAAAATACATACTTTTTGAAAGTATTGGTCAGGTGCTCCATAAAGTGCTCAATAAGTAAGCCAAATTAAACGTTTATGGTACCCAGTAGCAACTGAGGGCTCCTAAGAATTTTGTGATTTTTCTTTTTTTTTCCCTGTCTTTTGTTTCTTTTAAAGTAAGATTAGCTATGAAATGAGCTCTTGATGAGTACAAATGTATTCGAGAATAAGTGAAAGGAGCGATGCAAAATCTTTGTAAATAACCTCATCAAATATATATTTTTCCCTTTTATTTAACAAGTCTAACCACCACATTTTTAGACATTGCAAATCTGGTAGTGTAACTGGAATATTAACATGAGTTTCAAGTCTTATAATTAAAATTTCAGTTACTTTGTATTCGTGTTAGCAGAAATTAAACAATTTTTCTTTGCTACAAACTGTAATTAAGCAGTTTATTGTTATTTTAATCCCTAAATAGAACTTTTTGAGTCACTGAGGTTTAAAATTAAGCACGAGAGGATATCGTTAAGCTGTAATTATTACTAAAAATCATCGAGATATCTGAATAAAATTTATTATACATCATCACTGATCCTTATGTACATAATATTCAATCTTACAGCTGTTGTTGATGATTTTTGTGGTTTCGGGAATCCGCAGATTGATTTAATCCACTAAGTGCAGAAGATATTAAGTTCAGACTACCGAGTTCTTTATTAACGGCTTCTCTAAGGTCAAGGAGAAATGTATAATTCTGAATGGTTACTAGATAGAGAGGTCTTAAGAATAAAAAATAATAATTGCTTTCCTGTCTTGATTTTTTTAATAATAATTAAAATTACAGGATAATAATTGAAAGGTTAGAATCGTGTTTCAATTTACGGCTTCCAGAAGCCGATTAAATAAAAATTAAAACTGTAAATTACAACATTGTGTATATAAAGATCAATAATAAAAATTTTCGGTACTTGTCCATTAAAGCGGCGCCCGCCAAATTAAAATTTCAGAAAATCACCAAGCAGTAAGATTTATCGCCATGTTTGGTTGTAAACTCCTAAGAGTGCAATCCTAAAGAAACAGCACTTGAACATTTTAGTAAAATATCGCTTGCCTGTTAACGTTACCGATTTCGTACTTTTTTTTTAAATACCTATTTTGTTGCCTTTGACAATGTCGTTAACAATTTTCAATTTATCAAACAGCGAAATGGATGATGGTTTTACACATTTCACGGCGAACCATAAGTACAATTTTGTAGATCCGTCAACGGGAGTTCACACGCAAAATGTTGAAAGAATATGGGGGTCCGCGAAGTGGCGTAACAAGAAACAGCGCGGCACGGCATCATCTAGCATCGTATCTGGAAGAATTTATGTGGAGGAAATATGTAGGGGAAAAAATGCTTTCTGTAAAATAGTGAACTCAATTTCGAACATATGGCCTTTTATGTAGATTGATGTACTAAAAGTGATGTAAATATTAATATTAAACATCTAAATTTTTATAGTACTTAATGGGATGAGATTTATCACTAAACATATAAAAGGTTATTAAATAAAAATATTAATTAAAAAAGTTTTATATTATTGATTGGTGTGTTATTTGTTTTCCTACATTTCAATTTCGCTCTCCGCTTACTTGGCGATTTTAACTAGCTTGGCGACATTGGCATATTCTTAATTTGGCGGGTGCCGCTTTAATAGACAAGTACTTTTCGTAATTTTGTCTTAAATGAGAAAAATAAAATTTACTCTAATTATGCTGGTATTTATACCATTATGTAATCGGAATAAAATGTTACTTAATAAACAGTAAATTAAGAAGTTTAATAGATACCATTTTTTAAGAAATAAAAAATGCTTGTTTATATTCTCACAGTTGTTTAATTTTAATTCTTAAAACTGCTTAATGTTCAAACTCAGATACCATAGTTCAAAATATTTTCTAGATTAAAAAACTTGGTTTCTCATCTTGAAAAATGAATTTTGGTTTCTCATCTTGAAAAATGAAATTTAATATAATACCCATAACTTTCATAAAATTCGAACATAATTTGTACAGATTAGCATTAACAGATCTATAAAAAAAACTTAAACAGTTAATGGGGGGGGGGGGTTAGTTTACTATTTCAGCATATGAAACTCAAAAATATTTACGGTTGAAAATGAAAGGAATGAAATAAATATAACCTTTACGTCGCGTTTTGTTCATCTCCCACCTCTAGAGCAAAACAAACAAAAAAATTACGAGTGCTGAATCTTAGAATGAATTAATAAGTTTTTTTGCAAAATATGTCCGAATGATTTTCAAAAATAACCGTCATAAAATACTTTTCAAAAATTACGCTCATTAGTATTATTCTGTTTCTAAAAGAGAGAGTAGAAAATAAAAAAAATAATAAAACGATGTACTCCATTTAAACACAGATTAAAGTAATGGCCTAATTTTCTGTTGAATTCCAACGCCAGAAGTGAAAAGAAAAGCTTAACCGATTTTATTTTTTAAACCTTAAGCAAATGCTACTAAATTAAGCAAAATTTTGCCTTCTCGAAACTCACTTACCTGTAATTGCGAAGAAAAATGAAAATGGAGAAAAATAATTAATATTTTCTTCACAATGCTTATAGATAAACTGCCGCAAACTATTTTGAAGATTTTTTTTAATTAACATCAAATTCTCAAGCGCTTGTCATTTTTACTTTTATTGAAATAAAAATAAAAATGTGATGTTATGCCGAGACTTGGTTAACTCTGTTATTATTTCATAACCTCGTTTTCTTCTTTTACGAATATTTTCTTTTGCTATTATTTATATTAAATAAATCTCAAATTGGTTCTGTTAATTTTTGGAAATTCTTTTGAAAAAAAAAACGAAGAAATATTTGAGCTGTGCCCTCAATTTATTTTAAATAAGTAAATTCTGTACTAATCATGATTTGAGAAATTAAGAATAAACATTATCATGGATACAGCAAATAAATACTGTAAGTTTTATAGTTAGTCATTCATGGTTATTCGAAGGAATTTGACGCTATTTGCTGCAATATTTGTTTCTTCAAAAAAAAAAAAAACCAGTCACATAAACATTTATGCAATAAAAAAGAAAATAATGCACTCTAATAAAATAACTCTCACTTCGTGATTTCTTCTGTAATTTCTTTTTCACATTTATTGAAAACGATTGGTTAATTGTATTGGCTCCAGAATCAGCTTAAACAAGCTGCTCCAAATACTCTTTTTTAATTTATGATGGAACTGCAATATTGGGCTTTATCACTATTTTCCTCTCCACTAATCTCGGAGGCGTTTTTGTTTATATGAAACCCTTCCAATAAAATGAAACATTATTCGTGTAGATTAGATTTAAGTTCTGAAGTGTAGTAAATAGATTGGTTAAATTAAATTAAAAACAGCGAATAAATAAGTAATTAAAGAGTTTGTTACATAATTCCCATTCCATTCTGTCGTCATTCTGCCTGAGGGAGCTGCTTGAGTATCTTGAGCTCATAAATGGCGTTGCTTGTGAGCGAAGAGCTCAGGCGAAAAGCCAAATTATAAGTTATGAAATGCAGAGATAGCCTAAGTATATATCATTTTCTAATTTACTGTGTTGTTTTAAATAAACTTGTTTAGTTTTATGGAAGTTTTTCTTGCATCTAATGTACACACGAATCATCTGTAACAAAGTTAAAATGTTGGTGATAGAACTAGTAAGAATGACAGCGAATCAGTGTGAGACTACGGAGCTAGTTGTTCGTAATCTAAGGAGGGATTCTAGAAAAGATACGAAAGACGTTCAGGACTTGAACCCCCAAATATATATATTAAGGAATTGAACCCATGTCGGTCCGATTAAGTTTTTGTAAACGTTAGTTCTGACTCGTTTATGTAGTTTAACCACTGAGATTGTAATACTAACTACTGAACTTTAATATTCAAAAAAATGTATATAAATTGGTTATCATTAAGAATGAACTCTCCTCTCCTCTCTTTTGACTATGTATTTTTGTGAATAACCAATCACGCTTAGTAACGGAAGAAGAAAAATATACTACGTGGATGTTATAGAACGCGTATCTGTGATTAGGACTAAACAGTGTAAATGCAAGAATTAAAAAATTGATTGATGGGGTTTTTTTTTTATCAACGCAATTAGAAGCAGTACTAGGGTTATTAGCAACGGACCTCGTAATTTCAAACATTGACCAAGTGACCAGGACGACACTTCAACTAGCACTTCCTTCTCTATACTTCCACCATATTAAAAGTGCATCAGCCCCGAGACGCAGCTGATCTTTGGTGCCATCAGGACTCGAACCATGGATCAACAGAAAGATCACCGGCCACGAGTCCGTGACCTTGACCACTATGCTACCGCTGCAACAAGAAATAAAAGAGGAATATGAGTTGAATAATAAGGATAAGTTTATTTACCAAAGACATAAACGTCATGGGAGAAAAGAAAGATAACTTGGAAATCTCTGGGTCTAAGTTACCTTTCTTAAAGATAATACGTTTCTGAGGCCTAAAACTTCAAACAAAGTTTTCATACCAATACAGTAGATTGCTATTAATAACACATCTAAATTTGGGTACCTTATAAAAAACTTACTAATTTGCTCATTCCCATTACAATTCCACTCTGTGTTTGACTCATGAAATGCTAAATGATCTTTTAACTATAGTTTCATCTATTATTCATATGAAAAATAAGTTTCCTCAATAATTTATGAAATCTCTTACAGAAATAAACTTGTTAACGAAATGACTGAAAAATGCTCTAAACAAACAAATACAGATCATGAAAATACTATGAATAAATTATTTAAGAATGAGCAGTAACAAATTTCTCTCTAAATATATTTTTATTAGTTTTATAAGTCATACACGTCATTGATAGCCTACTTATTAATAAAGAATATGCATAATGTAATTATATATCGACTAATACATTGCTCCTTGTTCTTTCAAATGCTCAGTGCAGAGGGACAATGTGCATGGTGACAACAGGTGCGGTTTTTCATGCTATAACATTATTGATATCAATTTTTCGCATCCATCTTTGTTATTTGCTCTTCCCTTGCAAAAGTAAAAGACGTTAAAAAATAGGAAATTTTTTCGAGTAAGGAAAAAAAGCACCAACTGTGCGTGTCAAGTTTTCTGTTAATGAATCTTCGATGTTTTCAAATCATCGTTACCATAGTTAACATACCTCCCACCACTTACTTTTCCAAGCGACGTCGCTGACGTAGTGACTAGGGATTCTGATTTCCCGGGTTTTTCCATTCCCGAGAATGTCCGGGAAATCTCGGGAATGTAATTGTCGTTCCCGGGATTCCCGGGAATATATCGAAATTTCAAAAAATTTAAAAATAAGTTGTTTTTAAATAAAATCAATAATAATTATATAAAACAAAAATACATGTAAATTCCAAAATTAATGCTTATTTATATAATGAGCTAAAAATACAAAAACTATGTAATAAATTGGTTATTCATTTTAAAATAGGATTTCAGAAAGCATAAGCAATTTAAACTTTTATCACTCAGCCTTGTTCTAAGCTTTGTGGCGAACAATCCAGGAGCAGAGAATTCTCTCTCGGCTTCAGCTGACGTTGGAATAATTGTTTTTAACGCCCCATATAGTTTTATAATGTTTTTGATGGATTTTCAGTCGAGTCGAACAACTACATATCTTGTTTCATGATTTTGTTGAGACTAGTACTTTTTTTGGTTGAACAATATACAAATTTTGTTTTAAAATAAATTGCTTTCTCTTATTTTTCATCCAACGTCGTAGGTTTTTCTTTCAAAATTTCCGTGCTCTCTTCTTCTGAGTGCGAAGAGTTGGATATTGAGTCCTCTTTTTCGCAGAAAAGCCTTGTCTCTATCATTTGGGCTTGTCTAACCAAACAAATTTTACCAGGCAATCGCGAAATATCGATAGTAACTGCAGCTACTTCGTATTTTCTCCCAAAATTCAGGTATTGAATTAATCCTATTAAATTAACGTTGCATCTCTCATTAATTCTTTGAATTAGAGAATATTTGATATTTTTCGCAAATTCTGAATTTTGTTCATTCAATTCTTCAATAACGAATGAAAATACACCTAATGCCGTTAGCAAAGTTGCATAATTTTTCTAATCTAATTTTTACCGGCTTTAAGCCAGTTACAATTGTAGTCGCAGTTTCAAAATGTACATTGGCAATCATTTGTTCTTTTTTAATGTCAATTAATGCTTTTAAAACTGCTGACTTTATTTCTAAAAATCTTTCAAGCATTGCCAACAAATTATTCCAGCGCGTTTTGGTATCCAAACAAACCATCTTTTCACAGCAAAACTTTTCTTTAACATCTTCTTTATCAACTTTTACTTCGTTCCCGGGAATAGAAAAAGTACAGAAATCTTATGATTTCCAGGGAATCCGGGATCCCGGATTCCCGGGAAAGAAACCCTACTAGTGACTGACCCTTGGGTTAGTATTAAGCATAAAAATGAACAAATCTGACACACTTCTCAAAACGGTTTGCCATTTTCACCATAGACAATTGGTTATCTTTGAAGGAGTCGATTAGTGAAGATAGGAGAGAAGGGTGGTCACTTGAGCCTAAGTTACAGAGGAACAAATCAGTTCAGTCTGTCCTTCACAATGACTCCAATGATTTCTCCATTAGGCTGTATTAGGTTTCCAATTTCTAAATATAAACGGCAACCGATGTAAATTCAGATATTATTGCCTAAATAATTTGGATATGAAGAATATATGTAACAGCCGTATTTCATTATTTAATTCCACTGCCATCTTAAAGTCTAAATAAATAATCAATAGACTTAAACCTCCAACTGAATATACTTAAAAGAAAGACAACAAAGTTTATTATCTACCTATATATATATATATATATATATCATTGCGTATATTGCTCCAAGGGGCTTGAAAATCCCCAAGGAGCAGAATTAGAAAATTTTGAATATACCAGTAGATGTGGCTTGTGAAGTCACAAGAATTTGGAAAGAAGTGCTTTGCGGGAAGATCGAGAGCTGATCATTTATAATTAGGAGAGATATTGCGAACTTAGTGTAGGAACCATGTTACAGTATTTTCATATTGTTGGACCTATAATTGTATTTGTCATATGTCCAATTTTGTCCTAATGAATTGTCCTTTGTGAATAATCAACGCATCTGTAGTCACTCCTTTAACTCTAAATATATATATATATATATATATATATATATATATGGGGGTGGAGGATAGGGAGTGGAAGAAATAAAAGCAAACACATAAATCTACTATGGCACATATTCAAAATTGTTATAATCCGAGTAATACTTAGCTCGAATCATATAATTAAAATATCTCATTGAATTTATATCAAATTTATATAAAATCTACTATATTAACAGAAACATGCCATGGCTCTTATACATGCATTCTAATAATTATATTAGATAATTCTACTTTCGTCTATGGTTATCTAGTTTTGTCGTCATGTCTATAGCGAAGGTGAGTCGTGCCTATTCAGTGTTACTTCTTTGCGTATACTCACCATGGCGGAAAAACTATCTTTCTGGTTACAAACTCCTTCTATAGAGAAGACAACAAAATCGTTAATTTCCACAATATAAAGGCAGGGTGCCCATTAAAGTCCCTTGTCAACCTCTTACCTTCGGAACGGCCGCTGCTATATTCATAAAATGGGTATCTAAGTATAGTAAAGTAGTCAAGCGCTACTGAATGAAATCACGTATGGCACCACCTGGTGGAAAACTGTGAAGTTAGCATTCCTGTCACGAAAAGGAAACGAGATGGGGGAAAAAGGGATTTACAAAGTTGTAGAGCATCATCAATGTAGTTTGAAAAGACACCTTGTGAACATTAATGCGAAGGATAGAACGGTTTAAACTGTGGATTGGTTTTTTGTGATTTCCTCACTGGGCCCCATTGCTGTGTCATGTTTTGCCCAAAAAATAACCGTTTCTCCTTCCATTCAAGTTTCGTGACGTCAAAGAGTAGGAAATCACGAAAAACAAATGAGTCTTTTAAACGCTCTATTCTTCGTTTTTTATCCATAAGGTGTCTTTTTGTACTAAATCAATGATACTCTACAACTTTGTAAATCACTGTTTCATTATCTCATTCCATTCTCGAGATAGGAACACTCGGAAATTTATATATCGTAAGAAAGGCCGGATGAAATTTTCAGTATCCGGATATCGGACACTGAAAATTAGATGCGGCTTAGAATCGAAGACGAAAACATTTGTTGGGTGTGGGAAATTGAGTTTCCGCCCATTTTAAATGGAAAAATGTATCGGTATATTCTGGTCAACTATGTCGATAACTCAACACATTCTACAGTTTTGTCCTCAGTACTCTGTCTGCACGTGTTTAGGAACGTTTTTGTTGGCGCTTTTTTTAATCATCTAAACATCAAAGATTTCGGCAATGTATAAAAACTGGTTGCAATTGTAAAACCTTTTAATTACCACCGTTAAACACCGGAGAAATCAAGGAGGCTAATGCTTCGAAAATTGAAAAATGGATATCTATTGCCTGGAAACAATGCTTCTAATTAGACTATAATACATTCTTTTTAAAAATGCTGCATAACAAATGCATTAGATGGTACGGAAGATGACACCTAATGGAAAAATGGCGACACTGGAACCAGTTCCGAGTCAGTTGTGGCTGTGGGAGTGACGAATTATTTTCCAAACATGATATTGACCATTAGAGCAACTACAGATTCGTGTATGTATTTAAAAGTTTTTAATAAAGGCAAAATAAATTAATTATTTACTTCTTATTAGTTCTCATTTTCATTTTTTTTTTTTTAATTTCGTAAATATGGGATATCAATAAACCATTTACACTTTTTTTTAATTTTTTCACAAAAAGATGTTAGGAATTCCAGGTGAGGTTTAGACTCGAATCAATACTAGCTTTCAAAGGCTGTCATTATAGCACTCAACAGATTGAAGTTTTACCTCCTCAATGATGTTGCTACTTCAATCTACGGCTTACTGAAACCAAACAAATCAAAATTAATACATTAATAGCTGTAATTTATAATTTATATTTATTTATATATATATATATATATATATATATATATATATATATATATATAT
>BMAW01011259.1:127927-156405 GCA_019974015.1 Nephila pilipes | reverse complement strand
ATATATATATATATATATATATATATATATATATATATATATATATAAAAGGCTTTATCATGGAAAACTCATGGCATACACTTAATTTATCCTATACTTCAAGTTATCCTTTCGCCTTCCGACTACTTCTGAAAGACATTGTATATAAAACTAGAATATACAGATCACTTCATTCCATAATCTGTTAACACAAACTAGCTTTGTGAATGTGAATATGAAATTGCTGAACGTAATAAAATCCTTAGAACATGGTAAAACCATACACGTTAAAAATAAGAACAATGCCCTCAACATATACTACATAGTGTGGCATTAGTTTTTTTAAAAATAGTTAATAAATATAGGTTTGAAAAATTCACGTTGAACATTAGAAAAGTCTATTCCTCTTGGGAGATGACGCAATTAAATTAACTGGAATTTCTCATTTTAAGCAGAGTAATTATTTCTTTAAAAAAAGAGATGAATACTAAAACAACAAATTGGTTTAAATTTTCCTTTAATACAAGCAACTCTTATAGTTAATAATTCATATAAGCGTGAATAAATAGCACTTCCAGTTGAGTAATTGAAATTCAAACTTTAAAGCAATAAGTTAATGCAGTAGAATTAACTAACCTTTCAAAAGGGATGTATATTTATACCAGCATTTCTTTCATAGAATAAAGAAATGTGGTAAACTAAGCAATCCATTAAAATATTACAAATTGAGAATAATTTAAATACAAAAGACTGGAGCATTAAATAAATACTAAGAACGTATTTTTAAATATTTAGAAAAATCAATAAGAGAACGAGTTCATATATTTAAATGAATTTCAAAATAGCTAATATTCTTCTAATACTAATAGGAATTTGAGTACATTTAATATTTATTCAATTTTTGAGAGCTGAAAGAAATAGAAGACAGAAATGTTGCAGACGTGTTTTTTCCCCGCTTAATAACGCATCGTTTACCGATGTAAATTTGAATATTGAATTACTAAATAGAAGAGCAATTCTCGTTCAAAAGTATCCTCTGAAATATTTTTAGACTTGAATGCATGCTGTTCATGTAAAAAGTTAACTTATTCATTTGCTTTATTTAGAAAAAATATCTGGAAGCATGTTACAAAAAGAGAATGTATATCTTTATTTTGTCTTTCATTCCATAAAAAATTAAAATTTATTCAGATATTCAAATAACATGGTTTAAATTTTTTAGAATGAATCAGTATAACTACTTTGTAAAATAAATTCTTCTGTAAACTAATTTCTTTTTAAGACGATGTTTGCTAAAATCCGATTTTAATATTTATATCAGATTTTTCTTTATCATTTGGACCTGAAAAATACACAGAACATTAAACTTTTTTTTATTCAAAATATTTTTAGTCCCAATACAACAGAAAAAAAATATTTTAAAATGATTTTAATCCAAAAATTGATATTAAAGAAATAATTAATACTTTTGAAAATCTTATTTTGTAACATTTTCAAATATATTTTCAATAAACAATCATTTACGGTAATTTAAAGAAAATCTAATAGAATATTCTCTACTTATGTTCTAAGAGCTTTTCTGACATTCTGTCATATAAAACGAAATAAATTTTAAATTATACTTTTTTCTGAGTAACCTACAATATAAAGCAGAATCATGCGATTTTTGTACGTTGATTTTAGCAAATTATATGTTTTACGGATGGCTTAATAGACCCGAAAATGCTTTGAAAAAATCATCATACGATTTACACAGAGTAGTTAAAATTAAAGTATTCCTATTTAGATCCCAGTAGAGACCCTTATGCCAATCGGATTTTTGACCGTCTTTGACATATGAAACTTGGTATATGCGATATATAGAACATGGGGGAAAGGTTTCTTGAATAAAAATAGTTCAAGGGTTGACCGTCAAATAGCGATTTTCAAAAGTTCTTTACGTAAATTTTTTTATAAAACAAAAAAAATGACGCACCAAGAAGGACTTGATCGATGGAGACAAAAATTGGCGGATAGGAAAATTCTGAACGAAATAAATATTGAAAAAAATTTCAGAAAGATTCAATGATTTATTTCAGTATTACATAGTCACACAGTAACGAGCTCAATATGGTATTGACCCACCTCTAGCCTGGATGCAAGCTACCACACGAAGTGACATAGAGTGATAAAGCTCTCTGATGGTCTTCTGCGGTATTTCTTGCCAAGTTTCTCCAATTCTCCAGCAAGATCATTAACATTCCCTGGTAGATGCAATATTCTTCCCATCATATCCCGGACATACTCGATTAGAGAAACATCTGGCTGGCCAAGGAAATGTTTGACAAGCTGTAAGACGGTCCATAGCAACACATGCTGTATGTGATCTGACATTATCATGCTGAAAAATAAGGCCAGGGAACTGCAAAAGGAACGGTAGAAAAACAAGTCTTGGAAAATCGTTGACGTACCTCTGTGCTGTAAATGTGCCTATAATGACGACCAAAGGGGTCCTGCAATCAAGGGAAATGGCACTCCAGACCATAACTCCTGGTTGAGGGACTGTCAAGGCGTGCAATAGTGAAAGCAGGATTGGCACGCTGCCCTGGGCGTCTCCAGACACGTCTTCGATGATAGTCGATACAGTTGGAAGCGTAATTCGTCGTTAAACACTATACGTCCACGGTCAGCATCATTCCTTCCAGATCGAGCAAAGCACAACAGTAAACATGCTCGACAATGTGCAGGCTTGAGGAGCAGGTGGGGTAGCGATTGGTAGGAGTGTAGATTTCGCTCTTTCACCCGTCTGTGAAGGGTCATGGTGGACACTCGTGTGTGGGTCGCACAACTGAAGGTTAATAACGATGAATCAGGCGCTGTGACAACTAATCTGATAATCACTCTCTCCTTCCGATTTAATGTGTTCTTAGATAGACAACTACCATCATGACGCTGAAATCTGCCATCTTCCACCCCTTCTAGCCAGCGCTTCGACCCATATGACGAGCGATTCTCCGTGTTTCCCAACATATTTCTTTCAATTTAATCATACATCCTCTTTCAAACACTGAAATTTGTTTGTAATGAGCTCGAACCCTGAAGCGAGACATTATTTCAGTCGTTGAAAGGTATCCTAAATTGCAATGCAACAGAAATTTTGACCTTTCGATTGAGAATTGCTTCTTATATACACCTGCTGAGTGCGCAGTTTCGATACTCTGTAGCTCCCGCTATTCATTCATTGGACGCGAAATTTTAATCATCTGTATGTTCGGTCCAAAAATCTTTGCGTATCAAATTTTATTACAATCGGTAAACTTCTTCTTAGTGAGAAGTTTTTTTTTTTTTTTTTTTTTGTTATTGAGTATATGAAGAAACTTGCAGTCAAAGCCAGAAAATCATTCTACGAGTCTTTGTCATCGTTAATTATGCCCTTGTAAAAGAACGATCGAGCTTTCCTGGTAAAATTGTTTTATCAGAACCACAGAAATAGCTTAGTTGTACTGCATGAATATCGACGCTTAAAGGGATTGAGAATATGTCACATGTCTAAGAATGCTTGAAGATGATAATGAAATTTGAAGGGACTGGAGATCTGGGTGTACTTTCTGGAAGAGAGCAGAAATTGGTTGCGAATGAAACGGTCAAAGAAGTCACTACTGCTGTGGTTGAAAGAGCCTTTAGTTCCAGCTATTCTTCAGCAAATGCTCGATCGGAGTCAAGAAAGTTGGCGATTCCAATGTCAAGATTTCGAAAAATTCTGTAATTTATTTTAAAATGGCATCCATGTAAGATTAACGTAGTGCAAATGCTGTAACCTTAAGAATAACAAACACGCTCTGATTTTCCTTGCTCACTTTTGACATGAATGGAATTCGATAACGCATAGCCTTGGAAAATTCTATAGTCAGATGAGACACACTTTTCTCTAGATGGAGCTGTTAATAATCAAAATTGTCGCATATCGATTGCTTCACTTTCTAATGTCCTGCACCATAACTATTGCATTCTGATTACGTGACTGCATGGCATGGATTTACAGTTCATTTTATCCTTGGCCCATTTTTCTTTGAAATTCTCTTCAAGGTCCTAAAACGAGCTCTGTCGCGAGATCACGGTACAGTGAACTCCTTCGATGGCAGGCCATTTGTGTTTTACAAAAACGGCAATGTTTGCAATCCACTGTCTTTATGAAACATGGAGCAACTCCACACATTGGTGCCAAGTCAAAGAGCTGTTTCGAGCTAACTGGCGAGAATCGTGTAATATCCATAGCTTTTTCAGATGCCTGGCCTTCTCGTTCCCCCAACTTAAATTCCTGTGATTCTTGATTGCCAGGATTCCTAAAAGACCGTGTTTACGGAGGAGGAATTAGGATTATATCTGAATTGAAAGCCATCATTATACACCACGTAGCTGGAATCCCTTCGCGCAACCATTGAACATGCTATTATGCGCTTTTAACACGCAATTAATGTCAATGAAACTCACGTTGAGCACATTCTATAACAGAATAAACTTTTATGATTCTGGTAGATTATTTGTCCTTTTTATAGGTGACATTATTCCACCTGGTGGTGAATATTTGAACTATTTTTATTGCAGAAGTATAACCACATTCTATGACGACAATTTAGAAATATGGAAAACAAAAGAAACAAATTTAATATTGATTTCATTAAAATAAGCAAAAAATAGTTACAAGACAATATACTTTGTAAATATTTGCTAACAATACTCTAGATAAAATTACTTTATAATTGTATCATACATAGATAGCTAAGTTATAGAAATTAAACGCCATGGTAGCCGATGGTAATTATCACGAGCTTTCAGCTATCGTTGTCTTCTTTAAGGCGTGATTTCGAGTCCTGGTTCAGTGGAACACCGGTCGTGTAACGGAGCTGATTCACATTAAATCTGACGAGACTCCTCCTCCTCCCATTGGAATGGTGTGGAAGTTTCAAGAATAAGGAGTTATCTCAGGTGTTTCATAGACGATCAAGACTCAAATTTATGAGGTCCATCGCAATTAGTCCTCGTGTTGCTTCCGAATGCGACTTCAATCAATAAAACAATTAATAGTAATTAAATGTGTCATTTACATTAAATACATTTGGTAATAAATGCTCCATATCCTAATACTATTCATTCAGTCAATGAAACAAATCGTTACTGAAAGAGTGAAAACATATTCTATACTCGTGTAGAGTTGTTGGCGTGGTGTGGGTGTTAGGAGAGTTGGGGCTGCTCAGGTGTCGTCCTCGTCACTTGACCGTGGTTCAAAATTACGAGGTCCGACGCCAATAGCCCTAGTGTTGCTTCTAGTGCGACGTTAATAAAAAAAACTAAACTAAACTAAACACGTGTAGAGTTTCATGAGTTCTATATGCGTTTCGGAGATGTTTTAGTGATGAAATTGCTATGTTTGTTTCTTCTTTATTATTTCAACAAAAGTATTATAAAATTAATTTAGACATTGTTTGGAATCGTTAGTTTTCAAAAATATATTCAATTTTTACTCAACATAAGAACTGTTATCAACTTGTTTTTGTAAGAAATTCAATTCGCACATGTCTCACGTATGGAACTTTCGGGGAGGTGTTAAAAAAAAGTCGATTAAATGAAAAAAAAATCTTCACTGTACCAACTTCACCGAATGAAATCTGCATAATTATTAACAATTTCTTAAAGGAAAACTTTTTAAGCTAATTCGAAAATACGTGACATTTTGGAAAAACTCTTGTTAACTATTCAGTTCCTTCAATATTGATTTTCTACCATTATCGTAAATCTTGTCAAAATATGCAAAACGTAGTTGAAAATGTAGAAGAAGTTTATCACGTCTTTAAAAACGATCTAATGTGAAACAAATTATTTTTAAAGTGAATTTAAAGATTTAAAAAACTACCTTATTTATTTTATAAACATAGTTAGTGAATAAAAAATAATGATAAAATCTCTTATTGTTTACTAATTTACAAAGTAATTATTTTTAAAATCTGTCTACTAACTACAGGCATGATTTTTTTCCTCTTTGTCTAAATTTGAACACATTAAAAAGAATTAAAACATTTATAAATTTATAAGAAAACTAATCAGTACGAAATTTAGGTGATTTATTAGTTATATATATATATATATATATAGTGGTGGGTCCGGGGCGGGATAACGTTCTCTTACTATATATATATATATATATATATATATATATATATATATATATATATGGGGTGTACATATATATATATGTACTGCTATCTCTATTTCACTCATTTCCGCGATCATTATTCCTAATATATAGAGAGTCTAAATATCACAATCATTGAGGAGATACTAAAATAAATATTAACTCAGTTTATTTATAGTCATGTAATGAATATGCAGCATTACTCATTTATGTCTTCTTCCCTTCAGCGTGTCTGAATTCTAATTTTAGTGACTGAGGGTTGGAATGGGTGTTCCAACTTTCACCAATCCAGATTCACTTCAAAAGGTCCTTAATCACCATCGGTTAGTTATCAATGTGAAGTTGTGACTTTGAGCTGTTCGTGATTTCCTCTTCACTAGCTTCGGGGACTTTTGGTAATTAGAATTGCATAAATTTATCATTTCTTCCCAACATAAATGAAACGTGTTTAGGTAAATTAGATGAAGACAAGAAGCGTAATGAAATGAATTAGAGATAGTGATGTTTCAAAACAACAAAATTGAAAGGGAAAAGAAGGGAGATAGAAGATAACGACAAACTGATAGATGTTTGAAAATTTGAAGGATTCCTCGTTTTGGTTGAAGGGAAAGTAATAATTTTCGAATCTGCAATAATCTAGAAGTGCTTGAATTGGAACATAATTGATTTGGCAAGCTAACACTTTATTATTAGTATATAAACTAAGGTGAACCGAGTTAAGATGAATTCGATACATAGAAATATTTATATGTACTTAGGTAGTAAATAGTTTTTTGTATTTCTTATGTATCTTTAATTGGAATTTTGAACTTATTGATTACTAAATTAGGCTTTTAGATGGCAGTAGATTTGAATAATGAAGAAAATACGTCACTAAGTCACATGTGCCAACTATCAAATACTCATTAATAACGCTAATATTCAATTCTACTTAACTTATATGTACATTTCCTCAAAACAATTCATTAAACTTAACTTTAATCCTATCTGCATATTTCACATTTTGTTTTATTAGGTGAAGATTTTATTTTAAGTTATTCAAATCCTAAAAATTCCCAAAGGTTAGTGAAGAGAAAATTGGTAATAGACCCCCCCCTCCATTGCAGTTTTACTCGTAGCAGAGATGAGCTTCAGTGCATTGTATGAGGAAATATAAATTTAGTTCAACCATATTACATTACATACGATTGCTATTTTTTCTTTCTTGAGTTGTGAAGTAGGTAATCAACACATTTAGTAATGGATGTTCTACATGTCGATATCAGCATTTCCATAACAGTGCACAAGAAAAACGACGCAAAAAATTCCATTCCATAAAAGATAAAAATCTTGGAAGATACTAGAGGAGAAAAAGCGGAAGAAAATAAAATAAAAATATTGTGAGGGAGAGGGGGGCTAAAGAACTGTGTTCACGACAGGACGGCGTGCTGTTGTTGTCCAGATGGTGTTTGTTCTTAACTGGCCATTTATCATCCATCCTCCACCTCTCTTGTTTGGGTCAGTGGGAAAACAAGAGCTATTCTGAGGGGACATGTTGGATCACATAAATGAGCTTAGACCAGACCTGGGCGAATATAATTTGTCTCTAAAAAGAAAAAAGATATTTAGGGTGGGCTTTTCTTTTCTTTTTACCATTAAGCCTTAAAGGTATAATGTGTACAATTTGAGAAATATTTTAGGACTTTTGAAAAGGATTGATTAATTGTTTCCAAACGTTAACAAAAGCAACAGGATGGTTATTGGCAACAGAAATCGTAATTGAACATCAAACAAGCGTCGAAGATAACACCTGTGTTAGTACCACACCCGCTTAACAACTAAATCTACAATGGAAAGGACCTGAAATTTTTATAGATTTAAAGTGCATTAGCTCCTCTGCACGGTTGACCTTTAATGTCATCAGGATTCGAATCCACGACTCGATAGAAAAATCGACGGTCTCAAGCTCGCGACTATGACCACTAGATTTCCACAGCCATTTTACCAGAATTGCGCGATGACTAACCACAGCGCTTAAGACAGAATTCCATACTTAACTGAATAAAGCAACAAAATGTTAAGATGTTAAAGAAACATACAGAGATTGATGTATGTTTCTATAATTAAAGCATGTTTCATATCATTTTGGAATACATGTGGCTGTCTTAATGTGAAATAATTTCTGCTTGAAATCAGCTGATATAATCCACATTTGTTAAAATATAATTTGATATGAACATAACATAATGTTAGTGTTATTAGAATCGTAAATTATTTATCAATTAAAAAATATTCTTTAAAAGTCATAAATAGATTCAAATTTACTTTTATTAGTTGTGATGCAATTGTAATTAAAATATGTCGCACTGAAAAGCAACACGAGGGCTATTGGAGACGGAACTCATAATCCTGAGCCTCTGGACAAAGCCAGCACTCACCCTAATTGGTACCACTCTTCTCCAAAATTCCACACCATGCCTAGGAGAGGACTTGGGAACTCTACGAGATTTACGTGTGTCAGCCTATCTACAAAGTGAGTCTTTTGTGGCGTCAGAGTTCGAACCCACGATTTCATGGAAACAATAGAGGCCACTACTATAACCATTAGGTTACCACAGTCGCTAATTAGTTGCGGTAGCGTTCATGTTAATGTGAAAAATATCTAAATAAAGATGCGTTTCGGGTAATATTCGATTGAAAATAAATTTTATCTTCATCCGAATTTATTCTCTTTTTTTTTTCTTAGCTAAAGAGAATTACACAAATATGAATTTCAAGTCAATGAAATATTTTCTGCCCTGGGAAAGAGTAAATTTCGTAGAAATAAGAATTACTTATTTTAGTGATACTTTTTTCGCATCGAGTGAAGGAATCTATATTCCTTTTTGCAGACGTGAGAGTAGAAAAGTTAGGAAAGTTTTCACCGTTCCATAACTCAATTGACTAAGAGCGGAGGAACTGCGAAATAAATTCTAAGACAGTTTGACATTTTTTTGCTGTTGTTATTTTTGCCTTCTGCTACTTTATTAATTTTAAAGTTTTGCTCTACCAATTACGTTGAAGTTTTCATGATTACATTTATTAACAAATCACGTGCGTTGTTAATTTTCTGTGCATGGTTTTCCTTTTTAATTTTTAAAATGCATATAATGACTACTTCAAAACAGTTCACACAATATTTTTGATCTATTACTCTTCAAGGTTTTTTATGAAATATAAGTTGAAAACCATATTATTTTATATATTTCATACAAAATATACGTCAAAATGCATATATTTTTTACATTTCATACAAAAGGAAATTGAATGGAATTTTCGTAACTCTAGATTACAAACACTAGAAAAAAAACTTTATTTTACAAAAAAAAGAAATGAAATGAAGAAAAACCATTACCAGCTGTTCTCATTCTATTATATGAAGAATTTTAAAATAATTGATTGCAATTAAGGTACAGTTCTGTTAAAAAACATGACTTGGTGCTTTTTTTTTTCTTTTTGTGGGTATTTTTGGTGCTAGAAGTCGCTGGTTTGGTTTTCATTCCGGGAAATAAATGTTCTTACCACTTTCCATCTCATTTCAATGTTAATATTCAAGGTAATAATAAAATTATGGAAATTGATTCAATACTAGCGTTTTATACTAGCTTTCGTCAAAGACGGAGTGAAAGAAACTTTACGAAATGCGCCAATTTGGCGCCTAAGTTCCATGATATGGTCTTAATGGGAAAACGATCTATTTTTAATACACCGGTCCAATGGTTAAGTGATATATGATGCATTAATCTAGATATTATATTAAATAAGAATTAAATACTAATCGAAAAGTATCACTAATGAGGAAAAATTAGTCTTTATATCAATATCTGTCTTTTTTCAACATTCTGGCTGTAAATGAAATAGAAATAAAAAATTTAATAATGATTTTTCGTTAGAAAGACTCCCACTGAAAATTGATTTTTAATGTGGGAATATGTGGTTTCATTTTAATAATTTCTTTTTATTTTTTTGAATTAAATTTCATTTTGAATATCTAATTCTACAAAAGTATGAAACAATTAAAATAGAATTAAATTTTCATGGAACGTATTTATAAGGAACTGAGAAAACAGAAAAAATGTCGAAAAATTAAAATGTTGCTGAACTCTGGTATCCAGTACATATAAACTAAAATTGTTCTTAAAGATTTAACATTCAAAGAAGTTTTAAATTTATTAATAAATAAATTATAGTCTAATGGTGGAACTTATTGGCCCAATAGCCAGACGAGGCTAGGCTGCGCATAAACAAAATGTGACCATGATTTAGATGTTTGAAAAAAAGGGAGGATAAAGATAAAAACAGATTGACAAGATGGTGGGTCGAAAATAGAGAAGGTTCCTTAGAGTATCCCGCGGCGTGTCAACCGTGTTTATCAAAGATATTAAATACCATGGGAAATAAAAAGGTCATTAATTTTCCTCATATTTATGATGACCGTACTTACCAACAGGAGGTAAGTACCACAGGGTATGCTCTAATTTTATTGACCTGCTTAGAAAAAATGAAATTTGATGAAAATTTATTGATAAAGGAAATTATAATTTAAGTCTATAAATAAATACTGCACTCAAATTATGAGCGTAAAAAAACTGGAAGTCTTATTTATATAAATCCTACACTTTTTTTATAAGAGTAATTATACACTGTGCATTTTTTATCTAAAAATGCGTATAAATTTACAAATTAATTTACTGATAATTATCATAATTCTTAAATTGCTTTTCCCGAAATACATTTAAAACTCCTTTAAATGGAAGATATGAGACCATGATATTTCTCATTCTGTTTCATTTTCTGTAACTATTTCAATTAAATAGAATCCATGATTGATAACATTCCGAACTTACCTGAAATTGGACCTTCAAGAATTTTAAATCATTCCAAGAAAAAAAATATATAAACGTTTTTTCATTGCAAGAATATCAGTTATTATGTGGCGTTAAAATAGAAGATACATTTCATAGGATCTATTTTGTAAATATAAAGCTGATTTGACAGTTTTTCGGAGATTAACTGATGTGGGAAAGATTGCTTATAAAACAATTTGGTTTCTCTTCATATACTGGCTGTATTGCATCACAGATAAATAAGGCTTTCTCGACTTGTGTAAAATACTCTTTCCTAAGAAGATGAATAAAGACTTATAAATGCTTTTGGTCGGGGAAGAATAAAATAGGGACTAAGCGGAATCGCTTAAGAAAAGCTGAATTCTCTAAATGGTAAGCGATGTAATAATCTGATGGAAGCAAGTGGCTTTATTCAAGGAAACTGTCTTGGAGGCTATAAAGAAATCATTTGATTCATTTGCTTCTAATATTAATTTTTAAGAAGATAGTATAAAAACATATAAAATCTTGTCACACTTGTAAAATAAGAGGTCGGTACCAGAAAAAGAACCATTTTCATTTAATGAAACTTGTCTAACTTCAGATAAAACCAGGGCTAAAGTTTTTGGCTAATCTTACGCAAAGAACCAGAAGAAGGGGCCTGGAAAATGTCAAAGCAATGCTAAAAATTAAACAGGTTGAGCAAAAGTTGAAGAAACATTAGATGACGCTCATAATGTTTTTACAACTCCTTTTGCTTAAGAAGAATTGAAATTGGTTGTTGAGTGCCAAAGAATGATGAAATCTCCAGGAGAAGACAACAACCACATAGAGTACTTCAAACATATGAGTAATATTGCTAAGGATATTATACTTTGTACCTTTAATAGAAGATGGAAGTCAGGACTTGTAACTGCACAGTGGAAGAGAGCTCTGGTCACTCCTATATTAAAGAAAAGTGAAGATCCCAAACTGATTAGTCGTTACCGACTTATATCTCTCACTAGTACCCTTATAAAGACCATAGGGAAATTATTTCTTGATAGTTTAAATTAATTTCTGGAAGATAAAAACATAAAAGTTTCAATGAACAGTCTGGGTTTCGTAAAAATCGTTCAACAACAGTAAAACTCGTTACCCAGCCAAATTGTACAAACTGTCTTGGATAAACAGAATATTTTCCCGCAGATTTACAGATTTTAAGACCGCATAATCTTTGGTATGGAAAGAAAAACTGTACCGGAAGCTACTTAATGTTGCAGTTTGGGGAAACATGTTTAAGGGGATAAGGTATTTTACTGGCCAAATTTTTTTGCAAGAGCAGATTTGGAAATAACTTCGCGAAACGTTATAAGCTGAAAACAAGACTGTCTCAGGATCATTTTTGAGTTGTAATTATTTAATTTTCCTATCAATGACTTAGTTCCAACTTTAGACTGTAGAAGATGTTAATTGTTTGCTCTTTGCTGATGATCTTGTCATTTAAACACAGGCACCAAAAGCGAAATGCGAAACCCTTGAAAGGAAAGAAAATTTATCAAGCGATTGATATTTTTTCATATTGGTGCACTGAAAGTAATATGACTTTAAATTTGGAGAACACTTCCTTCCAGTCCTTTTCGCTGACCCATTATGCACTCCTTCCTGACCTAAAGTACGGGAATATTGCCCTTACACTAACAAGTGCTATTATTTGGGAGCGACTTTTGATAATAAAAGGAACTGGAAGTCACATATTGAATCAATTTCAAGTCAATTTCTTAGAAGAGCGACTGATCTACAGTGTCTATCTGGATCCATATGGGTATGTGACATAGACCAACTTTAAATATAATAAACGTATAAAACTTTTCATTACGGCCTATCATCAAATTTTTAGAAGACTGGAGCTTTTCTAAAATCAATCAAAAGCTCATTTTACTGAGGCGGCCAAATCAACATCGATTGATGCTTTGCTATTTTAATAAACTGAAAGCTACTTAAAATTATCACTGAAGAAAAGGTTTTGTTGTTTTTGAGAAATTTATTAGATATGGAAGTCCTTATCGAATTAAATATCCAACGATCATTAGAAATTTTAAAATCCAAAAAGGTTTTGTTCAGGTTGTCCGGAATGTCAGACGGGATTTTGAACTGCCAGATGATATTCAGGAAGTTGCAAAGCCATTCCCCCTCCCCCCCAGTATTGTAAAGATTGAATCAAATATATGTATTTCATTTGAATTTTTTAAGAAGAAAAATTTACAGATGTTTTGTGGCGTTATGCTCTAGAAACGATTAACAACAGGTGCCCAGAATCTGAGGGTTTTTGTGTATACACGGATGGTTCCTTTTATGATCATTTCCCCACAATGGGTTCAAGAGTCTTTTCGAACTTATTCCTCTTCTATGTTCCTGAAAGGAAATATGAACACTTTTTAAAGGAAAAGGGAGGTTATCTGAAATTCTTTGAAATTTTTATTGTTTTTGAGGATACCTTTAATAGAGTGGTCTAATTTTCTAAATCTTAAGCCCATATTCAAGCCATTAGTTCAACTAGCTCTCCCTCATCAGAGGAAATCTCCCAGAGTCAGCATTATTTGCGGGAGTTCTTTTAAGGATGAAACGTGTGGTGCTTCAATGGATACTTGGTAAATTTGGTATTTTTGGTAACGGGCAAGCCAGCGGTCTCGCAAAAAGGGACTCAAGGCTACTTCCAGTAAGACATCACTTTTACTCCATTCTATAAAGCTACATATCAAGCAACTAATGGATAAATATTATATATTACTAATTATAGGAGGGATAAAATTAAAAACCTTAGGAGAGCTGAAGATCTCTTGACAATTACCAACAGTTCACGAAAGCAAGCTGTCACTCATTTCCGTCCCCTGACAGGGCATGATTGCCTGGCAGATGTATTTCTATCTCATGGATGCCCTCTCTGTAATTCGCCAGATCCTATTGAAGAGACCACCTCCATCATTGTGCATCATTCAACGAGTCTCAGAAATGGCGCAGAATGGAATTAAAACATGTTTCAAGTATTATTTACAACTCTGTATTTAAAATTAATATACATATTATTAATTAACAGACAAATAAATTTTACAACAGTTATTTTCAAAACTTGACTTAGAAGAGATGTATTATCCCCCCAAATGCCAAATTCGTTTTTTTTTCCCGTCAAATTAATATGTGCGGCATTTAGGCCTAACATGTCAATCGACATGCACGATATTTTCTATGAAAAGAATCGTCATAAAAAGGGCACCCAAATGAGCGTGTACTACATCAGATCTTTAAATTTTAACAAAACATGAAGAAAAGCAACATGTAGCAGGTAGTCGAGATTTAAATGGTTAAAACACGGTGAAACACTGATTTTGAGCTCTCAACAACACAACGTCGCCAAGTTAGAATACTTGGAGTACCCAAATTCGGTTTTTATCCCGCCAACTTTACGGCATTAAAGGCTAACAAAGAAATCGGAAATTCGGCATGAAATACCGGCTACGGTAAATTTGGCTACATGAATCGTAGCCAAAAAAAAATGTATTTTCAAGAGCTCCCACAACGCTAGCTCTATATTTACAAATACAATAACGCATATGAATGCAACATCGTTTTTTAATCGAACATGGAATTTCCTATTAAAGCTAACGTTGCCATTCCGATTTAACACAAGGTGCCAAAGCCGACACCTGAGATGGAACCTACATCTCTAAACTTGCCAAATGGAGAACTTGGAGCCTCGAAATATTTAGCGGCTATTAGCCTCAATACACTGTGGCTCTTAAGTGGCATCTAGGCTCGAACCCAAAACTTGATGGAAACAGCGATGGACTTGAGTTAGCGACCAAGATCATTACGTTATCACAGCCACCCACCGTGAATTTGTGGGAATAAAAGAAAATTAATGAAGCGAATCATGCGCCTTTCATGAAACATTAACTATTTTTCGAGTAACAACTATTATATTCTCATTTTAAAATGTGAGCAAACAAAGTAAAAAATCATTGTTATTCAGGTGCAAGATATTTTCCTTTTAAAATTAAGTCAAAAATGGCGTACAGGTGCTTTGGTTTGTTATTTGCAGTATATTAAGCGTGGAGAGAGCGTTTGCATCTGCTCTGAGAAAACAAAATATTCTTGTACGTCATTTCCAGCTCATAAATCACGTACTTTTGTGTCGTCATCTAATAATCTCTGATTTGGTATTAAGCCAAATGCTAGCGTTATTTCCCTGTTTTTCTTTTCCTCCGTTCTTCAATATTCAGAATGAACTAATGGTAAACAAAAGAGATCCGGAAAATGTATTTTGACAAGTCAAAGAATTATTGTTTAATGCTGTAGACAGAAAAACAAATAAAATACTTTAATCCTAACACAGTTTCTTTGGATTGTATCAAAATCTTATTCTTTGTATAGAGTTTTATAATTATGAAAAATAACTTTCTAAATTCTTATGATTCCCACATAAAATTATTTTAAATTATTAAACTGTATCTACTCCAACATCTGTATATCGATATGAAAACGAAACAAAACATACATAGTTTTGTAATAGCAGATTATCTTTTTTTTTAAAATAACAACAATCTCTATCCATACGAATTTTATTCCTTCTTAGAATTTTGTTGATTTCCACGGACTAATGTGAATCAGTATTTATAGAACAGTATAATAAGGAGCATTTGCTTTTTTAGCAATCGAACATTCAATTTTAAACAATTATGAATATTTTTCCTGGTAACTGTAATGTTGAACCGAGTATAAATACAAGCTATGCTATGCAATTTCTCCTAAATTCCTGAATTTGATTTTTAAGATAATGTATTTAATATTTTAAACTAGATTTCTCTTAAAATATGTTCCTTTGAGAAAAGAACACAATAATTATACAGTTCTACTGAAGAGGATATATTTAATAGTATATATATATATATATATATATATATATTTCAAGCTATAAAATTAAGATTATTTCTACGCATAAGGTCGTTGTACACGCACAGAAAATTTCTTAAAATCATCATTTATAACAGATAAATGATATATTAATTATAATATATATTATGTAACATTGTAATATTGTAGACCTTTTGCTCTGTTGACATTAGAAATATGGGTACGTTTTTATAATTTTCATAATAATACTTTTACCGGAATTCTTTTAACTTAGAATTACGATGACGAATAAAATCAAATACTTTTTCAAACCATGTTAATGTTTAGCTTTCTTTATTTTTTTTCATTTACAGTTTATTACAGACAAGTTTAAAAATTAGAAAACAAATGCCATGAATTAATACTTTTTAATTAGAATAGTCCTAAACTTAGTAACTGAAAACTAATTCCAAAAACTTCAAATTAAAAATCAAATGTAGTTATAGATAATAAAAAAAGGTTTTTTCCAAAATCTTAAAATTCAACTTTTTATTATCCAATCAAAGCTATATTTTATTATTTCATTTAAAATGACAACAATATATCAAAAATAATATTTTTTCATTTCAAAAAATGATGTAATGAAGAAACAGTTATAAAAAATCGGACCAAATATAAACGAAATTTTTTAAAAACATTTTGCGAAATACCACTTAACAAAATAAGCCAAAATCAATTTTTAATATATCTTTCTTTCAAATTTATACATTTTTTTTCCAATATATGGGAGTTCTTTTACCTTGTGTGATAAACAGAAGTTATAATCTGTAAGAATGCAATCGATCACAAATTCTTCTACTTCTTTCGGTGGAAATCTTTTTTCCGCTAATGATTCTAAGAAGAGAAAAAAAGAATGATAGTCATTTGTCATTTTAAAGTTCATTCTAATCAAAAGTTCTAAATTTATATATAAACTTAAGTTCAAGCCACCCTCAAACAAAAAGTAGTCAAAATAGTCGATTATCTTCCCAAATATGATTTTTTTATATATAATAAGGGGGGGTGATGAATGCCCTTACCGGAATAAGATGCTAGTATATCCTTCAAAGGCTCCGTCAGCGTTGAGACTTTATCTTATCAAACCCACTACACACGTCAGAAGTCTTGCCGCTCGAATCACGTTCATACCCTTTTTAATATCGTAAACTTATTGAAATTCTTATTTGTCATCTTCCCACCCTCTTCCCCCTTTCTCACAACAATTTATTTATGAGCTCTGCTTTGAATAATTGGAAGTTGAGTTCTTTGAATCAAATAGCCTGCAGGAAGAGTCCATGAGCACATTTGGAGAGAAGTAAAACACTAATTGTGTGAGGTTTTCCATCGTACTGGAGGAACAGATTGACAAATATTCATCTCTAACTAGATATTAAATATTTTACAAATACTCCAATTTATAAATAAAAACTTCTGTTACTCTAATTTACTCTACCTTATGCTTTACTTGTTCTGATTTAATCATTCAGACTTCATACCAGATCGTCTGGACCTCTTTAGATACACTCATAAATTTATTTGAAAATCATTGTAAACTTGTTTACAATTATTATTTACGCTACATGTGTATATACATTTCTGAGAGCCTTAAATGGAGTATAATTATTGAAACTTGTATAATCATTAATTGTATTTTCAAAGCAGTAAGCTTGCATAATTAAAAACAGGTATACGTCAGCATGTTTCTTAAGACTTCCATACAAAAAAATAAATTTAAACCGGAACTAAAAATTTTATTATTATTGCGAAAAATGAACAACCAAATAGTTAAAATTTTAATTTTTTGCGAGGGACTACTAAAAGGGGGGAAAGCATATTTTGCCTTTATTAAAAGGAAATCCTTTAAAATTACTCATGGAATATAATTTTCTAAAACCCTTTTTGGATTACAATGGGAAAGCTTTTGGACTTTTATCCTGGTTTAGCTTCTTCAAACGTTTACAATAGTATTCTGCATCAATGTTCTTCTGTTAAGAAGAAAATCGAAGTACATAATACACTGTGTGTGATGTAGAATTCACAATTAACTCTTATTCACAAGAAAGAAAATTTCGCTTACTGTCAGATATGCGGCTTTCATCTTTCGGTTGTTGATTAAATCGAATTGAAACTTGACTCATGGAACAGACTTGTCTGATAACACTAAGTCATTTATTTCTATGACAAATAACAAAAAAATATAATAAACAAGTTTTCGTATGTTAAATTTTTTTAACGTTCTACCTTGGTCATTCTCTAAACAAGATAGAACTCTTTATGAACTGTAATATAGGGAGAATCTCGCGTGGCATGTAGCTCCCCTTCTATACTTTTTCGCTTCATTCTAGCTTCACCCCTTGAAAATATCCCCTTCCCCTCACACACACACAAAACCCGGTAAATAGAATCTTCGCCCGCAGATAAATTAGCTTTTATTCTTAGTGGGAAAATTTCAGTTTTTGAATGCCAATCCATACTATAACGTTCTTTTATCATTCAAGGAAATAGCGACTAAATAAATAAATACAAGGAGAATAAACTAATACCAAATGATTATTTAAATTATAAGTATCTAACCATAACATATCGGAAAGATACTCAGCATGGGTAATGTAGATACCTTATCAAGGTTAGTCATAGAGTGTGTAGATTAAACCCAAAGCACGTGCGTCTAACTAACACATGGATCAATACTCCCGAGACTAACATTGAAAACAACATTTTTTTTGCAATTTTTTTTTTTATTCATCAACATAACACCTTTTGTTAATCACCTTTTAGGGTGATACAATCGTTCCAACGCTTTTCCAAATCTTTTTTTTTTTTCGCAAGAAATCTTTTTTGTTGCGAGTAAATAGCGATAAACAGCTTTCTGAATCATCGACTCGTTGCTGTTTTTGTTCCATCGAAAGCAATCGCGGCACCTACTTGGAAAAAACCTTTTTCATGCTCAATTTTTCATGAAGGATAGTAAATACACTTCCATATGATATCTGTGTCATCTCAGCAATCTCACGGAGCTTCACTTTACGATCTTTCATTATAATTTTTGTCACTTCACTCACATTTTCCGGTGTAACGGCTTCCACAGGTCTACCCGAGGGTTCCGCGTCATTTGTGTCGGTACGACCACATTTAAACTCGGCAAACCACCGACAAATCGTTGCTTTTGATGGACAAGAGTCCGGGTAACATTTTTCAATCCATTGTTTCGCTTGCACGGTGTTTTTACCCATTAAAAAACAATGTTTTATCAGAACACGAAACTCGGTTTTTTCCATTTTTTAAACAAACTACAAAACGACTTTACTCCAACCTCGACAACTCAGCTGTTTCTGGTCCGATCGACTTAAAATTTTGACACGTTTCAAGCAAAGGTTAGTACTCTAGAAAGACCTGGTTACTGGTTTACTACGAGCGCCATCTCTGGATTAGTCTTGGAACTTATTGATCCATGTGTTATATGTCACGGCTGCTATGGCAACATATACAAAAATCGCCTGTAGTTATCAAAAATGCCTCTTTTATATTCAATCTACATTCGTAAATTAAAGTCTTTATCGAGTTCTTCATTTGCTTAATAGATACAAATGACAGAGAATTATCGAAAATCTTATATAAACTTGATAAATAACATTTTCTAGATTTAGACTGTATCAAATCCAAATATCTTTATTGCATTTATTCTATACAGCAATGAGACAAGGTCATTCGTTTTATCGATTTTCATCTTTTTATCGAAATAAATATTTTTTGTTACTTTGTACCATTTACTTATCTTAAAACAGAAAGATTCTAATGAATTACGTTTTCAAAAAAGTTGTTAATTAATGAAATTTTTAAAAAATTAAAATGTAAAAAAAGGCAAATTAATGACTAATTTTTTTTTGCTTATTGGTTTTTGTCGTGTTTCAAAGCATAATTTCTTATTAAAATATCAAGTTAGAGGTAGTATATATACTTGCTTTTATTTATTTTTTTTTTTAATTTTATTTATAAGTAATTAGATGCTAATTACCATTTCATACTTGGAAGGCATTGAGTTAAAAAAAAGTAATTTCCAATTTTTGTGTTTACATTTCTTCCTCAATTTTTCCTCTTTTAACACCCCAAAATAAATTATAGAAATTTGGCTCTTACGCAACAAAAATTTTATCTGACTTTAATAAGTTTAAAAGGAAAAATAAATTAAATTTTTATGTTTTTCTGAAACATAAATTTTATTTTAATAAAAAAAATTTTAAAAAAAAGTTTCTAGCTGATTTTATCAACTTTGAAATTCAATGAATTCAGTGAAAAGTGATAATTTATTTTTCTAGCTGTATCTGCTCGCAAACAATCGTAAATTAAACGAAATTGTAAATTAATTATAAATACGAAGAGCTTCATATGAGAATTAGTAATTCTAAATGCTCTTTAACCTTATCATCACTAGACTAGATTTTTCGCCAGCATTAATGTAATTGATTTAACTGAATTACGAAAAACATTTTCAAAGATCACTTCCCGAAATCAAATAGAAACAAAAATGCACTGTATTACTGTCATTTTTCTCAAAATGTTTCGTATGAGATTTAAAAATCACCAGCTTTTGAAAACAGGTGGTTAAGCAATTTTGTTGCTACAATTGTGTTCTTCCATCAGTAAAATGGCTCCAAACTAATTTGGCACTGATTCATAGATTGTAATATATGGCAGCTATTTGTGGCGAAATCAAATTTCATTACCTTCACGTAGAGTTATCAGCACCGACAAGATCGGGATTCAGGAAACTTAACAACAATCTAAACGATGGGTTCATTCTACTTAATCTGCTCGAAAGGAGGTGAAATTGGCCGGAAAAGTAAGTGGCAACTAATTTTTGAGATGCGAAGGACGTCATATTCATGAACTCCCTAGAAAAGGAAAAATTTCCTTCATCCATTCCAATCCGCCCATTGTCAGCCCACTGTCAATTATGTCCACTGTCAGCGAATAGGATTTAAGCTCCCGTCTATCCGCCATTTTGATTTCGTGGGCGTAATGTTAATTCTATGGAATTTCTTATTTAATTCTCACATTTTTACCAGTTGATCTATTTGAAGGAAATAAAGTGCATCCGAAAGAGCTAAAATTAGTGAATGCTTCTGCAGAATTACTTTTATCCTCCGATTTTTAAAAATATTTAAAAATATTTTTAAAGCCCGGAGAAACTCGTAAACGAATCATTTAAATAGGGATAAAAATATTTTTTGAAAAATTGGAGGCAAATATATTTCCACAGAAGCCTTCATTATTTTTTGCACTTTCAGATTCATCGAGTCGTAAGTTCGAGGCCTGATAACACTAAAGACCCACAGTGTAGTGGGGCTGATATGCATGGTAGGGAAGTTTTGAGAGGGAGCTTCCAGCTCACAAGTGTAGTCATCGACATTTGACTGAGGTTCAAAATAAGAAGTCCGTTGCCAATAATCTTTTTCGATAGTCTCTGAGAGATCACGTTTCTAGATGTACAGCTGTAATGTGATTTAAAAACTTCCGAAATTTGTTTAAATATTAAATACTGTATCAATAAACTATTGAAACATTTTTAAAAGTTCCAATTCCGAACTTATTTCAAGAGTTGAATTAGTTCGCAATTCTGATCAGCTGGATAATTTTGCTATTATATTAATTTCAACCATCCGGTCATCCACCTTCAAATCTTTCTGTAAACAATAGGTTCTTGTCACTCCAATTAATTTTTCATCAACAGAAATTGCTAAACTACAATTACAATATAAAAGATAAGATCTTAAGATAAAATGAAAATTCTTGGGGCTAAGCACGAGTCCTGGGAGCTCCACCAATAACGAAAATCTTAGCATGAAATTCAGCATTCCGTTTGGTAAGTCTTTGACCTCTCGGGCCCTTCAAATCAAAGTCCAACTTTTGATTTGAATTTCGAATCCTCATCCATCAGTGGTTCCTCTTTCAGTGATGTGATTAAAACTCTCTGTGGTAGTAAGGTTCTTAACCTTGATTTTTTGGACTATGAAATTTGAAAACATACTTCTTTCTAATTTTCTCAGATATTCGTGAAATTTTATCAATTTATCCAAGTCATTGATTACGCATGTCAAACACAAAAGTTCTACAGAACATATAACTGAGTATCGATATCAATGGCATGTTCGACAATAAGAAATTGGTCTATTCTACTTAAAATTTTTAGAAATTTTCTTTCTCTAATCTGTTTTCAAAAGTTTATTTATTATTACTTAATCAATCGACATAAAATTCTTTCTAGTACCAATTTTATGTTAAAATATCAAATTACTCAAGGCTATCCACAGGGTTCAGTGCTTACACCTAATTAGTAGAATTTATATTTTAATTCAGTTTTTGATATTAATTGCGAAAACTTTTTAGTTCAACTTTTTGCTGATGATCTGGTGGTTATTTCCTTCTCAAATTCCAGAAGAAATTTAGAGCAGCATAGTACTAATATTTTAATTTATTTTATATCTGAGCATCTGACACGGCTAGGTTAGACATCTATACTGAAAAAATTGCTGTGGTTGTGTTTAGATGCCCATCAATCCCTAATAAGGCAGTTCGTGGCTGCAGCGTCTTCAGTCGGAAGCCAATTTTCAAACTGAGCAATTCCTACATTAAAATTTGGAAATTTTAAAAATATTTTAGCATTCTGATTGATTGTCGCTTCTCCTGAACCCCCCCCCCCATGAACTACCTAAAAGAAAAAATTTACAATGTCTCAAATGAATTTTAATAGAGCTTCTTTCGGCAATTTCAATTTCAAAAATTGTAAATTACGATACTTACCTTTTATTGAACCCATAATATTCTATGATGCGGCAATCTGGAGTCTCGCGGAGTTCTAACAAATTACACTCTTCAGAGAATATACATTTAAAAACTACTGAGCCCTGTAAGATATCTCCAACTGCTACTTTGCAAATAAAATATTACCGGCATTTCACCTATTCACCTTACCCTAAAATTCCCTTTTTTTTAAAAAAAAAATCTAATTTAAAAGCAGCATAATTCAAATTTTTTCCACCTAATTAGTAACATTCCAGTCGACTTAAACAGTTCGCAGAGAGCTATTCGTCCTGAAAAACAAATTCTTTTCCTAAACAAATTTTCGTGACTCTTCGAGTGGGAGATTTACACAGACGGATCAAGGATTGGATTTGAAGCTGGATTCGCCATGTATACCATCTACCAGTGTGTCCTAAATAGTGTCTATATGTTTAAACTTATTTCTTTTATTTCAGTTTTCTGGGGCGAGCTTTCAGCAAACAGATTTGCCGTATTGTGAACCTTCTCTTAAATCTTTGAAGTTACTAATTATATAGATAGTTTACCATCAATATTACTAGCGCAAGAAATACCAGAAATTAATAAATTAATAAATTTATGAATATCGTTAAAAAAATTAGTGACTTATTCTAATTTTAATATGTACTGAGTTCGGGCCCCCGTTGGAGATTGTTACAACGAAACTGCAGATTCATGTGCAAAATTTGTTGTCACTGATGGTGAGGGAATAAATACCCCTCGATCTTATATAGTTAAGAGTTTAAAAATTAAGTTTCTATGTGACTGGGAATTCTAGTGCTCAGCTAGTAATACCTGTATTAGGGTTCAGTCCTGTACTCCAAGACCAAATTCGATTATTTATTCCAGTCATGGCCCCTTCGTTAGGTATTTAAATCGTCTTAATTTGAAAAATATGAATTTATTTTTCTGTAGTTCCTGTTATAGGTGCTGAACGCTATGTTTTCTTTTGTCCATTTACCAAAAGATTTCCTTTAAATCTAGTTCCTTCGGTTGAAGTAAACCCTAGTTGGCTGAATCCATGTGTAAAAATCCTAGTTTGTATTTCAAATCTAAATCCTGTATTATTACGGCTCATAAAAGTACTCAACAAGTTTCATAATGGTTCCAATTTATGAATACAATTCTGAATATTTCAACTTTCCTTGTTATCGGCTTATACTCGTATACCTTGTATATATGTATATTTTTTTTGTCTAAGACGTAATTTTTAGTTCCCGAGTTTGAGGCTCCCTTTTGTAATGCGTCATTTAGCCAATTTTACGTTTCCTGCTAATGGTCTCATTTTTGAAAGAAAACTCTAATGTTAATTTGTTATTTCTGTCATGCACATCTCCTGCTCTGCAAAACCATTATAAGCTTCTAGCTACCTTTAAATTTCACAATTATGTAATATCTTATTCGTTCCAACATCCACTGTTATATCTTACCCTTTTATTGTCGAAAGGTTTTCTTTGCCAATAAATGCTGAGTGCGGGGATTATTCAATCTCGGGAGGCCGGTTTCTAGCTCCAAGGCTTTTAAGATGAGCTCGGTCCCCTTGGGCAAATTTCAAATAGTCTTAGTGTTGCTTCTCAGTGCGAAGTTGATAAACAATCACAATCATGGAAATACGGAATCGATGAAGCGCCCTCTATTTTTAATAGCAAAATAGAAAAAGTGAAATTAGAAAAATTTTTATGCCACGTTTACCTTAAATTTAAATACGAAAACTTTTAAGGAATTAAACATGAAAGACATATGTAATTAACTTACGTATTCATTACTGTGGATTTGTAACAATAAGTTCGACTACTTAAAATTAAACTTAATCTGAAATATATACAAAAAAAAAAGACATTTAACTGAACAGAGATCAAAGCAAACTATTTTTTCAAGTAAAATCACCTTTCTCTATCAATGTGCGAACAACACTAAAAGTTTTACATTTTCGAAATATGTTTTATTCATTCTTTGTGAGATTCTAAATTCAGAAATAAAGCTCAACCGTGTGCTTCGCAGTTTATGCTATTTCACGCATACGTGCATTTTCATACTTATTTACATACGTCTGTCTATTCGAAAAACACTTTATTATTTGTTCGAATGTTTGTTGTTCTTTCTGATATCGAAGCAGAAAGTAATAAATTATTTCTATAGCCAAAAGACTTAAAATCTCTTGTAAAGAAAATGCTTAGAAGACAAAATAGCCGAAAAAAATTGATATTGTTTGCAAATTCTTTTATTTTATTCATATTATTGAATAAGAAAAAATCTTTTATTCTTTTTTATGATTTTAAAAAGTTGAATGGTGCTTTAAAAATATTCTTATATCTATTTTTGAATGAATTAACATTAGAGAGAAATAAAAAAAATTTGATGTCTCTCTCAAGTTTCATGGGAGCTTTTAAAGTATTTGAAAATTCTTCTGGACATTATGTTTTGGAATTCAGATCGAAATCATAAGAGTTATTCACAGTTTCTGGCTTAACGATATTCGGTTAAGAGCAAGGATTACTATCTAAAACAAATGCCTACAGAATAAATCAGCTTTTAAACACGTCATGCTATAATACTTTTGAATACTTTTTTTTTTTTTCATTTTTGACTTCTTTTGCTTAGGCAAAAACTTTCACGATCCTAAAAATGCAGTAAAACTTCATTCAGCTCTTCCTGTATTAAAGTAGATTTGATATACTGCGATAATTTTGTTTTCTAAGATTTCATGCCGTTTTTCAATATTTCATTTTGTTTTATTATGCATTAATTGAGTGTGGATTTCTGTGTTGTTTTAAAAATAAACATTTTCATAAGCGAAACAATAATGACAGAACTTCGCCTATGTCTATTTCCTTCTAACTTGCAATTCCCACATACGTATTTAGGTAAATCACTAGTAGAACCTCCCGTCTGAACTGAACAACTGGACCTATACCGGAATGCTAAATACAGGAAAAAATTATGGTTGTATATATACGTAAAATAATTTTGTAATACTTTTGAGCATGTGTGGGCGTCGTCCTCACTTGATCGAGGTTCGAAATTACGAGGTCCGTCGCAAATAGCCCTCGTGTTGCTTCTGCAACGACTTAAATAAACCAATCAATGAATCAATCAATTGAACATATCTTTGTATATATTATCATGTACGATACACACAATACCTATTTGAATAGGTTGTGTACTTATTACATAATGTAAACAAAAGCAAACACAGCTTAAACAACTAAGCTTGAATCACAAAATGCATGCAAACTTATTTTCTGATTAATATTAAATTTAAAATGTCTTAAACTCCGAATGTGCACCTCTTTAAGAGCATGTAATTATTTGTACCGATGCAAAAAATCAGTACTTATTTCGAAATCTATAGATATTCAATATTTCAATGCCATTTGAAATCTTAACATAAATTAGGAACACCTTATAGGGTCGAAATGAAGGTATCGTTCAATTTTTGTGACTTCTTAAATTTTCAATTTTTCCTTCCAGTTTAAACATTTAAGGACTGGTTTTTCCTCTTGTCGATTTCAGGACAGTTCTAAATCAAACAAATGTTAGATTTTTTTTACCATTGAAGTGTTGCATATCTCTTTAAAATACACTTGCCATCAATCACAACTTCTGGAGCATCCCAAATGATATGTTCCCATTTTAGGCCAACATCAACATTATCAACTAAAACATTTTAGATAAGTTTATAAATTAAGGAATTTTAAATACTTGCGGTAACGCCAAACTTTATTTTTGGGATCCTTTTCTTCAAAAGATTTCTCAGCAAGCGGATCTGTTATGACTGTAGAATTAAATTAAGGAATCAAATGGGATTTAAAAAGAACATATGTAAGTGACGTACACGCGACTCTCGAGTTACTTAAAAACATAATTACTTTACAGAAACTTAAGCATTTATTGGCGAATGCGCCCTATAGTCTTCAATTAATGCAAAATATTTTGCACATTATTTAATAAATTCCTGTCTTTACTCGTCATACATCAATATTGGTGAATTCTATATCGATGATATCTAAACTCCAAAGATTATTTTATACTCAGATCATTTGCTAAGAAAGAAGTAATAAATTACCATTATTATCGTAAAGAAAGCATTTCCGCATCAGAATCCATCCAAGTTGAGTACGTATTGCTAACTACCTTATAATCAAAACTTTTACATTCTTGGTATACGAAGGTATATGAAAAAGTACTCGTGTTTCAAGACGGATGGCGTTGGTAAGCCAAATTGGTTTTGGCAATGTGTTCTTACATTTATTAAATGGCACCAAAACAAATGTGATACTTGATTATTTGGTTACATTTGATTGTTGATGCGACGAACAGTTGTCATAATTTCGCATCGAGTCTTCACTGTCATTGAGACCTCCATTCATCATCATACACTAAAAACCGAGCAACAATCAAACCAATGGAAAACTTCCAAAAATTTTGCCAAAATTCTAAAAAAGGTTAAAAGGGCCAGAAAGATTAATACGATAATTAATTGGAAAATGATGGGCGTTACACTCATAGACTTCTTAGAACAAGGTCTGAGTAATTGTGATTGTATATTAACTCCACACTAAAAAGCAACACTAGGGATACTGGCAAGGGACCTCATCAAGTGAAGAGGACGACACCTGAGCTGCACCTTTCTCTCCAAACTTCCCCACTCCAAAGAGAGATAACGAGGATCCTCGACTAGATTTAATGTACATCAGTCCTGTTACATGCCGGGTCCTTAGTGTCCCCGCTAATCCACAACAGTGACCAATACGCTTCTGAGTTCTTTGTACAATAAGAAAAAATGTTTAATAGACAATACTACAGTGAATTACCCCATTTCCATTTAAATTCCTAAGACGTATACTTTTTAAACCTACTTCATAGACCATGCTGTTTCTTTTAAGTTTTGTATAAAGACATTGTCGAAACTTTTATTTCATGTGTACAAAAACTGAATGCTTTTGTTGAAATGTAATTTTTGATAACATCTTAACGTAGCTCATATAAATTACAAACATAATTGCCATCAAGAGTAATAAAATAAATTTTATAACTATTATTCAGTTCTTCATTACTCCAAAAAAAAGGATGGTAAATTTCTTTCCCCCTCCGTTTGATAAAACCCAGCTAATTCTTTTTACTTTTAAAGAATGTTGAGACTTCATATGTAAAATTATATCCTCGCTTCTTGCTCTGCATTTTTTCTCTTCAAAGAAGAATCAAATTTTTTTCGTACTTGATTGTGAATTTGTTACGTTGATTGCGAATTTCATTAGATTGGTTAATATCAAGAGTGGAACCCACAAACTTTATACGTTTGTTAGAATGAGCATGGCATCCAATAATAGATCTAAAATCGACTGAAATACAACCCTTAACCAAACAAACACGATATAAAGCTTTATTATTTATAAGAGCGTTTTTCACGTTTAGAAATAAAATATGTTGTTTTAGAATAAAGTGCTTCATAAGCTTTCAGACAAAACTTTTATGCAGATATTTCCAATTCTTTTTTTTTCTGTTGCGGAGTTAATGATTAAACCTTAATTTATAGTAGATTATCGGATATTTTCTCTCCAGAGAAAAGAAACAAATATTAGAATGCGGCTTAACCTTATTTTTTCTTCAGAATGTACTTAGCAATTCAGAAACAATATTATTGATTGATTGTTTATTAACGTCAAAGTTAGAAATAATACGAGGACTATTGGGGACGGATCCAGTGGCGTACTCATTTCCCATTCCTAACACTCCATTCTACATTTCTAATACAGGTA
>BMAW01011259.1:89155-105792 GCA_019974015.1 Nephila pilipes | reverse complement strand
GTGAAGATAATCTCAATGAGTGGAAAAATTATGCTGATGATTTTTTGTGATAAGAACTGCGTCATACTCATGGACCTTTTTGTATAGGAAAACCACTCAATCGACAATGATATAGTGATCAATCACGTTCCCATTGTTAGCACGAGTACTTTTGGAACCAACATCGCTTTAAGAGTAGTGGTAGCTGAATGGTTAAGGTCACGAGTTTGCGCTGGCATTCTTTCCACGAATTCGTGAATTCAAGTTCTGATTCCACTAAAAACATGCTGTGTAGCGGCACCACTGACGCCTCGAAGATACGTTGATAATGTTTTGAAGCATGTTTTATTACTTCAAACTCAGCGGCGGCCAAATTTTATTGTCCAGAAGAAAACATGAAGAGACACACGGCCTTCATTAGCTGTCAAAATGTCCAATTCTCCCTTGGCTTCCAACATCTTCTAATCTGTCGCCGGTCGAGAATATCTGGAATGTGATTGCTCAATCTGAGCCAGCCTCAATCGAAGGACAATGTATTGAAGTTGTTGAAAGCATATGGGCTTTTAAACCTAAGAATATTATCCACACCCTATTTACCTCTTAGGGCTGCTGCTTGCATTTCTACCATGTTCTAATTTATGAAAAAACCCTGTGTTTTCTTCACTGTTTTAAAAATTCCTTTCAGAAAGAAAAATCACTTATTTGTTTCTGCATTCTTTATCTGAAAATAAATTTTTATCACATTCTACCCACACTTTTATAGCGTTGCATTTTCTATACAGGGCATTATATGTCTAGATGTCTTCTTCTATGATAAAAAAGGAATTGTGTTCCAAGAATCTATATTACATGAGAGATTATGCAAGTTTGCTTCATTACAAGTATCAATTCCTTTGCGATCATTTAGTCTAAAAATTCCATAGGGTTCCAAATGGAATTTTTAGACTGAATAATTTGAAGAGATTCTTACCGTACAACAAAGAAAATTAAAATTATTGTATTTAATTTTTTATTTGTATGTTTTTCGAATGCTTTTTAAAACAGACCGACTGTCTTTTAATTATCATGCAACAATTTTATTTTACATATTAAGTTTCAGAAACAGTTACAGCAAATGATTTACTTAAACAAATAAATAATCACTACCAAACTCTTTCGAAGAAAAATATAAATCAATTCAGCTAAAGATATTTCATTAATATTTAGGTTTTTAATAAAAGCGCCCTCTATAGGCAAGTACACATATTAGATTTTAATATGTAAATAGTACAATAAGTTATTCTCTCCTAACCGTTATATGTATGTGTGAAATAGAGCAAGTATATTATTCGATTCATAGCTGTAATTCTCTACGCTAAAAATTTTACGTATAAACAAACAATTATTTGTACTTGAAGTGTTTTTTTTATGGTTAGTTACTAAAATATAAATATTTATGTCATTGTGTCAAATATGAATTATTAATAGCTTAGTGAAAATAATTCATGAGTTTCACACATATATGCTTATATTACAATTTAAACCTGAACTAAAACAAGTAGTTTAAATTTTTTTCAGAAATAAAAGGTAACTTTACATAATATGACTCAAAATTGTTCTATAATATGACTTAAGAGAGGTAATCTAGAATAAAATACGAATTTTTTTTTCGTTAAAGTTTGGAACAGAAAGAGACTTTTAGATATGCTAACTATTCATTGCATTTAGAATACCAATTGAAATTTAAGAGCACTTCATTTTTATTCATAAACCGATTAAGAAATAAATTGTTCCGTGAAAAGTTAGAAAACGATTTTTTTTGTCCTCTCTCTTCCAAGCATTCCTCAGATTTCCATAATTATACATCCATTGAAGCAGTTTTTGAGTTCAAATCAATAAGTAACAAAGAATTGGAAAAAAAATATTAAGAAAAAATCATTTACTTATCCATCACTATTTTTTTTTTTTTTTTTTGAAAAATACGTGACTGACATAAAGAATAAGCTATAACAGAGCCACTCGAAGTATTGGAATGCATATCTTGCAAGCGATTTTAAATAGAAACTTTTATAAGTTGTTCGTTCTTTTTAAGCCACTCAGAAGTAAATAAAGAATTGGTGAAAAGTTAACTCTTGCACTTTTACTTCATGGTAGACACTGAAGTACTATTCAATCTTTAGTTACTTCGTATATTTCGAAGTCTTTTCAAGACATTTCCTTGTTGAACATAAATGCTATTTTGGACTTAAAATTTAAATGGAGTTACGACTGGAACATACGAGTAGATTTATCTCAGAAATATTGTCTATTCAAATATTAATTAAATAGAATTAGTGATAAACTCCAAATTTATAAGAGGGGTAGTAAAAAAAATCGTAAGGAACTTGATAATTAAGAAATAATAAATTTAAATTGAACGAACGAATTAAATAATTTTATTATTATTAGATCATTTACTTTTTTTGACTATCATTATACATCAGGGAGTTTTTCATTATGAAGGACTTACAAGAAAAAATAAATTAGACTTGATTGAAAAACAATTACTTCTAATTAGTCACCGGATTTTTACAATTCTTCTTGTACATGAAAGCAACACGTGTCCCGCACACAATGCTCATTCTCTTTGTTCCCAGGAGTGGTTCGTGGGCTGAGAACAGAAAAAGTTGGTGACCCACATGAAGATGAAATGGAAGCTGTGAGCGTCATTGCATTTGACCTTGCCCGTCTTCCGAAATATGAAAATTCACCTGAAGAGTGATCACTTTCGATCTGGCGTCGAGAGGAAAGCTTCCATTGAAGCATGGTGTGGACAACAACCAGCATAATTCTTCTGTGTCGGGATTGCCAGATTATAGCGACTGTAGAGCAAGTTCGAGGAAAGGAAAGGGGACCATGTCCAAAACTATATAGGGCTTTATACAAGTAAGATAAATTCCTAATCACAATTTTATTCATCATAAATAAACTTCAATGCAGTTCTGGATGTCAAACATTTTTTTCAATGCTTCTCTCGATAATAAAACGTCCAGATTATAATTAAAAATTATGATCCTCCTTCACTCAAATGAATAGCTTCTAAATGGTGATCTTCGCAGTTTTTTATGTGTTTGTGCTATGTTGGGTTATTCGCGATTTTCATCTCATTAACCTCGGAGATATTTCTATGTAATTGAAGTGAATTAGAGATGTTGATTTATAAGTGAAATAGAACTAAAAAGAATACGAAGGGAGATAGAGTCTAACAACAGGGGGAAAGAGTACCTATATTGAAATGAATCATCGCAATTGATCGTTTATAGTGAAAGTAGTTAAAGTTTCCCCAAATCGGAATAATAGCAATCAAGTCTGGTATAATCGAGAAGTGTTCGAATCTTAATGAGTTATTTGGTAAACTAAGACTTTATTATTTTAATGTAAACAAGGATTAATTGATTTTAAAGGAATTCGAGAGAAAGCATCCTTAAATATTCTTTGATAAATAATAAAGTGTATTGTCCTCTTTTATTGTAGTTTTCAATTTAATGACTATATAGTAAGACTTGATGATAGTAATGGAGTGAAATAAAGAGAGACTGTAGTTACATTTGCTTTTGTTTTCTGTTGTTATGAGGTAAAAATTAACCTTTATAACTGAATATTTTGAATTCGGTGGGATAATATATATATATATATATATATATATATATATATATATAATTGAGATATTTTTCATATCATTTTCTTTTCTTTTTTTTTTATCTTGTTTCTTTTCTTTAACTTACAAATTGCATTTTGGAGTAATCCAATTTCTGCCCAACAAGATGCACTGGGGGAGGATTGGTATTATAGAACATGTTTGACCCTACAATTCAGTCCCCAGTCTGAATGTGCATGTTTCGTTTTGTTGGGTATTCAAATTATTCATTCATTTATTCATTGTATAGAAGATTTGGTGAGATTAGGACTAAAGAATTAGGATTAGTTGTGGGAGCAACTGAATACATGAAGAGGAACCCGCATCTTATTCCGGTGAGCGTATACTTTGATACATTACAGAAGTTATCATTGTGGAAAGGAACTTAACTGTGAAGAGAATCCTTCTTATTTGAGGAGTAAAGAAAGATATTTTGCATGTAGTTGACTATTTTAATTAAATAGTCTATGCTTGAATACAAATTGAAATTTAGATCTTGTGATTAAACTTTAAGATGACAGACGAGGCGGGGAATAAGATGCCGTATCAAGATTCATGTTTTTTGTGCTCTTCAATGATACATCTATTGAAATATGCACTACAGTCTTATTTATTTCCGGGTCGTAAAATGGGTAATGTCAGATCGATTTCATTTCAAGACTTGACCCTGTGGTTTCCTATTCACTTAATAACTCTCCTGACAATTTATAAGTGAAATGTTTTAAAAATCTGAAATAATTTAGAGGTACAGCTCGTTTTCTTTACGCATTTTCTTGTACAAAACATAAGTATTAATTGCGCAAATATCCAATTCCCAAAAGGCCGTTCTGAGAATATCATTGGCGTTTCACAGAGGAGTAATACGTTTACGTACGTACACAGTTGGTTGAACAAATTAAATTGAAAGGGAAAAGTTGCTTGTTACAACTCGATTTAACTATAATTGAGCTCTATTAATTTTTTTCTCTTGTTCAGCTTTTCTTTTCAATTCTTAAAATAATATTCAGTTTAATTTTTCATTGTTGGAATTTAATTTTTTAGTTGCTAGATAAAATGAAATACTTTGTCGGATATTTATAACATTTACGCAGATTCAGGTAGACATAAACACATCCAATGGTATGAAAACAGCATTTCCGTATTTCGAAGAAAGTTTATGCTTAAGTTTTTAAGCTGTTATTTAAGAGGAGCCGTTATCTGGTGACCGCTATATTATGGTTGATGATGTCATCAAAATGTTCTCTATCATACCAGAGGGCGAGTTTTCCTGATGGAAGTTGAATGCAAGTGCAAGGAACCACGTCTTTGGTTTACAAAACAACGTTTTGGCGACGTCGCCTACCGAAATATTATGGTCCCTAGATAATAGCACCGGTTTCACAGGAAGCAGCAATAACTTAAAACGCTATGTAGAGTGAATGATCTTTGGCATCCCAGTGAAAGTAATATTATTCTCAAAATTGTTAATCTGGTGAGACTGTGGGCCGGAAAGAGCCGCATTGTAAAAATCTTATTTTCTTTAGAAAATTTCTTCTAGAATGTTTAAAGATTGAGATAATTTTCCGAACTACCTACCACAAACGTTTCAATGTCATTGTGGTTTTTGCTTTTTCTTCCATTGATACACGCAGACAAACTTGAAGTATTTCTTAAACTTCTTGATAGTTGATCTATGCTTCCCTTCTTTTTATTTTTTATTTTAACACATATGCGATACATCTTCATTTTAACATTCTTAGCTTTCTTAAAATATCCTTCCTGTCTTCTTTGATCACTTTTTACAGACTTTTTCCTTGTTTTTTTAAAGTTGATGATTCTTGAATGCTCTCGAGCTTACAAAATGTTTTATCATTTTCTTCTGATTTGTCAACTCAGGAAATAAATATCGTATAGTATTTGTTGAGCACTTGCTAATAAACAGCACACAAAATATTAGAAACTATTTTTCTTCATCATCAAGGAGCTCATAAGACATCTAGTTGTGACGACGAAATATTTCTATTCGCCTCTTGTGCTATAGCTAAACTAAATATACTAACACTAAAGAGTCAATAAGTCACACAAGACGCTAGACAGATTTCTTACACTATATTTATTCCACAATTTACTACTATAACGACAAATGACCACCGACTCTCCCAAAATAATGCCTTAAATATATTTGCCTGCCTCACTAATACCAAATTAACAGAGTTCTTACCCAAACTTCGAAGTTGAGGCTGACTCGACTTCTAAACTCCACTGTGCCAAGGATAACATGTAGCAATTCTCGGTCTTGTCTAAGACAATAGGACAACTGCTCCACGCTACAGTCCCTCGACCTCTATCGTGTGTCTCTCGCTTAGCTTATATACCTCCTATCTATCCCACTTCACTTTATTTCTAACTGCCTCTAATTTAAATACCCACGTCTCATTTTTGGTTGGGAAGAAGTTGTTTTTATGGCAATCAATCTTAATTAAAAGTCCCCAAGTTTACTGAAGAGAAAACCACTAATTGCCCACTGTCACAACCCCTTCTCAGAAATGAAACGTGATTTATCATTCGGTAAAATGACGCAGCGTGAAATTACGATTAAATTAATGTCCTAAATCACTGGATAATATGCTGAAAAATTGCTATACTTTCCCGATCTTAAGTTCCTAAATCGCAACTAAGTGGTTAATCTAAGGAGAAATCCAAGGAGAGATTACAAGATAAATTCTTATTATATTAAAAAAAAACTTTATTTTAACAGATTTTTTTTATCTTCTTTCCATGGTCTCCGCAGGAAATATTCTGCGGTCCTCTTTCAAGACGAATTCTTCAGCTCACTTCTAATGATGAACTCAGAGTCTGGTATCCTGAAATGGATTGCACTGCACATAATTCTGCTTTTTAAACGACATTAATAAACACTATCCTTCATATAAATGCATCATATTTTTCGCATAATATATAGGCAACGAATGGATGACGCGGTCTGGTCAAGAGACAGAACAATACAAAAATGCGATCTTAACGCAGCGTGTTAACGCCGATGCAAAACTCTTGCCTCTGTAAGTCTAAGAGACAGCCACCCTATCTCAGTATGTCTACAAATTACGACTAGTGATATCCCGACTCTGGCGCAACAGTCGACAAGACCCGCCTCTCAATACGAGACAGCAAATGATTCAAAATGGAAACAGTCCCAAGTAAAAACTCAATTTAATAGGGAGGGGATGTATATCAATTGCAGTAATGACTAAAAAATCAAAGCAATTTTCTGTACAAAATACCAATGTTTATCTTCATATCATCACGAAGATACTGGAGGTGGAATATGCAGCGACTCTCTTCCACAACAACGCCAGATGTTAAAAGGCCAAATGAGACATCTTTTCAGCCTAGTTAGTAGAGTGCAACAAAAAGCGACCGATCAACATTCTTCGGGCCCAATGGTCCAGCATACGAAGCACTACTGCCGCATCAAGGTCAATAATTTATTTCACCCTCTCCACGGGGTAGAATAACATCCTCCGATATCTCAGAGAAAACGTTCAACGCTGAAGTGGACTTTGACTACATAGTTGTTTACGTTAGGTTGAAATAAAGATGCGATATTTAGATACCTATTAACAGTATTTTTGTTACAATTTTATTAAAAATACTCTGGTTGATATTACCAAGGTCACAAGTGCTTGTCGCCTTTATAATTGAAATTGGAATAAAACATTTTTTGGTACACGTCACACGTTAGCAATGTCCTCGGACACGACGTTCTAGTCGAAAGCTTAATAGAGCTCTGAATATCCCTTCTCTTCGGAAAGCTCAGGTTGAATGGAATTTACCATGTCCTTTATAAACCACAGGACATAATCCTTTGTTTTGGTTGGATAGCTGAAAGTGATAAAACAGTTATTGGTCCTGGGCACTCCAAGGGGGGCAGGAATTGACACCTCTAAATTGATCACCTGATGTGGGGGGTTCTTGATTCCCAGGAGAATCTGACTCTATAAGGTCAAAGTTCATGAGAAACGGAAATGTTGTTTGCTCTTTATCACGAGTTCAGAAGTCTTTAATGAGGACCTTGTCCGTATGTAAGGGAGACCACTTACGAACTTCCTAAGCGTGGTCGCCACAACACCCTTCTCTCAGAACTTTCACACTGGGCAACGCGAGTATCGACAGATATAACGTTTATCAACCCCGCTAAGTAATTAATCCTTAATGGAATCAGGTTTTTGATTGTTTATTTACATCGATTTTAGAAGCATAGCGAGGGTTATTGCTGACGGACCTGGTAGATTTAAACCTCAGTCAAATGACGAGGAGGACACTCAAAAGGCACCCCCACGCCTACTGGGCTTGGAATGTCGATAGTATTTAATGAACATCAACCCCATTACACAGCAAGTATTTAGAGGCACCATGACTGGAACCTACGACTCAATGGAAACAACACAGGCCGTGAACTTGTGACTATGACAACTCTTACGGCTGACAACTCTCGACTACTATCGCTATGTCTAACGAAGGATTAGAATTGTTAGAAGTGAAGCATGGAGAGAATGATTGCTCAAGGGGGTCATCTTCTTTCAGTATCTGTTCCGAAGACAGACTAGCCTTTCTGCCTTGACATAAAACTCATCTCTATGAAACGATAATTATAACTATTGGAATGATGAATTTCACATTTATTCGTTCTTAAGAAGGAAATGAATTTCTACACAAAATGCAGCACATAGTGTCTTCAAATTCAAAACAAAAAATTTAACTTTTGTTTGATAAACGAAATATTTTGTGTGTTTTAGAATTGTAACATCTACTTTTATATGTATATTCAAGAATTTCACATTTATCTTTCAGAAATAAAATGAATGCTTTCTTTCCGTTTGAACGGATCAGATGATGTCAGACTCATTTCGTACTTTTTACTAGTGATTTTACCCCCCCCCCGTTTGAACAAAACAATAGTAATTAATAAGTTTTTAATGAAATGCTTCATTTTTTATATTCATAGCTTTCACAGATCTGACATATTTTAATACATTACCTGTAGGAGCATCTTTAGCTTTTCATCAGATTCAAATAGAATATTTTTTAAGCTAATAAATAATCAAACTTAAAGAATATTTTCTATGTGCTTTAAAATAATTCCTGGGACAGTTTACAGTAATTTTTTTTTTTTTTTTTTTCAAATCGAGTTTCAGGAGTATTAACCTTTAAAAGATATAAGTGAAAAATTACCACGAGTAATATGTTATTCAATTTTTTTTTAAAACCAAATTACAAGTAATACTGATTCTTCCTGTAATCAGTTATGGCGTGAGTAAGGATACCGTTATTACAGGAAAGATCACTTTTGTTATGTACTTCGTTAGTTACACATCAGAGAAAGATTATCCGAGGTGATATTTTACCTATGGTATCGTAAGTGTAAGTTTGATTAAAATTACTTCTTGAAGATTTGAATTGCTGTTAAGTACTGTAGTTATATTTAATGTTTCTAGTAAGATAATTATAAACAGAGAGGTTAAAATAAAAATTATTTCGGATGTGTTTTTATTCATTTTATTTATTTTCTTACTGCTGCAAAGATACTTTTATAATACCGAATTCACCACATAATCTGAGAAATATAATGTCGGAAATACTTGAAGAAAAGTTTGAGAACACAACGCCGCTGCCCTCCCCATCCCCATCTAAGGAAGGGAGATGTTGTATATGTACAAGGAAAGAATAGAGGAAATATACTGTGGGAAGATGCACAATACGTACCAACTTCATTTGCTTAACAATATTATTTTTTGTAACAGTAAAAAATAAATTGAATAATTTTTATGAAATGTGAGGTATGGATATTAAATAACGACACTGAGGCTGCTACAGTAGGAGTACAATTGCTCCAAACTCTAGAGACCGACATCTGTTTAGCACAAAGCCTTCTCCTTCGAATACTGTGCCTCTCACTTCTATAATTAAGTCCGTATAGCCATAATCTAGGTTTGAATTATAATTATTTTTTTTTGTTTTGCAGGAAAAATAATAAATGTAACAATAGAGCAATGAATTGATGGGACATTTCACATGTGTGCGTGTGAAATTTGTAAAACTCGCTATTAAACTTTACAATTTAGTTAAAAAAATTGTATGGCAATAGATGTTTATCGCGTACACGTGTTTTCAAATGGTTTAAGCGTTTTCAAGATGGCCAAGAATGCGTTGAAGATGATTCAAGCACGGATCGCTCTTCCACGTCAAAAGCGGATGACAATATCGAAAAGATCGGTAATCTGTTTCGATCTGACCGTTGCTTAAGCATTCGTGCGATTGTTGAGACTGTAAAAATTAAGCATAAATACATCTGGCAAGTTTTATATAACAATTTTAGAAAAAGCGTAAAATGTGTGTCAAAATGGTGCCTGAAAGTGTTACGTTCAAACTACAAGAAGCTCACAAAAATGTTTCAAATGAATGTCAATGAAAATGACCCAAATTTATCGGAAAGAATAAAAAGGTGTGACGGTTCTTAGTTTTTTTCTTATAATCCTGAAATGAAGCACCAATTAATGCTCTAGAAAAGCTAATCTTAACCGAGAGCCCAAAAGGCTCGAAAGAGCAAATCAAAATTCAAATCAATGATGATTGTTTTATTTTTCGATATTCATGAGATTGTGAACCCTCCTGGGTTCCTGATGGTCAAACAATTAATCAGAATTAATTCCTTCACGTTCCTACTGAGCTCCTTAAAAGAATAAGGAAAAAACTACTCGAATTGTGGAAGGACAAGTCATTCCCATTGTCTGTCATGAGATCTCTGACAATGGGGAACGAATTGTCTAAGAGCAACAGTCCAAGTGCAGCATTCCGGTGTTAGACCGTCCGCCCTATTTGCAGATCTTATGCCATGCGACTTCTATTTGTTTCTTTAAGGGAAATTTGTATTAAAAGGAACAATATTTGAGTCCGATGAAGCTGCGAAGGTGAAAGTGGCACGCATCCTAAAGCATCTGACGGAAGAAGACTTCCAGCACTGCTTCGAACAATGAAAGATTCGCATAGATTGTCGTAGAGATAGAGGAGGAGTGTGTATATTGAAGGTGCTAATAAATAAATATGTATGGAATCGAAATAAAATGTTTTACAACGTCAATATTATTATTTAATAGCCTTGCCTTGTATGTAGTTCTTATAATATATTTAATCCCATTTACAGGGCTTTAAGGTTTGTAAAATAAAATTCAGGAAATGGGTAAAATTACAACCATGATACCTTAATGGGATTTTTTAGATGATACTTTTAAGATTTGAATAAAGAACCAGATGAATCATCCATGCTTTGTGTTTTTTGACATTACTAACAAGAGAACATTACAAATTTTAAAAAAAAAAAACTGACTATCTGATCATAGTTCAATAGACCTGAAAATATTATTGAAACATGATTTAAAATTGCCTTCATATTTAGGTAATGATCTTTCAGAAAGCATGAAGTTTAATATCTGATTACATTGTCCAGAACGTCTAATTTGCTTAGATTTTAGAAATGTATTAAACATTACCTTAAGCCACTGAAGCTCTTTAGTTTCCTTAAATTCTCTCACAAAGCTTTCAAATTGTTCATCTGTTATCACTTCATAATAATCAATGTTCAAATCACCAATCACCAGCGGGGAACCCATTTCAATTTTTGATTTTGTACCTTACATCAGGTATGCCGAGCTGATTGGCTTCATCATAACTTTTTTTTTTTTAATTTTTGTTATTCGGACCCTTAATTCATCATGACGTCGTTTTGTAATGAATGATAATATTATATAATAAAAAATATTATGGCTCTCTTTGGACTGTACGGCTAGCCAACCAATTTAAAAATCGCTGCAATTAAATATTCTTACCAAGCCCTTCCAGTTGAAATTGCCTTCCCCGACAAGTCCGATAACTGTAACTCTTGATATTACTAGTCCCTTGTTAAAACTATACTCAGAGTTAACCACAATCTCTCTTTCTTCTAAATTTTCCTTTACTTTTATATTATATCTGAATCATTATCCGTTTTCATACACAAGTTAAAAATATCTGCAAATAATATTCTATATTCGTCACACAAACACATACTCACACACTCAAACGTGTATGTATATATATATATATATATATATATATATATATATATATATATAAAGAAAAAATTATGAAAAAATAATTTATAAAAATATTTAAGGTAAAAAGAACTCTTGAAACAAATTTTAAAAAAATAACACTGGTACAAAAAGAATTTTTTGAACATGGGTTTTGTTTTCAACTTCACACTTTGCGTGACATAAGTTTTTATACCATAAGAGCAAATGAGGACGTTGAGTCAATTTAAATTTATTCAATAATTAGTAATAATAATTTATTTTATAATTTTACGGTTATTAAATTTACTATCTAAAATAAATACTTAAAATGTTAAGCTCGATTAAGTGTTATGTAATTAAGATTAAACAAAACAATAAATTATTAAACGTCGGATTTAGAGACCATTTAGTGACTTGGCTAGAATTTTGACGTACAATTTAATTCTTTAAATAATAAGTTTTAATGAATTAATTTGTAGGAATTTTAATTAAACTATTGTATTATCATCCAAAACAATCAAATCATCCTAAACAATGGAACACAGCAAGTCAGAAAGCAATTTCGGGCTGAGGACCAAACACACGGGATTAAACTATTTTGATGGTACCAATCTTTATCCTTTGCGACTTGGTTGACCGATTTGGAAAAATTCAAAGTACAAAAGTATCTAATTATAAAAAAATACAAGAACAAAATTTATCATTCTAAATATTAGAGAGGAATTGAAAATATAAAAATTACTTACAAAAATATCTAAGAAATGAAGATTCGAAAAGGTGAGTTTTCAGGTAAAACAAACTTCAAAATAATATATATATGTGTGTGTTTGTGTATTTATGTAAGTGTGTGTATATGTATTAAGGAGAAGAGAGAGAAAAAAAGATAGTTGATACCTTTTTTTCATTGGACTGATCTGAAAATTTATAACAGTGATTAAAGTTTTTATTCAGAAAAATAATATTTAATTCAAAAAGATTGATAGCGGTTCAGGACATTGGTGATCCCTTCTTTCCAAAATAATACCTATAAATAACACGGGTTGTGCATAAAAACTACAAAAACGGGAAATTTGAACATACTATAAGAATCCTATAATTTTTATTAAATTCTTTGAATTCAAAATACTGATTAAATCCTTAAATATTAAGATTGTTGGTCAATATAATGTTGTATAATTCGAAAGCCAATGAATATTTCTCATAAAATTCTCTAGAAGTTTAAATTGGAGCAGTACTATTGATTTTTCACTATTGATTTCCAATGCCTCGAAGCAGAATGGAAGGACGAGAAATATTTTAAATATCTATTAATGAGAATTTTCCAGTGGAACATCCTCAATTCCAGTTTCGGAACTAAATTAATTTTGGGCAGTATCCAACCTTCCGCTTTCTGATGACACTTCAAATTAACCCTTATCTCTTTCGAGCAATTAATAATCTTGGACCTCAATCGAATATTCAGGAAACAGACGGAATTGCACCCCGGTGCTTACGACCACGTGAATGTGAAGTCTATTTTATCAAAATACATAATTTTAGAGCTTCACCACGGAAAATGTATCATACACGAAAGGAATTAATAATAATAGGTTCACATTTTCATACATGAATGTAAAAGAAGTACAAATGGGTAGAAAATTCTTGTTAGACAGATAAAATGGATTTATTTCCTTAGAAATATATAGATTAAAAAAAGATAAGACATTTATATCACTTTCACTTGCAAAATTTAAAAGTAATTCTAAAACATGAGGTACAATCAATATAAATTAAGAATAGAATGCTGTTATTTAGCAGTACGTATCGTTATTTGTGTTTCAATTTTCAGTGCAATAAATCTCACTCTAGAGGTATCTAACTTAAAAGAAATTTGATTTGGTGTTGCTTTTTCTGACTTTAGGTCTTGCTATTCTTTGAACCCTTTTTAAATTATGAAATTATATCTGAGTGGAATGTTTTGGATCCAGTAAAAAATGCATAAACATGCATAACTTTTATTACTTTATTTCAGTTTTCTTTATTATTTTTCGTTATATTTATTGCCTTAGGATTTAATTTTTCTTATGATCTAAATGTCTATACTTTTGCTTTATTCTGAAAAAACTTTTTATGCTTTTACAGAAATTTTTATTATTTTGATAATTTTAATTTATTCATACACACACACACACACACACACACACACACACATATATATATATATACATGCATAACATCTTGTCGTTGTCCTAACTTTAAATTGCGAAGCAAAGAGTTTGAATTGTTTCATAGTTCAATTAATTGTTTATTTGACCTTGATAGTAATTTCAGGGATGCTTAAGGAATTTATTAATTGTAAGTTGTTGACCACGACGTGTGTCTTACATCGGTTATTTATTTGTCATCAATAAATGTAATGAAGATGTTTTCGTAAAAATCCATTAATACTTTAAAATCAAAATTCTAAAAAAATATTTTAAATATAAGAATATAGATCTATAAATTAAGACCTGAGGGCAGAAAAACTGAAATAGATACCACGTTTATTCAAGTAGCTGATTCAGGTGTAGGATTAAATAAGGGATACTAAACGTTTTACTAAATGCTACTTCCTACTACAGCATTTTTACTGGATAAAAACTTGATTATCTGCATAATAACAAAAAAAATTATTGTTAATCAGCATTTAATCATAATAAAAAAAATTGTCTGAGTTTCAAGTAGCTATTCTTGTATAAAATGGGAAAATGTCTCTCAGGACCAAGTTCACAGAAAAACAACATATTGTAAGCCCCTTAAAACGGAACATAGCTTAGATAGGACTTTTATTTAAAGAAATTAATAAATAATAATGGTAAGTAAGACGTTAAGTTAGAACCGCAAGACTATAGACTACATAGGTTAGTAGCCCGATTAATAGCTGTGACTTCATAATTTTTATCATTCATTTTAAGTCATTCCTAACATATTGATTTAAATTTTCCTTCCTGCCAATTTTTGAAATTTAGCTTTGTTTTATTTCAAAATGCATGTGCATTCAACTCTATACAGTATTTATCTATGTTCCTAGGCAAATGTTATAGTTTATTAACATGTGCTAATATGCAGTTTTGAGAAAATGCTATCAACAAATGTGCGTGGCCGTAAAATAAAGGACACATTGATGTTGGTTCAAAAGATCGACGTTATAATTATAACAATTACATTTAGTTTTCGTAAGGTGTATTTTCATTGCTAAGATATATTTAATTTAATAATTTAATGTCTGTTTTTATTTTAATATCCCAACAGAATATTATTGTCTACTTTAAAGATTTATCATTTGCTCGTATTTGAATATTTAATACTAGATTTTTATGGCAAAATCGCCTGTTTTTATTTTATGTGTTTAAATTGTTATTATTAACAACGTTTTTGTATAAGAGAAAGCTTTTCTTATGGAAGTAAAAATGCATAAAAAATTAAAAACGGTATTTCTTCTCTTGATATTAATTGCTTCTGTGGAGCGTGGGACTCGGAAGTACGCTTACTTCACATTAATTAATATTCATTTTGAATAAATTTATTTTTTTGAAATTTTTTCAGAAAAAAGGGAAAAAACGTTTGCACATAATACAAAGATGAAATTAGCAAATTCAATTTCAATATTTTTAAAAATTATTAATTTTTAATACATTACTTTCATGATCTCGTGGTAAGTGAGATACGCTGTACCATCAGTCATTTTGTATTCCTCTAATTTTAAGAGATATAAGGACTTTTCTCGTATATCCAATATAAATATTAAAATAATGCCGAAAGTATGTACAAAACAAAAGAGAAAGAGGAAAACAAAAGGCCTTTTCGGTAGAGGAAAAACTTAAAGGTTATTGAATGAATTCATAAAGCGGCAAGTTAAAGAGAAATTACGAGAGAATTCAATCTATTGAGTCTACATCACGTGGTTGCTTAAAAAATAAGGATAAAATTCGTCAAATTGTTGATAACTTTGATAGCGATAAAGGAATGACTCGAGAAAGGCCCGCAGTAGGGAAAAGCACCAATCTTGAAAGTGTGTATTTGATTTTCCTTTTGACGACAAAAAGAAATAATAGTTTTCCATTGCCATGATTAAACTGAATATATATATATATATATATTCAATTTATATTAATACTGCAAATCGCGGTGAAACATTTTGGTATATTGTCGTGATGGAGAATTCAGGTATGGGCGATTCCCTTCGAAAACGAATGATCCTAATCCTGAAGCTTTCGAGTACATCTGTATGTATATATATATATATATATATATATATATATATATATATATATATATATATATATATAAAATTTCATGAGTCCAAATTTCTTGTGGACCACATCTTTTGCATTTAAAAGAACAAGAGTATCGACGTCTTCTCTATAATCTTAGTTTTTATGTGTTCCATTCAAAAACAAGCGTTCTGGACATGAACCGAAAATTCGGCGACACATTGCTGCTGGATGGTTCGCGGAAGTTTCACTCTCGATGCAAGCACTAACACACATTTTCTTTGGATAAAATCTACCACTTCAACAGTTCGGAGATCTGCGGCACGCGTCTCTTAGCTTACTTTACATCCCCCGCTACCTATTTTACAACGTTTTTCTGAATTTCACTTAGTGTGTGTGTGAGTGTGTGTGTGTGTGTGTCATCAAATTTTCGATCGTTAATTTAACCAAATTCCCATCAAGCTAGAGCTTTGAAATTTTGGGAATCGTTCGTACTCGCCTAACAATGCAATATTTAGACGTTTGCGACAAGTTTTAACTCATATTTTTTTTAAATAATGCAGTTTAGCCCAATCACTTGGTGCAATTTGAATAATTGCCAAACTTGGCGAATTTTTTTACACCGTTTTACTGAATTTCACATGGTGTGTATGTGTGTGAGAGTGTGTGTGTGTGTGTGTGTGT
>BMAW01011259.1:75195-89055 GCA_019974015.1 Nephila pilipes | reverse complement strand
AATTGCCAAACTTGGCAATTTTTTTTTTTTTTTTTTGGCTGAATGTTAAGTCCGCTTCGAAAACCAATTTAGCAACATTTGGCAAAATACCGCCAAATAATTCCTGTCTCCAAGAGTGGTTTGACTAAACTGTATTCCAACCATTTAATTTACCGGATTAATTAATTTTAGTTAGTTTTAACGTTGTTATGTATTTCACTTGGTGTGTGTCTGTATATATGTGTATCAGTGTGTCATCAAATTGTCTATTGTTAATTTAACCAACTTCCCATCAAGCTAGAGCTCTGAAATTTTGGGAACCGTTCTTACTTGCCTAACAATGCAATATTTAGATATATGAGCCCAGTTTTAACTAATATTTCAATAATTTTCTTTAATAATCTTTGCCACCATATAAAAACGTTGTTGGTTTTTGTCTTGAATTATTTTATTTTTTGACGTTTTTTAAATTTATCATATCATATGAATATATGTAAAATTTCTTAGCTCAATCAATAATTATGTTAATCATTTAAGCTATAAGTAATACAAATGAAAGCAAACGATAAATTATTAAAATGAATATTATAATAGGTATATGTAATTAGGAAACGATGAATTATTAAGCGACGGATTAGGCAACCATTAGCAACTTGGCGTAAAATTTCAGTCTTTAAATAATTAGTTTTAATCAATTAATTATAATTAATTATGATTAAATTATCGTATTGTCATCCAAAAGATTAGTATATAGATACAGCTCACTCGAGCGCTTTAAAATGATAGAAGAATGCTTTTAATGTTTTTAACCAGACAAAGTTACAATGTGGGTTAAAGAAAACCCATAAAAAAAATGTTAATGCAATTAAAACAGCATAATTAACCAAATGCAAGCATCAAAATAGATTAAATACACAACATTATTGATTTAATAGATATAGTAACAGATTCGTTTTCTTCTTGTTCATTCCAACGATGAAAAGTCAGTCTTTTTCATTATTTTGTTTGAAAAGTAGCATTGAAATAATCTTGATACGGGAACTTCGATAAGTAATGAAATCAGAAAAGCAATCACGTATGTCCAAAACACTACGTAAAACATAATGTAATACTAAAAAAGAGGTGAATAGATAATTAATTGAAAACTAGACTCTCATGTTGATATAAAACACATTTTCTTTGTTATCTAAAAAATCAAATACATTTTAATTCATTCTACATATTTCTCTACGATATTCATCAATTTTACAAAAGGTAAGAGTACAAGATTATATAAAGTGAATCAATCTATTACGGATAGATCCGTATGGTTTATTCTTTTGGTGATAGATCAATTTACTGCTGCCTATTTTTCATCATTTCAATATTCTGCTAAACAAAGTCTTGCAGTTTTGATCAAAAGTCAGATGACGAGGTCGACACTTGATCTGGCACCACACTCTTTTAAATTTAATAATTAGGTGATAATGTGCCAACATTCAAACTCGCTCAAAAAATTTTCAAAACAGAAAATACTTGATTTCTTTTTTTTATATATATGTGGCGTTGATATTTTAAAATCTAAAGCCTTTTTAACTTGTTATTGACTTGCTGTGTTAGTATTGGAAAATATATCTTTAAATAACAACAACTCAGCATCACAGGCGCGCTTCTGTCTCTGTGGTAGGTGGTTCTTTATGACGTAATACGATTCTTTTGTTACTTATAAAATCTACCTACAATGATGAAATCCTCTTGACTAATAAAATCTACCGATATTGATAAAATCCATTTAACTAATTCAACTTGCATCACTCTATAATGATGCTTCTTTACCTACGCGGAAAAAAAACGATTTTTGAATAATTAACAACTTGAAGAACATAAAAAAAATATTTTTTTTGAAGCTTATATTTAAGTTACGCATAGAAGGTCAAGATTTCATTTGCTTACTCTATTTTTAAGAAAACTGAGAATTAATCGGGTGTTTCGGTACAATTTCCAAATTAACATAGTTTGTAAAGTAGCATTTTTGTTCATCTCTAAAATCGAACACTGTAGCATTCCGCTAATCCGACCTCGGATGGACCAACTCTCCCCGCTTAGTCCGACCGTTATCTTATCGCGATGATTGTTCATATGTCCAATCATCGCTCCACGCCTGTCGATGACTCATCAATGGCGATATGAGTAAATAGGACGCTGAGAGGTGGCATTTGCATTTGTGTGTTATGCTTAAGTGTCGTAGAGTACAAATAACACGCGATTGACGCATCGATGGAAATTTTGTGTATACGAAAATGGAGAGGCATCGTAGCGAGATAATGACCGTCGTCTGCTAAGCAAAAAGACATTTAAGACTTTTTTCGACTTGCTTAAGAATATTAAGTTTTTAGTGTTTCGTTATTATAACACTTACGTTTTATATCAATTTCGTGCTTTCAATGCAATGCAGGACAGTAATACGGTTTGCACATTACATTTTTTCTTCAAATATATAACTCTAACACAGCAGTGCTTTAACCGCAGTACACTTGTGACTTGCTTCCTTCATTATTTAATTCTGCCGCCATCTTTCAGTCTAATTAAGTAATCAATATTTATAAAACTCCAATTGAATATATGTAAGAGCAGGAGTCCCTCTTAACTCGGTCAATCCTAATTTATAATATTATAATAAAGTCTTAGCTTACCAAATCATTCGTTCTGATTCAAGTACTTTTCTATAACAGACAATTAGTCTCTTAGTACTTAAACACGGAGTCTTATCAATCCGAAAGATAAATTGCGATGCATCAGTCCAATCCACAAATATTTAACTACTTCTCGTTATCCTTTATCTCCTCTCTTTCCTTTCAATTCTATTTCACTTACATCTCTAATTCAATTAATTACTTATTTTATATTCCTTTAATTTATCTAATTACGTTTTATCTGATTGGCAAGGAGCTATAATTGGGCGCAATTCTAATTACCAAAATGACCTTGGTGTAAGAAAAAAAAAGAAAATCGCGATTAGTCCAAAGTCGCGTACTGTTCTGTGTGATTTAATATTACACTTTGTTTCGAAGTGTGTAAAGATGTAATTTTTAAGCAATTCTGCAGTATTTTCAACTGAAACTATTGTTTCACATCGTAGTTGTATAAATAAAAGTGTACTTTGAAAATCCGACCTTTCAACGGTCCGACCTTGCAACCGGTCCCATTGGAGATGGATTAGCGGAATCCTAATATAGTTAGTTGCAATCCGTTTAAAATAGCGCAAAAATAAGAATCTCGATCTCTTTGTATTTACGTTCGCGGGCTTTTTATGCAAAAAGTAAAAGCTGGCAATCTAGGAGACATATAATCTGATTGGATGAAAAGGGGTGATTTCATATGTGGATCCCGTTGACCGACATAAGTATAAATTATGTATCAAATAAAGATTTATTCAATTATTTTTGCTGCCACAGGTAAAAAAAAATAACGCCGATCTCTACATTTGTTAGTGAAAGGAATATTCAGATGTGAAGTAATGCCTAAAAGATAAATCACATTGCATGAGTCTGCCATATAATTTTCAATAACAACATACCTCAGGTATAGTCGATGTTAAAATTATTAATAGCCAATAAAGCACAGTGATCAGCATTACTGAGACCAGAGAGTTTTTGCTCTGGATTTTTTTTCTTTCTCGGCGTTTTACTAATATTTCTTATTTTAAATTTGTATGACTTCACCCATGTTAAATACTTTTCCCTAATTTTTGGTACAATATATACGCGTTAGTAACTCATTTTTAATTTTTTTTAAGAATCTGTTTTATATTTTTAATCGGGATTATTCTATTTTCGTTTGTTTTATCGTTGAATTCTAAATTTCTACTTAAGTCATTCCTCATTTGGCTAACAGATGGCACCACGAATCGAACATGTCCCTCTTGCTTAATAAATGTTTTATCTTCTTCATCCCAAATCTACAACCCAAAATTCATAGAATTAACAATAAAATGCGTGTTTTCAACGATAAATCGCAAGACACGCAATGCATTTTTTTTTTTTCTTGTTTAGTTAAATATTTTTTTTTTCTTGTTTAGTTAAATATTTTTTTTTTTTGCATCACATTTTCTAATCTCGCCCAATTAATCTACACGTTCAATATCCGAATTAATTTCCTGGAGGTATTCATTGGACAGCTCTACAGCTGATGCTCTTATGTTTGTCCCGCCCCTTGATTACTATCTTCGATTTCACTAATAATTGTGAGGCGTAACTGATAGTTCTCTTAATTATTTGCTAACGTTCCACACACGTCTGCATTTTTCGAGTGCATCTATTGCAGTGGCATAACGTGAATTTCAGCCATTTGGTGGTAATCCTAAATTAGCTTCCCTCCTACTAAATATGCCGTCACCCATACAAATAAAAAATAATAATAATAGCGTGAACGCATTGCGAGCGTAAAATTAAATTATTTACTGTTTAATACTTTAAAAATCATAAATAATATTCTGGATGGGTAAAACCGCAAAGCCTTTGAAACATTTGAAAATCAACAAAACAAACATCTTATCACTCCTATATAACACTGATCGACAAATGGTTTCAAACAAAAATAAACAGGACTTTACAATAACTAACAAATTTAAGTAAGCGTGAAACTTTATCAAAATGTAAAATGAACAATGTCGGCGATGCACCACTCTTCTAAATAACAGAAATATTGAAGAAATTAAATGTTATTCCTCCCCGTCATATCAACAAGTTGTTTAAGAACAATAATTCAGAAATCAAAACAAAAACACATAAATTGCATTCGTTGCGTGGCAGACACGGACAACTTCACACAAGTGTAAGTATATTTGTTTAGATCAAATATTACAACTCTGCTTTGAATTACTTTCATTGGTCCAAATGACTAGAAATTCTGCATAACTACTTATATAATACCGATAACTGTACAGTTATATGAACTAATGACCATATCCTGATGCTGCGGATAGGATGGGCCAGCTCGGTCCCTCCCTGCCGCCTCTAATATCTGTGCTACTTTGGGTCATGCCCACCCCCGGCCTATCTCACGCTACAATACTGATCCATGGGAATGGGAGAAAAAGTTACAGAGTTACATGGCAATGGTTAAAAGTTAGATACAGTAAAAGTTGATAGTTATGCCGAAGACAGTGGATGCATTAGAGAAGGAGTAATTTCTGCCTCCCCCCCCCCACTTTTTTTTTAAAAGAATTAAATTTTTATTCTATTATAGATGCCTAAAATAAGAACTATAAATAAAACTTTTTTATAAATCCTTTTATCTGACATTTTTTTACCTTTCTTTCCATTTCTTCATTTATTAAAAATCTACTTAGCGAAAATATGCATAAAATACGTTGTCATGTTTCACAGTAAAACCGTTATAAAATTTATGTATTGCTCCTTATCGTATCGTGAGCCCCACCACAGAACTCACTGTTTAGATTTTGGCAAATTATCATTTTATTTTTTCATATTTATTGGAACAAACCATAATCTGTTTTTCATTTGGTACATAATTTGGTTGGACTTCGATATTAGTAAAGCCATACTTTTAAAACTAAATTATCATCAATCACTTCTTATATATTTCTCTAAATATTTCTTATTTAATTGTAAATTACATATTAGGATTAAAACTAACACATATTATAAAGATAGTATTAACTGTTAATATCTTCTTTTCTGTGAAAAATCTCTCAGGAAACGTCAAAAACATGCCATTTTTAACGCTCCCATTTTTCTCATTTTTTTCTCCGTCCGTCATTTTTTGTTTTTCTATAAATTCCTTGCCCTCTCCACTTCTAATTCCCAACCTGCGCAACTGACCATCCCTAGCCTCTATATCAGAATTAATAAATTATTCCGTACAAAGTTTTGCAAAGAACAGATTTAGCCACCAAAGACGATAACTACTTTTTTAAATAATTGTTAAATAGTATAATTAAAATTAGAATTAAAGCAAATAATAACATAAAAGTGGAATGGAAATTTTACTTATTTATTTATCAATTCATTCACTCACGCGTTCGTTAGTTCATTCATTTATTAATTTACCCATTTACTCATTCAGTCATCAATTAATTGATCCCTTCTCTCACCAACTCACTCATTCATACGTTCATTCATTCATATATTCACTCACTTGTCTATTCATTCTTTCATATACTCACTCACTGATCTATTCATTCATTCATTCCCTCTCTCTCCTTCGTTCATTTACTCACACATACTCTCATTCATTCATCTGTTCACTCACTCATTATTCCTTCGTTCATTTATTCACTCACTTATTATTCATTCGTTCATTTACTCACTCATTAATCATTCATTCGCTCACTTTATTTCTCGTTCACTCATTTCATCACTCATTTATTTATTGATATTGAACAGAACTGATACAGAAAAGTTTTTTTTAAATACTCGTGTGACCATTTTGTCATTGAAAACTAATAGCCACTTGGATATCTAATACATTTAGCTGTGCATAATCAACTATTGTTCCACATTTAAATTAATATCCAAATAGAGATACTTCTGAGTCATTTTTGTACATTTGATAGGGAAATTCATTTTGAAAACGAGCAAAAAATAGAAGACAATATTTAAAAAAATATATAATAATAAAAACACAAATTCGAAATAACTTCAAATTATTCTATGCAAAGTTTTTCAAAGAACAGATTTATCCACCAAAGGTGCTAACATTTCAAAAATAATCAAGTAATTTAATTAAATATTCGAATTAAAGCAAATAATCAAATAATGAAGTTGACAAAAATATTCTTTTAAGATATTGAAATTGAAACAAACAATAAATTATTCAAATGGTTATCACTTTAAAATAAATATAATAATAGTCAATCAATATTAAAATCATATGAACCCAAAACATTCGAAGAAGCCAAACTAAAAAAAAAAACGTAATTTGAAATTCTTGAGGCAAAAAAGAGGGGAAAAAAATTGCTACCTCACTGCTGTCTTAAAATTTCGAATAATGTTATTCATTTTTAGTCATATCTTGATTCATGTTTATATATAATTTAAGGCAATAAATAAATCATTAATAAATAAAATACTTAATTTTTATATATGTTTCACTTCAAACCAATAAAAAAAATTAGGGGAAATTTTTTTATGAAATATTTTCGAAAATTGAATTCGTTACTGGTGAAAGCAGACATAAAACATATATTGCATAAATTTTATTTCAATCCAATAAAAAGTTCAGGAGAAATTTATTAGGACGCATTTTTGAAAATTAAGTTCGTTACTTGTGAAAGCAGACAGCAAATATGACAAAATATACGCAGACAGTAAATAATAACAGCAAAAATAGACAGCAAAATATACGCAGAAAACAAGATAATTTTTTGAAAAGTTGTCAAATACGACATTTTTAGGTTAACTAAAACAATAGCCCCTTGGGTGGCTAATAAAGCTGCTCTTAAATATTTTTAGTTAAGACACTAAAACACAATTTAGGCTACACTCACACGCACCATATAACTACACGACAATTCTATAGCACAACTACTCAGAAATTGGGACCCTAACATAAAAGCATATTAATTATAAAATGCTATGAACTATAATTAATATACAAGGAAACAATGGTACTCAATTTTCGATGGACCAGCTTTGAAATCGGTTCCGACGGCATCGCCATTGGCAAAAAATAATTGTGCCAGTGGCGAAGCGCTACTGTCATTGTATGTAATCCACATAAGAACAATTTATGAAATTCGCCGAATCGGTGGAAAATACACGAGCTGCATTGAGGAAAGGAATTACAGCTCGGTTGTGTTTTATTGATAGTGTGGTTCAGAGGGGTTAATATGCATAGAGGTATCTTGAAGGCTTAACTACTTGTATTACTAATAAACAACCGACATACCTAGATAATATTTATGCTGCATATTGATTAATCCTTATGTACATAATGTTGCAAATTACAGCTTTTCCTATTGGTTTCAGAAAGCCGAAGACAGAAGTTATCGACAGGAGTTCAATAGCAGCCTTCTAAAAATCAAGAAGCGCTGGAAGAAATGTAAAACTCTGGATGGTGATTATGTAGAGAAGTCTTGAGATTAACATCAAAAATTAAGTTTGCATATCTCTCTTGATTATTTTTAGTAATAATTACAACTTTGCAATCCCGTGGGTTACTAAAATCTACGACATCTTAAAACCGAGCAAATCAACATTATTAGTAGTAATTTCCATCATTATGTACTAAAAGATAAATAAACAATTCTATTATAATAGTAACAATTTTAGTTATAAATTATTCATATTTAATTTAAAATGTGTGTCAAATTCTTACATTTTACTGAAACAATCATAAAGAAGAATAGATCTACAGTCAGACCTCTTTTTATCACATTAGTTTGGGCCTATGGTTACTAAACCTCGAGTTACAGTATTAATATAAATTGAGTGGTTATATCAATTCGAACATCGATTTGAATTTTCTACGTTACTCTTACACTCCTTCAAATCTATTGTTAATTATATCGAAAAGGACTTATGCAAGAAAAAGAATCATTAACTCATAAAATTTGATCAGTAAAAATGATTGAATATACAGTTAATCTCACAAACCGCAAGATCTTGAAAATAATCAGCAATAATAAAAATAGTTCTAAGCAAAGTTTTACAAAGAACAGGTTTAGCCACCCAAGGTGCGCTTTTCCTTATAATTATTATTTAATTACTCAATTAAATATAAGAATTATAGTAAATGATGAAATATTGAGAAATGGACAATTGTAAATTTTTCCGATATAAAAATAAAAGGAAATGATAAACTATTAAATTGAATATTGTATCAGCTACATGTAAATAAAACTAAATCAAACGATAATTTATTAAATTGAATATATTAAGTAATAATTGAATATATTAGCTGTAATTAAAATTGATGAAAAAAATTTATGAAATGGATAAAAAATTGAAAAGTGATCTGTTACGCCAAAAGTGATCCTCCTAAAACAATAGCCTCTTAGGTGGCTAATAAATAAAGTCCATACTCCCAGTTTCAGCTTTTAGAGAAATGTTGATTTACATTGAATCCTAACATTGGTATAAAAAAAGATAAATGAAAAGTATTTAAATGTGGTCTCTTAATAAAAGCTTTCAAAGGATGCATCTCAAGGAACAGTCTTTTGTTTATCTCCATTTAGTCGGATTTTTAACTTTTCTGTTTTGTGCCAACACTTGCCGTCTGCACCTTACGATCAAGTGGCACATGTGGCTTCTAGTTTCATAAAATATTCCTACTCTACTTCGCTGTTTTTCGCTCGTTTTTAGGTGCATCAGCACTACCTGACTTACTTCTTTCTTTTGTTATTCATGATTTTCTGCTCACATTGCATGTCTGGGTCAAAACTTTAAAAACTTATTTCTCACATTTCAAAGAGCTCAATTGAGCTGAAACTTTCTATATGCGATTGTTTTGGATGACAATACGAAAATTTAACAAAAATTAATTCTTTAAAACTAATTATTTAAAGAAATTAATTTTACTCAAAGATTCCCGCCAAGTCACCAAGTGGTCGCTAAATTCGTCGCCAAGATGAAAGTTTCATTGCTTAAACTCTCTATTGTTAATTATAGATCATAAATTTAATAAACGTTAAGTAATAAAATAAAGTATTAAAACTAATTATTAGATAAATTTAATTTGACTCAATTTTCCCTTTTATACTTAAGATTTAAGGTATAAAAAACTGCATTACGCAAAGTGTGAAGTTGAAAGAATACTACATTTTCAAAAACTCTGTTTTTACCGGTGGTTTTTTTTTTTAATTTTATTTCAAGTATATTTTATTAATGGTCTCTAAGTACATATTGACCCTTTTAAGCCACACTACTTACCACTATATTTTCGTGATCTAGTACTTGGCTTGTGCATTTTCCGCCGAGTTGGCGAATTTCACAAATCCTTCCGTAGTGGCTGGCGTACCATACTTAGTGAGTTGCGCTTCGTCAATTGCGGTCACATTTTTGTATTCTGCATCGACTGACTTCAGTTAGCTGTCCGTTTGTGTTTATTATTATTTTTCGATGTATATATATAACCACCCATAAGCTAACCATATTTTCACAATTGCTATAACTTATGTTGTGGTCCGAGTTAATTGAAATTTAATTAACCTGGTCTACCACCATTAATTGAGGGAGCAAAAACATCTAAAGTTATGGATTCCTAGAAAAGCGGAGCCATTATATGGTGGTCGCAATATTGCGGTGAATAACGTTCTTAATCTTCCTCGTCAGTTCTTCCTTATAGTATGCCATAGATTACGCGCTGATTTACGTTCCGCTCACATTCAACTATCTTCAGGAAAACATGCCGCTGGGTTTCCATACGAGTAGACAAGGCTTTAGTGACGTAATCCTCAGCTATATTGCATCCGCCGGATATAGGCTATATTTTCATAGGAAACCATAGCTTAAGATAGGGTGAAGCAACAGAATCTACAAAACAGGGATCCCATAGCAGGTCAATTGAAAAGTCCCCAACCTACCATAGTAAAACACATTTTTTTGGCAAAATTAGTTTTTTTTATTCAACATAATTCCCTTCTAGGAAGATACACTGATTATAGCGACCCTCCAACTTTTCCATACCATTTTTGTAGTACGATTTGTCCTTTGCTTCAAAATAGGCCTCAGTTTCGGCGATCACCTCTTCATTCGACGAAAATTTCTTCCCAGCGAGCATTCTTTTGAGATTTGAGAATAGGAAATAGTCGCTGGGGGCCAGATCTAGAGAATACGGTGGATGAGAAAGCAATTCGAGACCCAATTCTTGGATTTTTGCCATCGTTTTCACTGACTTGTGACACGGTGCATTGTCTTGGTGAAGCAGCACTTTCTTTTTCTTCAAATACGGCCGTTTTCCGGCGATTTCGTCCTTCAAACGGTCCAATAACGCTATGTAATAATCGCTGTTGATGGTCCTTCCTTTTTCAAGGTATTCAATGAAAATTATTCCATGCGCATCCCAAAATACAGACGCCATAACCTTGCCAGCCGGCAATTGCGTTTTCCCACGCTTTGGAGCGGGTTCATCGTGTGCAGTCCACTCGGATGACTGTCGATTGGACTTCGGAGTGAAATGATGGAGCCATGTTTCATCCATTGTCGCATATCGACGCAAAAATTCGGGTTTATTACGCTTGATCATCTTCAAACATTGCTCCGAATCATCAACTCGTCGTTGTTTTTGGTCAAAAGTGAGCTCGCGCGGCACCCACTTTGCACAGAGCTTTCTCATACCCAAATATTCGTGAATGATAGGATGTACACGTTCAGTTGATATCTTTAGAGTGTCTGCTATTTCATTCAATTTCAATTTACGGTCATTCAAAATCATTTTGTGGAATTTTTTCATGTTTTCGTCGGTGACAACCTCCTTTGGGCGTCCACTGCGTTCACCGTCTTCGGTGCTCATTTCACCACGTCTAAACTTAGCATACCAATCCTTGATGGTTGATCTTCCGGGGCAGTATCCGGAAACTCGGCATCAAGCCAAGTTTTTGCTTCAACTGTATTTTTTCCCTTCAGAAAGCAATATTTTATCAACACGCGAAATTCCTTTTTATCTATTTTTTTTCACAATAACAAAAGTTGCTTCACTCAAAATGCTATAATTAACAAACTAATGATCCGACAGCTGTCAAATTTATATACGAATCTTTTGAGTGTTAAGGCTAACTAAAAAACATATAGATTTAATTCTAGTAGCGCCATCTATGAATCAGACCGGGGACTTTTCAATTGACCTGTTATAGAACAATTAAATGATAAATTCGCTTTGTCTTTGCGACATTTTTTCCAACAAGAGACATGAACCACGCTCCTGGAAAAAATTTTAAATTAAAAATTTTAATTAAATGCTAGATAAAATATTGTGCACATTACCTCTAGTCATGTTTTATAACGGATTTTTTTTTTCAGATAATGGAAATGGGTGAGTGCGAAGGCTAAAGTGATCCTTTATAATTCTGGATGCAATTTTAATTTATAATCTAGGGGTGGGGGAATCTTTTATCAACTTTAATGATCTAAATTAAAATGAGAGGGTTAATTAATGTTGAAGTTAATGGAAGCCTCGTAACTCAGCCTAAGGCTGTTTAATTGACTTTCAACAATTCGAATAAATATGTAAATGTTTCAAAGAGTACCCGATTTTGACGACAGATGGCATACTAGAGATTATAATACTTAAACCTGTATTATTATTTGTAAAGCGAGGATGGGCAAAAAAGTACTTTAATTTGAAGATAGATGGTTTCCTTAAGAAACATTGGGGGTGTCACTGAGAGTTGTCATTGGTTACACGGAGTCAAAACAAATTTGAAATTGATTCGTAAGTTATTTTTGATTAGGTAATCATTTGTTGCCACATCCAAATTTGGTTGTTACCGTGGCGAGTTGTCACCGTCCAAGGGACCCGGATTTACAGTTATGCACTAGAAACAAAGCCACAACAATGGATTACTTCAGTTGAAACTGCTCAGAAGAAGAAGAGGATGATCTCATCAAGCAGAAAATTTATGATGGTGAATTTCTGAGGAGCGAAATACATAATGAACACGACAATGAATAACTGAGACTTAGGCAGCTCTCTAGCGAATATTGAGGCTTATAAAAATAAATAATTTTCGATGCTGCGAGAGCCATCTCTCGGATTTTCTAGCGACTTATTGAACGGCACTCTTTTGTCTCAATACTTTATATTTTATAGCATTTAAATCTCCTGTAATCACATGTTGGTGCTCAATATGAATTAATGTTTTACAATCTTTACAATTTGGAACATTCTTCATATATTTAATGTCATTATATTTTTAAAAAATATATACCAATTTTTTGTTATATATACAAGCATTTTTGATTATAATACTTTAATTGGAATAATATTTACAAATATATCATTAAAATTATTCTTATTAAAAGACTAATTTATTAATCTTAAAGTACAATACTCTCACTATAATTTTCTTTAATACTTTCTTAGATATTATGTTTATTTTTTAGGTAGTTATTTATATCTCTAATAATATGTAAACATTGGCTATAAGTTTTATATATATATATATATATATATATATATATACCTAGGAAGTCTATTTCTTTTATTAAAACTAGAAATAAAGTGTTTAATATTTGTAGCATCATAATTACTTTAAAACTATTATTTATATATATATAATTTACATATCTGTTTTAAATATTTCTACTTCATTTAGGCTTTTCATTTTGCATTTATGAATCTGCACTTTTTATAGTTAGCGTCCTAATTTTTACTATTCTTCTAATTTTTGTAAAAAACTCTATTTTTTTTCTTTTCTATTACATAAAAAATATTTTTAGTAAAGTACAAACATTCGATCTATAAGGATAAATAGAATTGTAAAAACTTGTATAATGGTTTCACACCATAATAATTTTTAAGTGTTGGAATCTATTTTTATAACCAATATTTCAACGTTTTCAGATACGTGTACATAGAATTGTCGTATGTTGATTCTATGGCTATTTTTTAAACTGTTATTGCTTTTTTGCATGAAATCTATGTTTATCGATTCGAATGTTTATTTTATTAGAAGTCTATCGTACGTATTTCAATAGACATTTATTACAATTTAACAAATAGATACAATTAAATGTATTATAAAAATTAATTTAGAATTAAGATTATATTATTAATTAATAATCATATACTACAAATTTTACATCTTTTCCTACCACATTCTTTATAACTTAATGTAGTATTAAAATTACTATTAATGAAAGAGCTATATATAATTTATTTGATAATTTCTGTCGTAACAGCAGTTATATATATATATATATATATATATAACTGCTGTTA
>BMAW01011259.1:33032-70871 GCA_019974015.1 Nephila pilipes | reverse complement strand
CTTAAAAAATAGAGTTAAACTAATCAAATTTTGTAACCTATTATTAAATTTTTTATTCTAAATATTTGATGATAGGAAATGAATTAAATTTTAATAAATATAAATATTGCTGCATTAAACCAAGACCACTTTGAAGGGATTGGCCATGACATCCTCCAAGGAAAAGAAGTCATATGAACAAAGAAGGGATTATTTTCTTTGAATTTAGTGGTTCAGATTTGTCCTGTTGACTCTGAGCTATTAGAGAATATTTTACTTTGAAAATGTTTCCGTAGAATTTTTTTCTCGATTATTAGTCAACCTTAACATTTGCTCTGTAAACAAACATTTAAGATACTAACAAACAGAATATTCGTTTTCAGAAGAAGTATAAGTTAAGTTCCATTTTGTTGCATTGGAAACAAAACGTGATCGATATTATTTCATTTTTGACTAGCTTCGTCTATCGTCATTATGCCTTCTTTTAGTTTGAGTGAGTTGCTGTATATAAACTGATGTATGCCTTAGAAAATCCTTAATTTACATGAAAATGGTATAGTTTGTTTGATATGGAAACTTAAGGCTTAAATTTATGCTCGTTTCAACAAATTGTAGTTACAGCCTATATTACAACAAATATAGAACCGATCCAAAGCAAAAAACTGCTTGCTTTATTTAATCGATAAACATTTAGAGTTAATAAAATAATTTAGGTAAAATTGTATTTTAAGCATATTTTATCTAAAAAATTAACAAATTCGTAATTTATAGAATCCAAATTTAAAAAATTTGAGAAAATAGACCATTCTAACTATCCTATTACTGAGCAAGAACATTTGCTAGCTTAAAACAAATTACGCAATAAAAGCATATTATCTTAGTCTTCAGATAAGTATTGAATCTTTCAAAAAAAATTTAGTCTTAAATCATGAAGCTGATACATTGAATGATAATGTTGACTTTATAAATTTCAAATAAGTTTTAAGCATTTTATTAAAATCAGTATTACGGTAAAATTTATCAATTTTTAATATACACTTGCGTGCAAAACTAAGAGAATTTACAAATTATGTCAATTTTTACAAAACATTTTGAGCCAAAGATACTAATTATGGCGCCAAAGAATTATGCAAATATTCAAAATAGTAAAAGTATAAGTACACGTGCGTGTCAGCGGAAATGAGATTGTGGAGGAGCTATGAATGCACGAATGTTTGAAATTGATTTATGAGAGCAAGAGTTGGGTAAATTTTATACGGTATATCAGATAAAATGAGTGATCTCAAAAGTATGGACGACTGAACGAGATGGAGAATTGTCTGTAGATTAGAGACAGGCCAATCTTAAACACAATTGGCTACAGAGTTTAATGATACGCCTCGTGACGTTTGCAACTTGTGGAAACAGTTTCGGGACTATATCTATATCAATAAGACCTAGACAAGGTCAACCAAAATCCATCACATGAGCTGGAAGTGTCAAATAACGATCCGACAAATAAGGATAGTTATTTGACACTTCTAGCACAGTAACACAGGGCTGTTACAGCTTCACAGCTCTCATGACAGCTGTATGCTGCTATTGGAACTCAAGTTTCACGTCTACAGTTGCCTGAAGGCTTCATGAGAGAGAACATTATGCCAGAAAACCTGTTGTTTGTGTTCAATTTACTGCGGCGCTCATGAGAGCTCGTTTAGAATGTTGCTCACAACATGCGCCTTAAACCTAAGCTTAATGGAGAACTGTGCATTTAACAGTTGAGTCGAGACTGCGCCTGTTCATTGATACTTTAAGTACAGGTATCTGAAGGGAGCCTGGGATATACTATCAATCATCCCTCATCAGGGAAAGAGATATTTACGGTCGTAGAAGTGTAAAGATTAGAGAACGCAATATGTTGAAAGCCATACTTTTTGCCTTTATTTTGCCCAGCATACTTTTAGCAAAGACTCCTAACTGTTATGATGTATAGAGGGAACTTAGAGACCTATATTCGATCTTTTAGGGGAGAAGTTGGTCCTAGGTTCCACTTAATGGACGACATTGCTCCTCCTCATTGAGCTCAACTGGTCTATGATTATTTGAAAAACTAGGGTATTCCCTGCAAGAATTGGTTTGCCAAATATCCTGACTTTAACCCTGTAGAGCATGTCTGGGAACCTTTCGAGGAGCAATCGTATTAGACCATCCCCTTCCGAGTACCATCTTTGAAATAAAACAGCCTTGTTGCAGATGTGGGATCGACAACCACGAAGACTCCTCGACTGCCCCCGTCCAGTACGACGTCACCTGTGCAACCTGTCTGGCCGTGAAAAAGGACCATACACCATATTAGACTCATTTTTGGCTCGATATAACAACATGAATTTTGGACATATCTGCATAACGATAATTAATGATAATCATGTGGATATAAAATGGCTTTAGTACGATAAATCTCTTTCTCTGTTATATATGTATGTTTGAGAAAAATTTGATTAAAATTTGTCCATTGACTTTTCAGAAATTCGAAACAATGGGTAAATTCTCTTAATTTTGCATACGAGTGTACGTAACCGATCAATGCGTGCATGATACAAAATTCCAAAGATTTTGTTGCAAATACACTATATGACAAAAGAAAAACGACGCACCAAGAAGGAGTTGTCCGATTGTAAAGAGATTTCGTGTGCAAAAACATTTGAATAAAGCTTGCAAATGATTAAAATTTGGTATCCAATTAATGAATAGCGGGAGCTACAGCGTTTCGGAACTGCACACTCAGCAGGTGTATATAAGAAGCGATTCTCAGTCTGATGGTCATATTTTCTGTTGCATTTCGATTTAGGATACCTTTAAACGACTGAAAAATTCCTCCCCGCTCAGACTTTGAAAGAAGTCGTATCATTGGATTGAAGGAGGCAGGTTGGTCAAATCGGAGAATCACTCGTCATGTGGGTCGAAGCGATGCGACGATTAGAAGATGCTGGCAGATTTCAGGGTCATAATGGTACTGGTCGATCTAGGGCCACAGTAGATCAAGAGGACAGAGTGATTGTCAGATCAGCTGTCACAGCGCCTGATTCATCGTTATTAACCATTAGATATGCGGCCCACACACGAGTGTCCACCATTACCATTCACAGACGTCTGATAAGGCGAAATCTACGCTCGTACTGACCGCTACGCCACCTGCTACCCATGCCCGCGCACTATGGAACCATATAGAGGTGCTCGGCTCAATCAGGTTGGAATGGTGCTGACTGGAGACGTATAGTGTTTAGCGACGAGTCCCACTTCCAACTGTGTCCTGACGATCATGGAAAACGTGTCTGGAGATGCCAAGCGCAGCGTGCCGGACCTGCATTCACTATAACATACCACACACGTCCTCAACCGTCATACCGTGTCTGGAGAAGCCCAAGGCGGCGTGCTGATCCTGCTTTCTCTATTGCATGTCACACAGGCCATCAACCAGGACTTATGGTCTGGGATGCCATTTCCCTTGATAGCAGAACCCCTTTGGTCGTCATTAGAGGCACACTTACAGAATAGCAGTATATGTACGACATTCTGAGACCTGTTTTGCTACCGTTCCTTTTGCAGTACCCTGGCCTTATTTTTCAGCAAGATAATGTCAGACCACATACGGCCCGTGGTGCTATGAACTGTCTTACAGCTTGGGAGACATTTCTTTAGCCATACATATCTGTCCCCAATGGAGCATGTTTGGGATATGATGGGAAGGGGACTGCATCTACCAGGGAATGTTGATGACCTTCCCCGACCATTAGAGCAAATTGGGCAAGAAATACAGCAGGAGACTATCAGGGAGCTTTATCACATTATGCCACGTCGTGTGGTATCTTGCATCCAAGCCACCTTATTGAGTTCGATACTTTGTAAATCTGAAATAAATCATTCTATATTTCTGAAATTTCAATAATTTTCTATTCTATACATAATTTTTGTCTCCATTGGACAACTCCTTCTTGGTGCATAGTTGGTTTTTTTTGTTATAGAGTATATGTAATTTAATTTTTAAATATTTTAATTCTGAAATGGCCGAAGAAATAAAATATACGAGGCTTTCGAAAAACGAAGGTTTTGAAATGCCCACAGAATTAGTTTTGAAAGTGATTTTAACACAATACTTTATTTTTGAGTTCATAATATCCAAATTATTCGAATTAATCTTAGTAGCGGTTCTTCGAACTCCCAATCTTTTAGATCAGAAGAAAACTTGATTTCTATTCTATGTTGCCGAGACTTCGTTATTCGTGTTGTCTTCTTTATTGCTCATCTGAACCGAAAATTAATTCCCTGTTGGGTTAGTTATTAAGAATTCTAAACTTCAGTCTTGCTTCTGAGATTCGCTACAATTATTTACAGATAAGTTATTGAGGCTTAACGTATAGACTTTATAACGTATAATCAGTCTAAGATGTACTGCATGTGAAGATTTGTTTGCCAACTCTATAATTGATGTTTATTTGTACAAATTTTGCCAAAATTAATTTTGCGCTAAATTAATTTTGATGACGATGAAGAACGACTCAGAAGTTTCTTGTTCACCATTTACCTGATCTAATGGTATTAGATATTTTTCTCCGAGGATCGATATCCGAAAAAGAAAAAAAAAAAAAAATTATATGTATTTAAAACTGCAAAGGAATTTTTTGTCTACCTTGCATTTCTCGAACAAAGCCTAACCTTGACTGAAGAGTAATGAAATTAGAGGAAAAAAAGCAATCCAGACAACATCTGCGTGTGGAAAAATTTGCTTCGTAAGGTTTCTGAAACGAATAAAAGTCACGTGACTTGATTCACTTAATTAATATACAGTACTTGTATTTCCGCAACGCTTTCCAGACTCACTTTAAGCTAGGAATTTGTAGCCGGAAGATTTGAATAAAATCCTTCAGTGAAATCATAAATTAATCTAAAAATGCTCTTGTTTCGATAATATGTGATTATTATGTATAACGTTTGAAAATAATTAATACTTTCTAGGATATCGAGCTTTAAATTAATTGTATTATATATTAAATTTTGAGGATAATGATATAACGATATTAAATTTCGACATGAACACAATTGAACTTACAAAAAGCGCTGAAAGACATGTGGAAAACATGAATAACAATAACCCAAATGTTACTCCCGAATCCCAATCCATGAAACCACTGAAACTCTTCTTTCTTCGCGTTAGTTATTTTTCTTCCGTTTGTGGCAACGCAAAAGTAGCTCAAATAATCTTTAAAATTTTTCAGCCTTGCTACAAAAGAAAGTAACAAAAAAGTTATCAGGTAATTTGTGATGGTGTTCTAATAAATAAAGGGGAAAAAACTTAAGGGTAGTAAAAGTTATAGTTTTATTGAAAATGTTCATTTTTTAAGTGATGTTGTTTCGTGTACACATCATTTTTTTTTCTAAATTTAAAATGTCTGCAAGAAATTGAAAACTTTTATATATTTAGAGAACATACGTGGAACTGTGGGCTAATTTTGTTTTCTTTTTTTACATAAATTTTTCATATTAATTTGAAATTTCCTAACAATTTAATATCGCGTAATAAAATAAAAACAAGGGAAAATAAATAATGGTGGCGGACCTTGTAGTTGTGAACCTCGGTAGTGTGACGAGTATGACACCCGAGCTGGCACTTCCTTCTTCAAACTTTCATACCACGTCATTGGGAGGACACTGGACATCGATTAGATTTAACGAGCATCAGTTCGACGAAAGCGGCACCGGCAGCGTGTCTGCGACCATAACCACTAGGCTGTCAAGGCTATGAAAATTCTTCTATAAACTTGTCATCATAGGAAACTAAGGCTACCATATAAATTCATTTATGCTCTTTCTGAAGAGCGTTTACTAGAGAATTAGCAGCTAATAGTAAATATTAGACATAATCTAACATGGACAATAAAAATACACGTGAAAAAGATATTGTAGCTTCCATATTTCTTTTCCTTTAAGCAATTTCGATTCGTTCGTATTTAACATTTGGCTACACTCTACGAAATAATTCGTCCAACATTGGCTAATGATCATGTTAAAATAAAGTTAAAAAACGATATTTTGCAACCCAGGACAAAATTTTCATTATTTACTATTACACTATGAGGGTACCTAGGTATGAAGAGGATTGTAAAAAACCCGAATTTAAGACTTATTGTTTATGTGACATATATATTTTAAAATTATTATTAGAGCTCAGATTTTTTGTGTGCTTAATAAAGGTACTTTATTAATTTTTAGAACCATAAAAGTAATTTTTAGTAAAAAGAAAAAAGGTTTTCTTCTCAGTTGAGTACGAACAAAAGTTTTGAGAAGAATTTGTATTTATATACCTGAATCAATATTAGGATTGATCATATGTATTATGCGGTGGCACCCCATACCATCACATCAGCTGCGGGAACGGTGTGCCACTGTACAGCGAAGGCAGGATTGAGACTTTGAACACGGGGCCTCCACACGCGTACATGATTGTAATCGCTGCCCAAGTTGAATCAGGATTCGTTGCTAAAAACGACCTGATTCCATTTGGTTGCACTCCAATCGCTTCAAGAGCAACAGCACTTGAAACGGAGGCGAACGGTAAGTGGTTGTCAATGGCAGTGCAGCTGTCCTTCAACCAGGCGAAAGCAACTGTCTTTCAACCAGACGCCTTGCGATGCTACGGCCTGACACACTGGCCCGTAGTGAACTGGCCTTTGTATAAATGGGGACAATGAGATAGTTGGCTCAGTGCGTTCGTGTCGTATGATGTGACGATCTTTTCTACTATTGTTTTGTCATGGGTGTCTTGAGCCTAGTCGCCACATAACTGAAATCTCTCTGGTCCACGGGTCCCAACACCTCTTCAAAGTAAAGTCAGAATGGCATAAGTGGCGAGTTACTCACCGAGCAGACCGCCCTGTTTCCATCATCCCTATGATTCGTTCCCTCTCGAACTCTAATAGCTGCTCATATTGTCTCAGTTGGCGAAGTAAAGGCGTCTTTAATTAAAAATGCGTCTATCTGCGAAAGTTTAAATACATGTAAACAAATCCCACTTACCGGTTGTACAATCCAAGGAGAAAGAAATCCAACGCACTCTGGTGGCATTACAAAATGCGCTATCACGTCGCATTTATTATTTTTACATGTCTGCCTGTCACGTACTTTCATGCCAAATTTCGTAACAATCTCACGCTTACTTCTTTTTCATTTATAGAAATGAGTATATATATATATATATATATATATATATATATATATTGTGTGTGTGTGTAATAGGAAACCGTTCATAGAGATCACAGTTTACTTTTAGAAGAAAAAAAATTGTTTTAAAAATGTATTAAATAATACTTTTGACTACGTATATTAGCACATAAGGTATAAACTTACTATAATTAAAAAAAATCAAAATTAAATTTACTTGCCTAAATAAGACTAATCTCTCAGCTGATTATGTTCTTTGGGTAGGTAAACATTTTCTTTCCCAGTGGGTTTTTCCATCTTTGGTAACACGGGTGACTCGCCTGACGCATATTTTAGCGATTTTTTGCTATTTTCGACCCTGCTATTTGTCATTCTATTTTTAACATTTTCTCATTTTTTGACTATAGCAACTTAAGTTAAATTACTTAGGAGTTGCTATTAATATTCTCCTGAGGCTCAGTGTCCATTCTAATGGACATATGTATTTTGAATGTAAAATAAATTACTATAGTTTTAAGACCTAAACTCCCACAGTCCATTATACTGGATGTCAGAGTGCTGCTATTTCTACTACCCAACGCTAAAAAAGCGGTAGGATGTTAGTTGAATTATCATTTGAAAATGGCCACCAACAGAAGAAAGAAGACTGAAGGTAAGTACACTGTTTCCCTGTTTTCTTTATTTCCGAAGGCCGTTATTTTGGAAATCAGTGGACAAACTAAACTGAATCTTCTCTATACTACGTGTTACTTCAATCGGCGTCTTTCTGAAATCAAACAAGTCAATATTTACAGCTATCATCAACGCCGTTATGTACATAAAAAGCAATTAATATGAAGAATAAATTTTACCCAGATATCCTGGTTATTTCTTAGCAATAATTAACAGTTAACAATACCCATACATACTGCCACTTTTAATCAATTATGTAAATAAACTGTTTTTAGTTTTTGAAACATTATTAATTCAGTCAAAGAGAAGCCGTATCTAAAATATTGCAAAATATATTAATTTTGTGACAAATATTACAGGAAATAACAGTTTTGTATGGTGTTTTTTGATAATATCATGTAAATTGGGAGGATATTGAAAATTGTGATAAGTTTTTATTGAAAGAAATGCCTGATATTAAAATCGAAGACAGCTGTCTGTTTCAAGAAATTAGCAGACTATGCATATTTAATTTCTAATAAATTAGAACAATGAGGAGATCAACATGTTGAAATTGATGACAGATGAATGGAAATAGTTAACCATTTCAGAAATAACCATATTCCATATGAAAATTTAGTTATACTTGTTGAATTTACGTTGTGCTGCCCTGGAACTAAAGCCTCAATTGAAAGATTTTTTTCCCCATTGGTAATTATTTTTGCACAATTAATGTATTTTTAAGTGTAGTGTATTAGCGTACAATAATGTTTTTTTGTTTGAATTAATAAAATGTTTTATTTATTTACGCTTTACTTTTTTCTTACATTTTTTCGTCCTGTTTTTCCCTGTAAGTTTTTTTGTCCTCCTTTTCATTGTAAAAAAATTGGTCACCTTACTATGTAAACCAGATGGCGTGATTTCTGAAAGAGCTTTAAATGCGAGCTGACATAAGTCAACGGGTCAGCTACGGGTTTTTAGGAAATATTTGATTAGGGTGATTAATGACGTCATCCATCGCGATCTCAAGATAACTGCTCTGCTTTTTCGGAAACCATAACTTTGTTTGTTGAATACATTTCGATCGTATTTAATGCTCTTTAGGAAACCACGCCATCTGGTTTACATACACAACGTCTTAGTGATTTCACCCTCTGTAATTCTGCGACAGCCAGATAATTATTTCGCTTTCCTAGGAAACCATAGCTTTACCTCTAATACCACTGTTATTAATAACATACTAATTCATATGTGCAAGGGAAAATAGGTAGAAAGGTGGATAATAAATGTCTCTCAATTATACTCATTTAGGAATATTTTTTTTTTCGGAAACTATTCAGATCGTACGGAAAATCGATTATTAAGCGCTACGGTGCAATGTAAACAGCTTGTTTACATTCCTCATTAATGTTTTCAATTTTTTAAAAATATTATACACGACTAAAATGCCTGTCCAGGCTAGCACTCAATTAATCAAGCGAATGTTAAGACTGTATCGCCTAATGGTTTGAAACCGAATAATATTCAAATAAAAATTGGAAACTGATCAGCAAAATTTAAAAGAAAGGTATATATTATCTTCTAAAGGTTCTCTTCTACCAGCCATTTTGATTTCATGAACGCAATGTTAATCCTACAGAATTCCTACAACCGTCCTGAAATATTTAATACTTTGTCTGCTTGAAAGCAAAAAAAAAAAAAAAAAAATCCTAAGGAGCCAAAATTATTTATAGTTTCTGCTGTATTATATTTTCTTCCGAGTTCAGAAAACACTATAGAATATTTTTTTAAAAAAAATCGGACAACCCAAAAATGAATAATAAAATTAAAGCTAAATTATTTTAAAAGTCGGAGGGAAAATGTAACTCTAGAAAAAAATTCAGTATTTTTTGCTCTTTCCGATGCACTTTTTTGTATTAAATATATAAAATGGTGAATATTTGAGACCGGTAGTTATAATTTTATAGGAATACATAACGTTTAATAAATTCAAATAGACGGCAGAAGAGAGCCTTAAATAAATATATTTAAGTATAAAAAAATATATTCAAGTCGATATACAGAGTAAAAAATGTTAAGATATGTCTATTTCTTTTTCTTGAAGTAACTAATATCAAAATATACCGTTCGCTGTTTGAATATTTTAAGACTTTAAATTCAGAAAATAATTTAAAAAGACTCAGAATATTTATGATTATTGTCAGAAAATTACTTGTTATTCATTAAGTGTCCGGTTTGACACCTAAACTGCATTTTCTCATATAAATCGGGACGAAACTTCATCCGTTCAACTCTCCGTATAGTGTCAGAAAATTACGGTGACAACTACGACATTTAAAGCAGATATATCTGTTCAACTTTTGATACATTTCCTTCGTTATTTAACTCTTCAGCCGTCTTAAAGTCTAATTAAATAATCTATGAGTTCGATACTCCAAATGAAGATACGGAAGAAAAGGGCAAGGCACTTTTTTATCTATCGTAGAATATATGCAAGATCGTTCTCTCTAGAATCCCTCTTAACTCAGTTAATTCTAGTTTATGTTCAAATAATAAAGTCTTAACTAACCAATTCCTTATTCGGATTCAAACACTTCTCGATTACATACGATTCGACACCAATCATTCTGATTAGGAGTCAATTCCAACTACTTTCGATATAAACGATTAATAATAAGGATTCTCTCCAATCTACAACATCTATCAGCTGGTCTTTATCCTCTATATTATTTCCTTCTCTTAGTTTCTCAAATCGATTTCGCTGATATATCACTCTCTCTAATTCAATTCTCCACACTTCTTATCATCCTCTTATTTATTTAATCAAGTTTTATCTTGTTGGCATGGAGTTGTAATTGTATGCAATTCAAAGTACCGAAAGATCCCCGTTGCTAGTGAAGAGAAAATCGCGAATAGTCCAACGTCATAAACTGACCAAGATCATTACGTGTGTATATTAGCATGAGATGTAACATCAAATACTTGACCTGAAACTTGTTATGTCGACCTTGAAATAACTTTGAAAGTTTACAGAGTAAGCTGATATCTATGAGATAGAAGTTAAATAATTTTCGTTTTAAACAGAAAAATATTCATAGATATTATTTTACTATATGATTTCTATTATACCTTTTATCGTAAATACTGCTAACAAATAATATTTAAATACATCTACTCGATAAAATAAAAAAAATTATTGTTCATAAATTATGGGGTTCGCTTATTAAAATTAAACTCGTCGCATATAAATTGAAAAAAGAACAAAGAACAATACTATAGTTAATAGGCTCATTCCTATTTCCCATTCTCAATATCCCCTCAGATACTTTTTAAAACTACTATCGTAGAAGGGACATGAAGTGTTGAAAAGAGTTAAACTACCAAACCCTTTTGAAAAAAATAATAAATTTAATGTTTAAAAGAAATATATCATTTAATTATAATACACTATAATTATGTAAATTAGTAAAAGCGAATGCAAACTAAAGGGGACAGCTACAGCCTAGTGGACATGAACGCGTACTCACGGCGAGCATTTTTCTCGAGGCATGGGTACGAGCCCTGATGTCCCTAAAGATCCACCGTTTTGCGAGACTAACGCACGTTAAATTTTTTCGGGGTCTCAAGTTCTCCCTTAAACGTGATTTGGAAGTATGGAGGGGCCAGATCACACAGTTGTTGTCGTCGATTGACCGACACAATTGGAGTTACAAAATTACCGTGAGTGTGCAAAAGTCCGCAAATGTGCGTGACCACAAGACTACCTCATCTACTCATATTTTAGACGAAATACATTATTTAATTTGAAAACATTAATTACATAAAATAATAATAGTTAGTGTAAGCAAAAATTGTAACGGACTTTATTTCAAGGGTGAATAAGAAGCTAACATCAATTTCATCATCGCAGATGAACTAATTTTTAAAAGTTTCATTCTATTAGAGGGTTTAAAAATGATCTAGAGCGTTAAATCATAATCCAGCTTTGAATCAAAATATAGTATATATATATCAACGATAAAAAAAATGTATTATATCAATTTTTAATGGATATGTATAATATTAGCAACTGAAATGAACATACAATCGTCTGAAAGGGAGTATCCTTAATAACTTACACAGCTCTCAATACATCCTGACAAATTGACGATATTAGGAGATTTAAATTAAGAATTTAATAGATTGTTTTGTTAACATATTTGACACACACATATACTTAGTTAATTTCTAATAAACAAATTTCCAATTACAGGAATCAAATTTTGTAGAATTAAGTAGCAATTATTATTAAATAACTTTATATTTTAAATTTTATTCCAATCTGTTCATTAATTCTAGCATGATTGCAAACTGCTATTGAGGGGAAGGGTTGTTATGTGTTTTGATTACTTCATTCAAAAGATTGGTTCTGAGAAACGTTTAAACAAATTATGGAAAGGATATGTAAGCAATGTTTTCTCTAAGGTCACATTTTTGCTGATAATATAACATAAAAATAATGAAAATGATTTAAATGCAAAAAAAATTACTATAAAGTGCAAAGTTAAAAACTTACAACATGCAAAGTAGTCTGACCCTAAAAACTGTTCTGTTATTCAAAAGAATAACAAAAAAGGAAGAAACATGTGCAACATAATTTTAAGGCCACTAATGGAAATAAGGAAAATGATCGCAATAATTCATTGAACCACCATTACTCAAGATTACATCAATCAATACTCAAATAATTTTACTCAATACACAAAAAACTGCTCCATCTTTACTCAAATAATCGAGTTGCTATTGAGTCAAAAAGTTAATGAAAAAAGTTTGCATGTATGTTATTCCTCTAACTTAAAATCAGTATTTTCAATTGACAAACGCTTTGTAACTGTTGCCCGTAACCGAGAATGATTGGAAATAATATCCGTATACATTCTATACGGCTAGATTTCATGGCTTCTGGCTGGAAAATTTAATGTAGACACTCCATTTGCATATAAACATACAGCTGTTGAGTTGCACCGATTATACAGACGCATCATCTTGAAAAAACATTCAATATATATCACTGATAACGTGTTACATAAGCAGTAAGTCCTCGCAGAAGCATACCTTTATAATAAATAAAGTTCATTCGACCGTTTTCGAAAGTAATATCCACTTGGTCATTGCATCCGAAAACAGCTCATTCCGTTACAGAACCACATAGAGATAAAATATTCTTGTCATCCCTTAAAGGCGGCCAATAATAAATTATCCCATTAAAGTAATCCATGTTAAGCTTTTTTTTTTTCATCTAAGAAAAATTATATTTTTCCATTTTTTCATTTAAATATACATGTTTTCGATCTAAATGAGCCTATATGACTTATTTGGTAAGCACCGTTTTTCTGGCCATTTTCCTCCAATCTGTTTGAAGTCGATGTTGAACTATCCTCACATAACATCTGAATGGAAATTTATGCAAAATTTGTCCGGGAGACATTTTTTTCGTGCTCGCTGTGTGTGTATATGTGTGTAGCTTTAAGCAAAATCATTCGGTCTTCCTCAGTAATTGTTCTTTTTTTTTTCTTCCAGTTTGTATTTTGGAACCATAATTGCAAATATCTTTACAATAATGATTCACTCACGTGTTTGACCGACCAATTGCATCAGTTATTTTTCTTCCTCTCTTATCAGGATGACCTTTTTTTATTTGATAAATACTTTCCCGTTCATGCAAAGACTTCTTTTAATCATCTATGAAAAAAATGTATTTACCTAGACTCTCCTTTTCATGTAATTTAATTACCATTGAAGAAACCGGTAAAGCCATTTTTAAACGAATTTTCAGATACGAAATAAGACGTGGACGTAAAATTTTGCAACATCCTCGAAGGTGCTAAATTTGTATCTAATATTTGTGTTAAAATTGTGAACTTCGCATTGCAAAATCTGGAAGTAATATTTTGTTGCACCTGCGTACGTGTCTATTCAGACTTAAAATTTAATCCCTTTTGACAAACCCAAATCTGGAACGAATATACAACTACTCTGCTTCTGACGTTGTTACACGTTTTACACAAGCAACTTTTTCCCCATTCTCCTATTACACGTTCAGGTAAAATTAAAAATCTTATGGCTTCAAAATTTTGTCAGTGGCTCTGTACCCTGAACTGTAGTGGCTTTTGACAGCACTACATTTTTTCAATTCTAATTCGAAATATAATTTTTCAATTTTTATATGAAAATTTAATTTTAAATTTCCTAAAATTTTTGTTATGAATTATTTTTAATAGTTTAAAAATAAAACAGACTAATAATTTTTCTTTGTTTTCAAATAGAGCGTAAAATATTATTTAGTTTATGATTAGTTGTTTATTAACGTCACACTCGGAAGCAACACGAAGGCTATTGGCGAAAGCCACTCGTTATTTTGAAATTCGGTCAAGGGACAAGGACGACAACTGAGCTGGAACCTCTCTCTTCGAACTTCCATCCACGACAACGGGAGTCTCGATATCAGCAACGGTCCACGTTGATTCTCTTTAATAAAATCATAATTAAAACCTACAACTCGACCTACAGTATGCAGACCGTGAACTCGCGACTTTGACCATTCAACTGCCATGGCACTAAATAAGAAGTTGACTCCCAATGTACTCGTGCTAGAAATGAGATTGATCACTGTAGTATTTATTGTCTGTCGATTGCTTTTCAATCTGCAAGAGGTCTATGAGTATGACACAGTTCTCATACCAAAACATCATCGGTCATAGTCTTTCCGATCGATGAGACTTTCTTCGCCTTCTTTTGTGCAGATTCACCAAAATATACCCCTTGATTTGATTTCTACTAGGTTTCCAGTTTTAATCCTGAATCCATGTCCGACAACAACTCGAAGCAGCAGCAGTCAAATTTTGGTTTATGTTAAATCAAAAGCAACATATGAAACACATTCAGATTTCTCACAGTGCCTTTCAACAGACGGCAGCTCATAGTGGAAATATCATTTTGCATAAGTAATACCATTTGTCGCCGAAAACAAGTATTTGGGTTAAGAGGAGGGATCTTGGGTAATGGAAGTCTACACGTGGATCATCCCCAATACACGATTCTTGACGCAACTACCAAACACACTTTCACTTTGGATGAGATCTACAAGTATAAGGGGTTAAAAACAACAAACAGAAATTTTCTAATTTACACCGTATATTCCGCGTGTTACACATTTTAGCCTTAGAGACAAATCCTACAACTCTTTCCATTGACTGAAAAAATCTGGCTTGATACTTATTACACAAAATTCATATAAATGAATGGACAATAAAGTATTAGAAACTATTATGCGGTTCCTTATGACTATCACAAATCGGAAATCATAATTACTGTTTTGTAGTTTTCATGAATTATTGAAAATAATCACGGGAACATTTGGATATAAGAATGAGCATACAGAATTAAAATAAATAAAAGTTTTGAAATTCGCAATTCACTTTTTTTTATAACTGAATTAAATAATTCATTTTCTTTTTAATATATATGTAATTCAAAAAAATTTCAACTTGAAAAATGTAACAATTCTTCAACAACGAATTGTTACAAAAATCTTTGCTAATTATAAAATAAACAAATTGTATTGGTTAAATGCTTAAGACATTCATTTAATATTAGGTGAACTATTTCTGAGCTCTCCATAACTCAGGAACGTTTGGGGCGAATTTTATGAAAAGGGACATTTAGCCATATTTTACGATAAGGTGAGAAATTAGTTGCATCTAAAAAATAGCGACAATAATGAATAATTTCTATTTTGAGTTCATTCACTACTCCAGATAATAGTTAAACAGTATTGGCTAAAATCACAGTCTCTTTTACCCCATTAGCAATGATATTTTTGTGAAACTGGGGTGATTATGGCAAAAAATTTAAATTTCCACCATTTTATTTTCTTATTATATTGGGCCTTTCTTATATATCTGTGTATTTCCCTGAATCTAAACTCTTAGATGGAAGGTGGCTTGTGACGTTATTTGATTAGAAAATTTCTTTTTGTGAATGCACAGACTTATGTAAATTAGATAAGAAATATTGAAATGAAGTGAATAAGAATGATGTGATAGCATTTATTAACAAGATGAGATTATAAATAGGAGAATTTTATTAAAGTGAGAGAGATTGGAAGATTAGAACGTCAAAGCTGACGTGTGCCTCTGTTGATAAAGAAGAAAGAGTTCGGTTTGGTTTTATAATGTTACAATAGAAACAAAATGAGGGCTATTGGCGCCGGACATCGTAGTTTTGAACCTCTGTCAAGAGATGAGGACGACATCTGAGCTGGTATCCCTGTCCTAACTTCTACACCAATTGGAGAAGTTTGGGCTCTGACAGATTTAATGTGGATTTAACGGCTACAAGGAGGGTCTTCAATCTCATCAAGGCTCGAACCCGCTACTCGACGAAAACAGCTGGCCGCGAGTCCGCGACAAGAGCCACAAGGTTACTGTGACCATGAAGAAAGACATTATATTATTTGAAGCTAGAGTAAAGTAATCATCTGTGAAAAGAAGTATAGTAACATTCAGCTTACGAATTTAGTGTTGACTCGAATTTGGTGCGGAAGTACCAGATAAGAACTAATTTTTTGTATTAATTTTTAGTTTCGAATATGTGTAGAGAGACCGGGACCTCATATGTAACAATATATATTATGAATAATGAATTTTGAATATTCGAATAAAACCAATTCGATATATCTCTCTCCCTGACTATTTCAATTGTGATCTCTATTTAGTAACTACTGATGATTCAATTAAATAAAAATGAAACTTGGACGTTTTAGTAACTATATTTGGTTTTGCAACTGTATTTTTTTCATGTGAATTTGCTCCAAAGAACCCTGCGTCGGAAGGAAAAGTTACGATTATGATTTATTGAGTACGTCAAACTCGAAGATATCTTAGAAAAAGGATACACAATCTTTACACTACTGTGTGAGTTACCCAACTTCCGTTTCCCATTCTTAATACCCTATTTCCTATAGCAAACACGGGCACTTTTTGAACCATCCTTAAATAAGAATTTGTGTATGTAATAGATCTCATATTTCCTTTATATAAAAGACAGGCATTATCTATTAAATAATGTTTTGTGTTCAATATATATTTAAGGTAGCCGCGTTAGCTTTGTGGTCATAGCCATGGATTCTCGACCGACGTTGTTTTCGTCCAGTAGTGGGTTCAAACCCTAATTCCTCTAAGAACTCACCGTGAACGAGGCTGGTGCATTTTAAGTCTGGTTGTCTTAAAATGCACCAGCCTCGTGCATTTTAAGACAACCAGATTCCTCCCATACGTATCCATACTCTCCATACGTGTGGTGTGGAAGTTTGGAGAGGGAGGAGCCAACTCAAGTGCTGCTCTCGTCCCTTGATCGAGGCTCAAAATTGTGAGGTCTATCACCAATACTCCTCGTGTTGCTTCTTAATACGACGTTAATAGACAAGAAATCACAATATTTATGTATAAAAATATTGTTTACAGCTGTCGCATTTTTTTTTTTTAAATTTCGAATTTTCGTACGTAATCCAGCGATTTTGATCCATTAAGGTTTGACCCTTATTTGACGCTAAAATGTTTTATGTTGAATATTCATTCTATTATTTCCTGCTAGAAAAGCTATTGAGTATTTCAGTGAATATAACTTCCTAATTTTAAAGGAACATGAGAAGGCAGACGCTTGAATGAAAAGCGATATCATATTAATATGTTACGCAAGAGAAGTATTGTTCAATTATTTTCGAACCGCTGCTAATGCAATCCTATTCGTCTAAAATGCATGCTCTTTATTTATAGCAAATAGTTCGAGTTCTTCGGTTTCCTGTATCAAACCTAAAGGAGTTTTTCAGTCCAAATGATGACGAATAAAGCGAATTTATGATTTGTTAGTTTCCGTGAATTCCTAGATTGTTTTTACCAATGTGCAAGGATTAGAAATTCTTTGAAGAGAATTAAGGTATGTGATTCAAAATAATTATTAGTGGAATATTTAATTATGAAAGGAATTTAATACAAAATATTTGATTGCCTCAACATGATTTTTTTTTTAAAAAAATCTTTTTATTTTTATTTTGTATGCAATTCTTTAAACATTATGCGAAAATACATTTTAGAAATTGATTTCATGAAAAATAAAATTCTTTCAAAGATAAATCTATGCTCTTTTATTGAACAATTACCGCGAGCGTTTTCATTTTAAAACAAATTTGAAGCCATTCCTTTTGCACTTTTTATATTGTCTCAGAACACAGGTAAATTTGATATGGGAAACATCAGCATTTTTGCAAAAAAATAAATAAATAAAAGAGCCTGTTAATTTGAATTAGTATTTGAGATTCTTCAAAATAGTAAAATAAACTAAAGTTCTTTTTCAATGTATTTTTAAATATTTTGCGTGTGTACAAATACATATTACGCGCTACCATTGTACACTGAGTCACAAAAGTAAGTATGCATAAATTAAAGTGTTGATATTTTTCGAAGAATAAAAGATATATCATCATATTACATTCAAAATTTAAAAGTATTTAAAAAAACAGCTACCTTAAATTTAATTTCAAAACAAAATATATCACAAAATACTATCATGTAATATGCAAAAATAATTTAACGTAAAATTAACATGTAATTCATGTCACAAAGATAAGTATGGGGGTAAAACAGGGGAAAAGAAAAATGATAACTGTTACACATTTCTTTCGCAAAAACTAAAAATTAGTGATTAGTAGGATAACCTTTGGCTTTTAACACTGTTTTTAATCTTGATGACATTAAGTTCTCTAAATTTGGATCACAGATGATAGTATTTTTTGCCACTTTCCCAAAAGTCCTCTTCTGAGATCATCCTCATTTTTTATCTCTTGTTTCTTAATTAGTCTAACAAGGTAATTCCACAAGTCTTCAGTGGGGTTAATATAGGGTGGCTCGGCTGTTTTCAGGAGGTTTTTGAGCAATGTAGAGCAGCTATTCTTCTACAGTTCCAGCTGTATGTTTTGGATAAATATCTTTCTGAAAGATAAACGATTTCTGAAGTCCTAATTCTGCAGCGCTTTTACGTATATTATGTTTTAAAATCTCCAGATTAATTTATTAATTCATTACAACATCAATTATTACAAAATTGCTTACACCAGCCGCTGACATGCAACCCTAAGCCATAATTGATTCCCCACCGTGCTTAACAGCTCCTCTCATGTTCATTGGTCGAGCTTTGCATTTACTTTTCTCCACAGTTTTTGGTCTGCATTTGATCCACAGATGTTGAATTTACTCACATCTGAAACTTATAGAACTCCAGAAAATCTAGTCCTGCTTTACATTCTCTTTTCCAAAAATAAGTCTATTTTGCGATTAATTTTTCTTACGAACTGTTTTCTTCTCATGTTCCGACCATGGTATCCTGCCTTTCGCAGCACACGGCGAATTGTCTCAGAAATGCAAGATTTACCTAAATGGTTTTCTACATCAGTTTTTAATCTTAGAGTACTAATGTTTGGATTTTCCTTAACACTTCTAACAATATCCGGACTTTCTCTATCTGTGAATATGCGTGGTCAACTAGTGATTGTAAGATTGAAGGTACAACTAATTTGATTCTGGTACTACTTTCAATCCGAAATTTTTCAATAATTTTTGACCGGTTTCAGGACTTTTCCCTATGATCTTAGAGGTTTTTCGTTGAGACTTTCTCTCTTTGTGTAAGTTTTATAATTAAATCTTTTATATCTTATGACAGTTCTTTTCCTCGTGGATCAATAAGTAAATTATATAATTATTTAGCGTTAAACTCAGAAAATAATAGAAAACATTTCGGAAATATCCATAACGTAAAGTATAATCATAAAGAAACGTATCTAGTCTTTTAAATGACTTACAACATTTAAATGTTCAGACTACATTCATAATTTCGGGATGTAAGTTTTTACTGGTAGATAAAAAAACGAGCTTTAAAATTGTAAAGTAAATTAAGTCACCATTTACTTTCAAATTTTTTTGAAATGTAATTCGCAGTCAATAAAATACATTCTCCAAAGTTATATATAACACATCAGTCAATAACTCCCGAGACTAACATTGAAAACAACATTTTTCTTGCAAAAATTTTTTGATTCATCATTATAACTGCCTTTTTTCTGTTATCACTAGGGTTGATACAATCCGTTCAACCTTTCTAATTTTTCCAAAGAAATCTTTTTGTGCGAGTTAATAACTATAAACGCTTTTGATCCATCGACTCGTTGCTGTTTTGTTCCATCAGAAAGCAATCGCGGCACCCACTTGGAAAAAACCTTTTTCATGAAGGATAGTAAATACACTTCCATATGATATCTGTGTCATCTCAGCAATCTCACGGAGCTTCACTTTACGATCTTTCATTATAATTTTTGTCACTTCACTCACATTTTCCGGTGTAACGGCTTCCACAGGTCTACCCGAGCGTTCCGCGTCATTTGTGTCGGTACGACCACGTTTAAACTCGGCAAACCACCGACAAATCGTTGCTTTTGATGGACAAGAGTCCGGGTAACATTTTTCAATCCATTGTTTCGCTTGCACGGTGTTTTTACCCATTAAAAATCAATGTTTTATCAGAACACGAAACTCGGTTTTTTCCATTTTGTAAACAAACTACGAAACGACTTTACTCCAACCTCGATAACTCAGCTGTTTCTGGTCCGATCGACTTAAAGTTTTGACACGTTTCAAGCATAGGTTAGTACTCTAGAAAGACCTGGTTACTGGTTTACTACGAGCGCCATCTCTGGGTTAGTCTCGGGAGTTATTGATTGATGTGTTATCTTGTATTAGTTTTAAAAATTTTGACTTTTTCTCTTGAGACTTAAGGTAGATACTAACTTTTGAGACTAAGAGTATAACTCTTTTGAATGAGAGAAAGAACGTTTTTAATAACCAAATTTTAGAATTTTATTAAATGTTTTGTACATATGTAAAATAAAATACATTTATTCAATGCAATTTAAAACCTTATTTTCTATATTAAGGTTATTATATTATATTTATTTATTATTACCTTTTTTTCTATAACGTTTAGTCATATTTTCATTTGTCGACATAATTTATTGTCATTTAACATGCGTTTACTACATTGTACGGCAAAAACAATTTCATGCATAGATTTTGACTCTAATTTAAAAGGCGCATTCATTTTCAACTCTTCAGCAAACGAAAAGAGTCTTTGTGAAAAAGAATTAAAATTCATCCAGTTACCTTCCATTTTATTTCTATTTATGCAAAAGAACTATAAAAATATTCATTTTTATGTTTAATTTGAGATGTATTCAAAAATATTCAACTTTATTCAAAAAAATATCCTTCCATTTAGAGTAATCGAGACAGCTTAGTGGACATGATCGCGAACTCACAACAGGCATTGTTGTCGTCTACTTGTGGGTTCGAACCCTCATGTCATTAAAGACTTACCCTGTACCGGGGCTAATGTATGTTAAATGTAGTTAAATTCCTTCCGTTAACATGGTATGGAAGTTTGCAGAGGCAGGTATCCTCGTCGTTTGACTAAGGTTCAAAATACTGAGGTTCTTCGACAATAGCTCTAGTGTTGGTTCTTATTGAGACTTTAATAAACAATCTTAATTACCTTCAAAATAGTTCCTTTACGAACTATTTCCTACAAACAACTCCCAACAATAATGCCATTGTAGAAAGTTGCCCTGATACGCCTTTTTTAAGATAGAGTGCACATTTTTCTCCATAGTAACATGATCTCTTTCTGAGGAGTTTTCAGCTTGTTGAAAAGCCAGGAGACACATACGCAGCCGTTCTGGGAATGTAGGGAACCTAAAAATTCCCAGTTGTGCTTTGTTCGCCAGGAAACACTACGAAACTTTGAAACACCTTATATGTGTGGTGTCCCTTGCTTCGTACTAAAAATTTGTCGGATCTTGTGAATTGTTTTCGATTATAATACCTCGGGCTTTGCACAATAGTTAATGTTGTAAAGGTGATCAGAATTTTCTGTGATTTTGCCTAAAATTAACACGCAGTGGTGCTTAATTACTCTTCCTCGTTCATCAGTGGTAGTTTGGTGACTTACAGCTTCTGTCGACTGAAAATATTAAGGGAGTATCATTATGATCAGCTACAAATATACACCAAATTACACTTCCCTGACATCATTATCTTACGCAAGAAAAATTACAACTAGATACATTTTGAACATACTTTGGATGTTACATTTAGACAGTACTTACTCACTCTTGCAATCAAAAAGAAGGAATTATATCTAACAGCTAGAGGTGAAACCCCCATCTAACTCTGTGTGAGTTGAGTATTACTCCTCACAAAATAGCCTCGATGCGTCCATTGTAGTATTTACTAATCTTAAAGGTCTTAAAATTTTTGTTGATTCAACTCATACTAATACAATTGAAAGCATTAGGGTGGGTAAGGTAGCTTAGTGATCAGTTCAGCATTGTTTCATCAAGTCAAATCCTAATACCACTAAGATAAACCATTTAGTGGATCTTTTGCACATTAAATCTGTCGAAGCTCCAAATTCTCCCAGATTACAGATGTTATCCTTTTCACTTGATCAAAGTTCAAAATTATGGGAACCGCCACCAATAAGCCTCCTGTTGTTTCTAAGTGCGATGTCAATAAGCAATCAATTAATGCTGAAAGCAATTAGGGGAAGCATAAAGGATTCAATTTAATATTTTATATTTTCATTATTATTATTTGGCTTGTCTTTAATTAAAAAGTTAAATGATATAGTTCCAAAATGGTTCTCTATTGATATTGATTAATTCTCTCAATGGACCCATTCGACCCATGTCTCTCAATGGATCATCCACTCTATAGTCATTATTGCTCCTGCCTTACTGTTCTGCGTGCATCCTCACTCTGTTATATTATTTTGGCAACAAAGAATGAGGAATATTAGTATTCTCTCTCGCTAGATATTACACCTCTCCCTCAAGGTAATAGATTTAAGGGAAGGGAGCATTTCATTATCTGAAGAGCACATTCATTTATCCGAAATTAAAGCATAAGGTAACCGTGGTTTATTATTTCAATGGGCCTATAGTATATATATATATATATGTGTGTGTGTGTGTGTGTGTGTGAACAAAAATATCAAGTGTATACCTATGAAAGGATGAAAAGCGGTGTTTAATAAGAAATGGTTCCAAACATACATTTTTACACATGGTGAATTGACATTATAGCATATTGTTTGATTATTTCTAACCTTGAAAATCATACACGTGGAAAATTTTGAGAGTATGAGCTCATAATCCTTTATTGCTTTGAAAATATTGAATTTTATACAAAAAAGACCATTTAAGGGAGGATTTGATTAATTACTTCATTTTGAAGAAAACTGCTGCTGTAACTTGTAGAAGCGTACGGCGAACCGGCACTATTCCAACACACATGTGAACGTTGGTTCAATGGATTCAAAACTGGCGATTCTGATGTGAGAGACAAACCACCGACAAAATTAAAGATGCACTGTTTCTGTTGGATGAAGATTATATTCAAGGTCATTCACAATTGACGGAAGTATTGAATGTAATACCGAAAAATACTAACTAGCCATTTTTTGTATGCGATTGGAAAAATTGGAAAAGAAGAGAAATATGTACCCTACGACTTGATTGAAAGGCAAATAGGGAATCGCACGCTGTACTCCTGCTGAAAGGACGTCCACGGGAGAGTGTTCTATTACCAATCGTAAAAGGTGATAACAATTGGATTTATTTTGATTATTCAAAACGAATGGTTGATATAGGTCAGCCATTGTAGCGTTTCCATTCCCACCTGGCAATCATTCAGAAGCCTCCACTACTGGAACATTTCTCCATTCAAGGTTCAAATGCTGCCACCCTTGAGGAGGTAGAGAGTTTTTGCGAGTCAGTCGCAAAAAACTCTCTACCTCCATGAGAGCAGAACAGTAGATCATTCTGAGAGTTTTTTAAGCCACTAAATCTTAAAATAAAGTTTTTGTCTAAGTCTTAAAATAAAGTTATAAATATCGTAATCCATTTCTCTATATCATGGTGTCAAAACTATAACCGTTTGAGGGCCGCATTGCAAAAAAAATTGTTGGGCCACACATACAATATTTTTTTAACAAATAGAAATAAAAATTAACTCTATGTTATTTTATTAAAATAAATTAAATTCTTTTTTATTAAAATTTTTTAAAATTGGAATTAGATAGGTATAGGTACATATTTATTTTAAATTTGTAAAAGTTTCGTTTAATTTAGTTTGGATTTCATAAAGATGAAAAAAATTCAAATTAATGAGATGGATGAATTTGCTTTTGTTGAATAAGAAAATCATTATCGGGTTCAATAGACGTGGTTGCAATTCTTACTGCATTTTCAAAATGTTTGTCAGTGATCTTTGCACTATTTTTGTTTTAATATGCTGCATTTATGTAAATAACTGTATACTTATATAGGTACTGCTAAAAGCTGAAGACATTAATAAAGTATGATTGTGAAAATTAGGATATTTTTCGCGGGGTAGATAATCTTTATAAAACTCCAATAAAGAATCATTCCCAAATTTTTCTTTCAGTTGAATGTCATTTTATAGCTCAATGCATTCCTTTTGAAGATTTGAAGGAAATTTATTTATTTCTAGAGAAAATGGGGTAGAAAATATGTTGAAATACTCTTCATTTTTTTGAAAATCTTGAAATCTACTTTCAAACCCTTGAAATGAATTCAAAATTAATGCAGCATATTTTGTGTAACACAGGTTTATGTGCAGCCAAAATACAGAAATGTGTCAAATCTTTTACTCTTATTTGATTAAGCCAAAATTTCAACTTTTTTTCAAACGCTGTAATTGTTTGGAACATATTATTAATAAAATGAATTTTTCCTTGAAGTCTCAAATTTAAATCATTGAAATATTCTTTTTAGTCTACTAAAAATACTAAATCTAAAATCCAATCTTTGTCTTCAAATTCAGTCTTAGGTTTTCCTTTTGTTTCCATAAATTTTTTTATTTCAGTTCTCAAATCGTAAGATCTTTTGAGCATTTTCCACTTACAGAGCCATCTTACTTCTGTATAATAAATAACATCAGCAAATTCAGTCCTCATTACCTACAAAAACTCTTGAAATTGTTTATGAATAAGTCCTTTTGTTTTTATAAAGTTAATGGTTTTTATAACAAAGCTTAATACAGTTTCTTAAAAGTTTTCCACATAAATTGCCCTGATGTATAATACAATGATATGCCATCAAGATCGGCAGCGACGGCAACTAAGATGGCATACTAAGATATTTTTATTTAAATTTTTATTTCAAAATAAATGTCAACGAATCGATTCTATACGAAAAATATAGCAAATATTTGTTGTTTTAATAAAAATGTGTAAATTTAAATATTTTCATAATTTGTGTTCGTGCCGTATTTTAAAGGCTTTTGGGCCACATGCTGCCTGTGGGCCGCACTTTAGACAAGCATGCTCTATATCTTTGAACCATAAGCAAACGTTATCTATGGTTCAAAGATATAGAGAATATATCCTATATCCTGGCTCATTCTGCCAGGATATAGAATTCAGGGAAATTTATGAAAACTCTTATACCGTTGGTATGCGAATTGCAATAGCTTTCATAGCGGGAGGAAAAATAATAGAGGGCTTCAATTCGTCCTTTAAAATATGGGCATCGAAAACGTTTCGAACATGATAATCTGTACATTAAAGATACGATCTTGAAATTTGAAGCATATGAGGTAGTGATTGTTAAAGAATTGATCGATACACAAATATTTACGAACGTGAAAAGGAAAGATTTGTATGCGCTTTAAGTGAATTAGATGAAATAGATGATCATTTATAGCTTAAGGACTGTGGAATTAAAGCGGAAATTGCTGGAATGTAAAGTATTCTCGAAAGATGAAGAATTCGTCAGAGATTTTTGGCCACAACTATCGAAGAATAGGATTGAGGAGGAGCAAGGAAAATAATGAGATAGGTGGCAAAAAGAATCGGAGGACTATGAAAGAGAAAAAGAAAATTTCCAAACAGAATTTTCATCATTTAACAAACGACCACCATGGGAAGATTAGAAGAATTTACCAGTACAGAAATATATTCCACCTCATTCTAGAGAAAATACTAGGAACCCGAAGCAAGAAGAAATAAAGTAATCAAAGAAAGAATGTTATATTGGCAGATTGCTGCACCTGGCGAAGAACTGTCCTAAAGATACAAGACGACGGGAGTGAATTATTATATCGACAAACACAAGACTATCCAGAAGTGACGGCTGAAATTCGGATTGAGTTCCTTAAAAAAGAGTAGAAGTAAAGAGAAATTTAGTGAACCAAAACTAGTGTGAGTGATCTCTAATCTGATATTATTGTCAATGGAAAAGGGACGACAGCTTTAGTTGTTTCTGTATCAGTGATAAATGTGGTGAACTCGGATCTCATTCCGGATGAAAAGAATGAGGAGAAAAAAAATAATCCAGTGTTCCTATTCCCACCGGACAACGATTCAGAAGCTTCCACAACGCAGCTCAAGTGCTACTACCCGTGAGAAGGTAGAGAATATTTTACAATGCAGTCGAAGGGTCGACAGCATGGGAGCCGTAACAGTAATTCTCCATAGGAGTTCTGTCAGTCTCTTGGTCTGAAAATAAAGTATTTTTTCGTTTTAAATGTCGTGATTAATTTCACAATATCTTTAAACTATATGTTAAAATTACAGCCATCAACATTGACAGTAAAACCAGATTGCAATATCAACCATATATATATACTCTATAACCAAAAAAAACGAGGCACCAATAAGAAGTTTCCAGATTGTAATGAAATTTCGTATGCAAAGATATTTCAGCCGAACATGCATATAATTAAAACTTGGTGTACATTGAATAAACAGCGGGAGCTACAGCGCATCGAACTGTGCACTCAGCAGGTGTATATCAGAAGCGATTCTCAGTGTGATGGCCAAATATTCTATTGCACTGCTATTTAGAATACGTTTCAACGACTAAAAAATAACTCGCCACAGGATTCGAGCTCATTACAATAAACTGTCACAGTGTCAAAGAGGTCATATCATTTGATTGAAAGAGGCAGATTGGGCAAATAGGAGAATCGCTCGTCATATGGGTCGAAGCGATACGGTGATTAAAAGATGCAGGCAGGATGGATGGACAATGGCAGATGTCAGCGTCATGATGATAGCGGTCGACCTAGAGCCACAGAAGATTGGGTGGACAGAGTGATTGTCAGAACAACTGTCACAGCGCTTGATTCACCGTTATCAACCCTCAGGCGTGTGACCTGTACAAGAGTGTTCACCATGACCCTTCACAGACGGGTGAAAGAGCGAAATCTACACTCCTACCAATCGCTACCCCACCTGCCTCTCACGCCTGCACACTATCAAGCCAGATTACAGTAGTGCTTGGCTCGATCAAGTTAGAATAATGCTGACTTGGGACATATAGTGTTTAGCGACGAATCCCGCTTCCAACTGTGTCCTGACGATCATCGAAGACGTGTTTGGAGACAATCAAAGCAGCGTGCTGATCCTACTTTCTCTATTGCACGCCACACAGGCCTTCAACAAGGAGTTATGGTCTGGGATATATTTCCCTTGATAGCCGGAATCTTTTGGTCGTCATTAGAGGCACATGTACAGCTTAAAGGTACGTCGACGACATTCTTAAAACTGTTTTGCTACCGTTCTTTTTGTAGTTCCTTAGCCTTATTTTTCTGCAAGGTAATGCCCTACCACATACGGCACGTGTTGCTATGAACCTGTCTTATGGCGTTTCAAATACTTACTTGGCCAGCCAGATATTTCTCCAATCGAGCATGTTTAGAAGATGATGGGAAGGTAAATGCATGTACCAGAGAATGTTGATGACCTTCCCCAACAATTGGAGTAAATGCGGCAAGAAATACCACAGGAGACCATCAGGGAACTTTATCACTCTACGCCAATTGGTGTGGCAGCTTACATCCATTCTAGAGTTCGGTCAACACCTTATTGAGCTCGTTACTTTGTAACAATGTAACTTTGAAGTAAATCATTCAATATTTCTGAAATTTGAATAAGTTTCCATTCTGAACATAATTTTCCTATCTTCTAATTTTTGTCTCCATCGGACTTTTCCTTCTTGATGCATCAGTTTCTTGCTATAAAATGTATATATTTATATATATACACACACACACACACACATATATATATATATATGTGTGTGTGTGTGTTTTAATTGGTTGGATTGAACACAATAAATAACTTAGTTTACTAACAAACTGAAATTTGCTGCACTTGGTTGAGAATTCTCACACACTGGGAATGCATGGCTTTATATATCAGCCAAATATTCCAGAAAACTTCTCTGAAAAGTGAAGAATGTTCTGGTACGATTTAGAAATTATAAAGAAAAACAGAGAACAGATAATTTAATAAGACCTTTACGCAGACATTCGTCAATACCATCTTTGGCTCTGTGCCAAATATTAAAAAAAATGTATTAGAAACAACCTTGCTTACCTTTGAATCAACAAGTATTAATACAAAAAAATACATTATGTTGTGCCAAATAAAGAAATAGAGTAATATAATAATTTGAGTAAGGATTTGATGAACAAAAAATTACTAAAAGGATTATAATTCAAGAAATGTTAAATGTTTTGCACGTTAATCGTCCGTACACAGCAATCTCGTACACTGATTCTAAAAAAATTATTGCACCTAAAAATTATTCAGATTGAACTGATATTTAAGGAAAATTAGTATTCAACACACCAACTTTCATTAAATATAATTTCATTCGTTGATAAAGTTTTGCGAATATATTTGGGATTATTGTTAAGATTCAAATAATTTCTTACTCCCTTCCCTCAGAAGCATACCATCTTTTAGTAGGTATGTTATGACCTAGTGGATGCCCAAAGATCTTTTTCTTTAACATGGAGTCTATTGTCCTTGGCAAATACACGTAATGCACCCTCAGGATACTCCAACCATCTTTACTTATTTTCAACACTCCTCTGGCCAACCAATTTTTCTCTTTTAACTCATTTTTCTTAAGCGTCTAGATCACAATTGCACTATATCTGGCTCTTGTGCTGTTAAAACTACACAATCGCATTCACTCACTCTTCCCCCATTCTACAAATCGATCTTTCTCCAAGAAGAAATTAATTAAAAGTATTATTTCACTTCATCAATAAAAATATAATGCAAATCTCTCTCTTGGTATCACAATGAGTTTTATTATCTTTTACAATTGCTATGAGTATTACAGGAGCTACAGTAACATTTGTGTAAAGTTTTTATACCATTTTACACATAGTTTAGTTTTGAAACAAAGAAAATAATATCTGAAAAATGAGCAATTTTGTACTCAGATGCCATATTCTGAATAAATATCGCAATAAAGTAGATGTAGTCAACATTAATGTATATTGAGCACATGCAAAAATAAATAAGAAAAAATTCTAATTTTAAATATCTGATATTGATTAAAGTATTTGAAAGGAGAGTAAGAGTTAATGATCGTCACTCCTTGAAGAAATTTTTTTTGAGGATATTAAATAACGTTTGCCCTTCAATCCCGCTTTTTCTGTTTTGGAACGCTTTTAAATTTACTGCTTGATATCACGTTGTAGAGCTCACATGGATTCTCATAATTAAGTTTACAGGAAAACGTACAGATTTGCTCGGAGATTCACGAGAATTCCCAGGATTTCTTTAGTTTCAACGAGACAAGAGTAATAAAAGAAAGCTTATAATTGAGCTGAACAGATCACATTAATTATTGATAAATATCTGATGCACGTTATAAATTATACTCATCTAAATTCAGACTGAAAAACATAACTACAGTATCATCTACACTAAGCCTTATTCCCAATGGATTTGTATTTTCGTTAAATAATCCGATATTAGGTTGTTTTTCATACTTCAATTGTTACCTTAATCCAAACTGGTGATCAAATAGACTTAAATACGTTAGCATTTAATCATTATCGATGAATATGTTAATACTATTTTGATGTAGAAAGTATAGGATAATATAATACAATTCAAAAAGCTGATATATGTGAGCTTATTGCGACCTGTGGCTCTTCTATATCTATCTCCTAGAAAAGTAAGTACTCCTTTCAACAAAAATGAAGTGTTAAAGTTTTTTTTAATAATTAATTCTTTGTTTCTGAAATATAAGTTCACTTCATATAGAATACTGAACATGGTTGAGAAGAATATCTAGTGTTTCCGTTGTCTCAATCTTTTGGTGAATAATTGATGGCATGAAACATTGTCAGCTCATGGAATTGTGACGCTTTATGTTCGCAGTACTGCGATTTGAGTAACAGTTCAAGAACCACGCGGGCATGATTTCGTCATAGATATTTGCATTAAATATAGATATTTAAGATCACTTTACTAAACTATCACTTCATATAGATAAGTAAAAGTAAATGTATTTTTTAAAAAGGGAAATAAATATTGTGCTTCAAAACTCCAAGTGTTTTCCTAATCTTCGTCTTTTGGAAATGATATATTTTCATTTAAGAAAGAAAACGCTAGTAAGCGAAAGTCTGTTTATCACTTTGGAGTCTGTGGGGTTCTTTTAAGAAGTTAACGAACTAGAATGAGAAACCATTCATTTCATTATCTATATTCACAATAGCAATAATTGTTCTTTTCGAGTTAGCAATGTTTGCGAACGATCCTGCCGTTAGCGTATTGGATACATGACTTTCCGTTGTGATCTCATATTTGAAAATTTTCTCATCTAGAACTCTGGCTTATAGATTAGAAAATCAAGGTCAATGCATCCTTAAATGCTTTCTCACTATGTGTGAAAAAAGTGATAAGATATATAAAAATTAACTAATGTCTTAATTTTTGGCAAACCCATCCCCTGAGAAATAGCAGTACAAATACATGGTTTTATATTTAGCCGCAAACGCTTTTGCTCCTCATATTGAAAAGCCTTGAAAAAGCTTCTTAATTTACAACATAACCTAATCTCTTGAAATAGTAAACTTGTGATTTAGCTGCTCTCTTGTTCAGACCTTCCTCATATATATAATAAAGACACAGACTTCATTTGAAACAATCAGTACTTATTACATATCGTGGTGCTTCACCTACAATATGACAAATTCGTACTGAAAGTGAAGCACCACTAACAGTATCTGCATGGTAAATCAGAAAACAAAGGAGCAGAATGCGGTCTGAGTTGACTTAAACTTAGCAAAAATATGAAAAAAAAATCCTTTAAAAAATTCCCAAGAGAAAACAATGTTTATAGACATTTTTCCATATAAAGTAATGAATCACTTGGAATTTGTCTCTAAGAGACTAGCAGTGAATGCAATATTCTAATGGCGAAAAATGAATGGGTTGTTGAAACACATCTTACAATACTTTGCTGGCAAATTATTGGCGGATTACTTTTTGTTTCCAAAACTGAAATTGAAGCTGACAGAACAGCCATTTGATCATAGCAAGATGATTATTAGGTATATTCGATGTATTCCAGTAGTGTATAGTGTTCGTGGATCTCTATAGATTGTTTGGCGTAATCTCCGAGCACTAACAAATGTATAGTTTTACAAGGGTCATAATTAAAAAGTTATGTATTTCCTGTTTAATTAAAAAAAAAACTCTTTTTCACCTACAAAGTACTTTCCATTAAACTTCGTACATTTGTCTAATCGATGATTTTATTGTTGGAACCAGTTTTAATACTCATCTGTAATAATACCTCACCCTTCTTCTCCGATATATTTTCCTGCAAGAAGAAATTGCACAGATCTAAGTAAGCTGATAATGTAGTATAGGGTAAGGAAGTCATGCCGTTTGGGCGAAAAATTGGTGAAGTGAAAATGGATTTTTTTCTCTAGTCAGTCAGAACCCGAGGCATGAGTTTGGCAGCTACCCTTCTCTTTCCTAAATCTTCTGTTAAAATTTACCGAATTGCTCTCCAAGACAATCGAGTTTATTCAGGCTATATGTTCAAAGGTTCGTCTTCAATCTCAAGTTCCCATTATTTTTACACATTTTCGCTTGATTGGTGGATATTAAATAGCGAAATTAGAGTAACGAATTGTTATGAAATTTTACAAGGAACGTTTGGTAATCTGGATCGATTTGACCGTCGGTTAAGAATTTGTGTGATTGCTGAAACCATACGCAAAGATAAAGAATTCGTACGGTAAATTTTAGATAATAATTTAAACATGCAAAAAACATAAACCCCGATGTATCTCCGTGAAAGTTTCTAAAAAAGCTTTTGTGAAATGCTTCAAGAAGAACACACGAGGGTCATCTATTGTTCACGATACAAAACTTCCATAGTTTTCCTTTGTATTAATGTATTACTTGTAATTCTGTAATATTTATTTTTGAAAATATTAAATTTTGAACTCGAAACAAACTTATATCTTTAAAATTTAATTTATTGAGATAATTTTTAAATATTTATTAAAATGAATAGGATTATTTTCTTTAATGCAACTTGCTATTAGGAAGTCTTCACTGAATTGAGAAAAAAAATGAAATAATTTGCTTTTAATGTTTTGCTGTTGAACAATATTAATTTTAGATTTATTACTCGAAAAAGTTTACGATTATTAACGAGAACAAAAGAATGCCCTCTAGTGGTATCTGACAGACTTAAGCAGTCGTCTTACAGCTTTGAATCCAGAACTGAATTTGACCTTGCAATCACCTTTGTGTCGCTCTGTCATATTTATATCTTAAGAATTTATAAATTTTTTATTAATCAACAAATCAATTGTGGAGTTAGCTGGAGAAGATTGTTGAGTACAGCCTTATAAAGTTTCTTTAGAATTAAGAATTATTCATTCAAACTAATATAATTATTGCATATATATATTTTTTTGTCTATTATAGTTTTTGCGTCCAAAATGGAAGCTTGCTCAAGAATTTCTTGTCCCGATTATCCGTGGCAAGCAACGATTCCAAAGATAATGGCAGAAATGAAGTGTAAGGAGTTCAAATTCTGTATTTGAAGCCTCTACAAGAACCAACCAAGGAATAAAATTTTGCTTATTTTGCTCATTCACAAAAATTTCACTTTGAAAATTGTACAATTAGGCTTGCAATATAAATACAACTAAGTAATCACAGAATGTCATGAAGACCATTTAGTAAAATGTGCTTAGTGTTTTCTCTTAGGTTAAGTTTAACATTTAAAAATATTTCCGTTTTATAATTAAGTTTAAATCTTTAATTGGATCATAACAAATCTCAAAGTTAAGTATATTAATAATCAAGACCAATAGATCAATAGGTTACTGCATTATCTTAATTCATATACAAATTTAGCCTTAATCTATAAGAAAAGGATTTCCAAAAATATTCAACAATAACTAATTCAAATTAATTAGATTCTTAGAAATAATTTACTGTCGTCGTTTTTAGTACAAAGAACTTAAAAAAATAATTGAATTTCCCCCATTTCCCTTTAGATTATCTACGCTAGAAGCTAAAGGATAAGGTACATTTTCCAGTTCGAAAATTTCCTATTATAATAGTTGGAATGATCTCCCTTATAAAGAAAGAAATACTGTTCTACGTTTTTTAAGGAACTAAACATTAAATCGAATGTTCGTATTATGAATCAATATTGAGACAGTTCCGTCTTGTTACGAAAGCTTAAGAGTTTTGTTTCTCTCAAATTAAAATTTTTATATAACAGGTCAATTGAAAAGTCCCCGGCCTGACACATAGATGGCGCTACTAGAATTAAATCCATATGTTTTTCTAGTTAGCCCTAACCCTCAAAACATGTGGGTATAAATTTGATAGCTGTCGGATCATTAGTTTGTGAATTATAGCATTTTGAGTGAAGCAACTTTTGTTATTGTGAAAAAAATGCATAAAAAGGAATTTCGCGTGTTGATAAAATATTGCTTTTTGAAGGGAAAAAATACAGTTGAAGCAAAAACTTGGCTTGATGCCGAGTTTCCGGACACTGCCCCAGGAAAATCAACCATCAAGGATTGGTATGCTAAGTTTAGACGTGGTGAAACGAGCACCGAAGACGGTGGACGCCCAAAAGAGGTTGTTACCGACGAAAACATTAAAAAAGTCCACAAAATGATTTTGAATTGAAATTGAATGAAATAGCATACACTCTAGAGATATCAACTGAACGTGTACATCATATCATTCACGAATATTAGGGTATGAGAAAGCTGTCTGCAAAGTGGGGGCCGCGCGAGCTCACTTTTGACCAAAAACAACGACGAGTTGATGATTCGGAGCAGTGTTTGAAGATGATCAAGAGTAATAAACCCGAGTTTTTGCTTCGATATGTGACGATGGATGAAACATGGCTCCATCATTTCACTCCGAAGTCCAATCGACAGTCATCCGAGTGGTCTGCATACGATGAACCCGCTCCAAAGCGTGGGTAAACGCAACAGTCTGCTGGCAAGGTTATGGCGTCTGTATTTTGGGATGCGCATGGAATAATTTTCATTGACTACCTTGAAAAAGGAAGGACCACCAACAGCGACTATTACATAGCGTTATTGGACCGTTTGAAGGACGCAATCGCCAAAAAACGGCCGTATTTGAGGAAAAAGAAAGCGCTGCTTCACCAAGACAATGCACCGTGTCACAAATCAGTGAAAACAATGGCAAAAATCCATGCATTGGGCTTTGAATTTCTTCCTCATCCACCGTATTCTCCAGATCTGGCCCCCGGCGACTATTTCCTGTTCTCAGATCTCAAAAGAATGCTCGCTGGGAAGAAATTTTCGTCGAATGAAGAGGTGATCTCCGAAACTGAGGCCTATTTTGAAGCAAAGGACAAATCGTACTACAAAAATGGTATCGAAAAGTTGGAGGGTTGCTATAATGAGTGTATCAACCTTGAAGGGAATTATGTTGAATAAAAAAAACTAATTTTGCCAAAAAAATGTGCTTTACTATGGCAGGCCGGGGACTTTTCAATTGACCTGTTAAATATTTTGGCTTGACCCTCACCATAGTCGTTCTTCTTGTCAACACATCTTTGAATTTTTTTTAATCTTTTGGTGAAGCGCTACGTTACCGGTCGTGAAGCCTGAACACATGAATATTTAATGTTGTACTCTCTACTCGTATAAATATATTTAAATTCTCTTCCCTTCCAAATAATATTTGGTTTTGTCCGAATTTTGCTTCTTTCCATTAAAGTCAGGTATAGTATAACTGCCATCAGGTATAGTATAACTGTTTTCATTTCCAAGTCTCATTTCTGGTTAAATAGAAATGAAAAGGTGGCTTAAATGAAAATTTCCATTTCTGGTTAAATGAAAATTTCTGGTTAAATAGAATTGTGAGGAAAACTGTAATTATTACTTCGCAAAGGTAATCATTTCGGTGATTCTCATTTTCCTACACGAGGGTTTACGGATTTATATAAATTGGAAAGCCGTATATAATCATTTAAAATTCAATTTAAAATAAAAGGCGGCTTAAAAGTAAAAAAAAATTCAAATAAACAGATTTAAAAGAAGAATTAATTTCTAAAAGCATTTTTTTTTTTTTTTTTACATTTTGTAATCATTAGTGATTTTTAAAAATTCACACGAGATTCGGTGAGAAATTGATTCATCCGTAAATCATTTCTCATATTTCTCAATTTTGCAATGCAATATATGTATTTAGAACATTTAATTAATTATAAAGAGAGATAACTTCACTTGGGGAGTTATTCTCGTGTTTTGGATGTGATATTTCTGAGATTAACGCTTTCACATTCAGAACTGAATATCAAACGAGTTATTCAAGAAGTTCAAGCGATGAGGTTCAATCTAAGTTTTATTTGCAGTCAGCAAACAAATAACTTCAATTAGTAGGTGGGTAAAAATAGGTAATAAATATATAAGGTGGGTAAAAATAAGGAAAAAATGTGTGAAGATCAAATAGTATCTTTCAATCATTGAGTGGATTCAATCAAATAGTTAAAATCTGCAACATAACTCAATATGGCCACTTCATGTTTTAAGGTTACTGAGTCTACTCTTCTGGTTAGAATGTTTGACCAGTTTGGTTTTATTTTGACTCCAGTGCTGAAACAAATTATTTTCAATTCTCTCTTGTTTGGAAAATAAATTTAACTTTTCATGTATTAAAGTTCAATGACTAAAATTAGTTGCATGTTTTAACTTTCACGTAACAATAAATGACGACTCAAAAATAAGGTTAATGACAAATATGCCATGAAAGTAGTACAAAAGAAGTCATTTTCTCATCTGTGTGGCTAATTTACTCCTATTTAATGACCGATTAAATAAAGTACTAACTGTAATTAAAGGTTTTAGTAAAACCACATTTTTTACTTAAGAAAATCTGAAACACAGATTGATTACAGCAATAATATTCAACTTAATCTTATTTTTTTTTTCGTTTTAGAATTGTGAATACCTAAATTATAAATTAGTTTCATTTTGAAATGCATACATTTTTTCTCATTTCTTAATATTAAATTATTACAAGAAATTCAGACATTGCTCAACAATTGTAAAATGGGGCGATTAAGAAACTATTTAAAATAAATTTTAATTTGATAAGCTTACTACATTTTAATATAAAATGAGCTGAATTTTATTGTGTCTTGAATGAAATATTACTAAACAAAACTTCTTTTATCACAGATGCAGCCAAAGCATTAGCCAATTCTTCTGATTTGTTCTACCATCAAGTTCCCAAGAAGTTCACATCTGAATCCATATTTATGATGTAATTTCTCATTTTGTATTTAATTTTGTTATTATATGTTTTATGTAACAAGGCTTAACATATTGAAATATATTCGAAGATTTCTACCATACACGAGTATATCTTTGTAAGATTAAAGTATCTAGTTTTCCTTTTTTCCAGCATCATCATCTGAAATCTATTTGAATTTTAGTTCTAAGTGTATGAATGATCTTTGATACGCAAAAAAAACCTGAGTTAATATTAAGCCAGATATTTCATCCCTCTTTTTTATAAAATTAGAAGCAATGAAAATCATATTCAAAAATAGAGATGTCCATAGACTAATGTATTTGTTTATGTAAAGAACATTACATTAACATGCATAAATAATTACGTACGAACAATATATAATCAATAACTGTATTTATATTTGAAGCTTATGTTCATCTCTTTTAGGTAAATAACCTAATTTTATAATGTAAAAATTATCCGTATGGATAAAGTAGATTTTGAGGAAAGTGCACCTCACAGATTTCTTAGGGAAAACACTTTTTTGAGAAAAATGCAAATGCAAATATTTTGGCTCTTTGGCATGGCGTACGCTTCTTCGCAAAAATATTTTAAGACGTTCTATTTACCAAATTCTAGTAAATAATACATTTACGGAATGAATAAACTGTCCTCTGTATTTAAACAGCAAAATCAAATTAATAAATAATTAAGATAATAGAATAAAAAAATTCAAACAGATACCTTTTTAGTAATAGATCTCTTCAAGAGAAACTTTTTCCTGTTAGTAACGAATCCTTTTAAGTATTTTTTCAACACAAAAAAATTAATTTTAATCTGTAGATAATATTTACGAACTTTATATACATATATATATATATATATATATATATATATATATATATATATATCATCAGAATGTAAAAAAAAGATCTATCATTGCTTTTTTTTCAGATATCTGTACTTAAAATTTCCAATCTTTGGGAAAAATACCTTTCTTATTAACACAATGCTAGTTATATTAAGGTTAAAATGCTTTATAAGAATTACACATTATTGGAAACGTAAAATAGATTGTCAGTTAAATAAAATGATTTTTTTTTTTTTTTTTTTTTTTTTTCAATTTTCGAAGTAGTAATTTTTCTAATTTCAATTTCAGCCACTTTGAAATCTATTTTTGTAAAACATATTCCCTGATAGAAACCTCATCCTTGGAATATGTTTTAATATCTCTTACTAATTATTGTTTAATAGTAATTGCCAAAATTGAGTATT